>CM035409.1:124145898-124253398 GCA_020310875.1 Ceratopteris richardii
CCACATGTCCATAAAAGATTCCCCATGAATTTGTAGCTTGAAGCTTGACTTTTAACACTCCCCCTCAAGCTTCAATTCTTCGTCCTCATCCAAGCTCCTTCATGTTGATGCATTGCTTGAATTTTGAAATCTTCATCCCATCCAAAGCCTTTGTAAACATGTCGGCAACTTGGTCCTTGGTACCAATATGATGTATTGAAACTTCCTTCGATATCACCTTTTCCCTTATGAAGTGATAGTGCACTTCAATATGCTTGGTTCTAGCATGATAGACAGGATTCGATGCTAGATGAATGCTACTCATATTGTCACAAAAAATTGGATGTGTCAACCTGCAAATTAAGCTCCATAAATAACTTCTTAATCCACATTAGCTCACATATGACTTGAGCCAAAGCTCTATACTCAGCCTCGGTGGAAGATAATGCCACCGTGGGTTGCTTCTTTGAAATCCATGAGATGATCTTGCTACCTAGCATGACTAGGTAACCACTTGTACTTCTTCTATCCTCCTTCGAACCGGCCCAATCGGCATCAGAGTAAGCTTTGACCTGCATATCATCATCAAATGAATAGAACAATCCTTCGTTTATAGTGGCCTTGAGATATCGTAACATTCTTCTTGCAGCTTGCAAGTGTGTAGTCCTTGGACTATGCATAAATTGTGATAACACTCCAACTCCATATGCTATGGCGGGCCTAGTTATTGTGGCATAATTGAAAGATCCTACAATAGATCGATACAAGGTTACATCCTCTAATGGCTCTCCATCAATGGAGCTTAGCTTTACATTAACTTCCATGGGATTTGAAATAGGCTTGCAATGTAGCATCCCAAACCTCTCAAGTAGGTCTAGAATATACTTCCTTTGTATTTGCATAATACCTTCTTCTTTGTATACAACTTCAATGCCAAGAAAATACCTAAGATCTCCAAGATCAGAGATCCTAAACTCGTTTCCAAGCTTTGCCTTGATCTCCTCAATGCCCTTTGTATCATTACCTGTAATGATAAGATCATCTACATACACGCACATGTAGACTACAAGTTCTCCTCTTTGTTTGATGAAGAGAGATGGATCCGCCTTGCATTGATTGTAACCACATTTGATCAAATAGTCCACCAATCTTTGGTTCCAAGCCCTTGGAGCTTGCTTTAGGCCATAAAGTGCCTTCTTCAACCTACAAACATGATGTGGAAACTCTTTATGAACAAAACCTAGTGGTTGCTCCATGTATACCTCTTCTTCCAAGTCTCCATTGAGAAAGGCATTCTTGATATCCAATTGGAAAAGCTTCCATCCTTTGCTAGCAGCCATTGCAATGAGTGTCCTAATGGTGCTCATCTTTGCCACAGGGCTAAATGTCTCTTCAAAGTCCACTCCATATGTTTGTGCAAAACCCTTGGCCACCAATCTTGCTTTGAACCTAGAAATAGATCCATCTGAATTCCTCTTTACTTTATACACCCACTTATTACCTATTACCTTCATGTTATCCTTCTTGGGCACTAGAGTCCATGTTTGATTCTCCTCAAGTGCGTCGATCCCTTCTTGCATTGCCTCTTTCCATTCGGTGTACCTGCTTGCATCTTCATAGCAATCGGGCTCATGATCTTCTACTACTTTGTTCATAAATGCATAATGAGTTGCCATGTATGAATCATAAGTAAACCTTTGAGTTGGATACTTAACTCTAGAAGACTTCCTTTCTTCACCTTTTGGAGGAATAAACCTCCTTTGCCTTGGGAACTTGATCTCTTTCTTTGACATGGCTTCTTTCTCCATCATGTGTCCTTCATCATCTTCAACTTCATTACCTTCTTCATCCAACTCCACCAATGTTGCTTTGCCTTTGTTGATTGATTGTGCTTCATAGCTTGATGAAGATCTCCCCCTCCATGGTGAGTTCATGCTTGAACTATCTTCATTGATGGAACACCTTGGGCCGCTTAGCTCTAGGTCGATTTGTTCTTCATCATGTCCATGCTTTTCTTCTTCATAGTCCTGCATACAATCATACTTCTTATACCAAGGGAGTAGCTCATCAAATGCTACATCCCTTGATATCCTCAAGTCCTTTGTGTTTGGGTTGAAGCACCTGTAACCTTTATGATCATTTGAATATCCTAGAAACACACACTTTTCTGCCTTTGGTTGTAGCTTGTGCCTCAATTCACTTGGCACATGTACATAACAAGTACATCCAAATATCTTCAAGTGGGAAAGATCAGGTTTCTTACTATAATAGGCTTGATATGGTGTCAAGCCATGGATCCCTGAGGTAGGAGCCCTATTCATAAGATACACGGCGGTATTTGCTGCATCACTCCAAAACATGTTAGGTACATTCATCTCATTAAGCATTGCTCTAGCGATCTCGGCAATGTATCTATTTTTTCTCTCTGCTACTCCATTTTGTTGGGGGGTGTACCTGCATGTTACTTGCCTCTTGATGCCTTGATCCATTAAAAAATCAGAAAACTCATTGGAGAAATATTCTCCCCCTCCATCGGACCTTAGCTTCTTGATATATGTACCTGTTTCCTTCTCTACCATTGCCTTGAATGCTTTGAAACATGTAAACACATCTGATTTGTTTTTGATGAAATAAACCCAAACCATCCTTGTGCAATCATCTATAAAAGTGACAAAGTACTTGTTACCTCCAATGGATTGCTCTTTGGTTGGCCCCCACACATCTGTATGTATCAACTCCAATGGATGTTGGCTTATGTAGCCACTCTTCTTGAATGGAAGTCTCGCTTGCTTCCCTAGTTGACAAGATTCACATAAATGCTTCATACCTTGTCCTTGGAAGTTGGGAAGACCTTCAACCAGCCTCTTGAATTGCATTTCCTTCATTCTTTGTATGTTGATGTGACCTATCCTCTTGTGCCACAAGTCCAACTCCGAAATCCTCTTGTTTCCATATGTGAAGTAGACATGTTGAGTGGAATGAGAATTTACCTCCAAAGTGAAGAGTCTCCCTTGCTTCTTTCCTCTTGCTATGACCTTGTAACCTTGCTTAGGGTTCTCCACAAAGCATCCACCTTTGTTGAACTTTACTTGATAGCATCTTTCAACCATTTGCCCAACGGACACCAAGTTCCTTGTGATAGGCTACATCTCCAACATGGGAGATCTCATGGGTTGTATCATCACCTGTTTCTACATGTCCTTTACCTTTGGGAACATGTAGATTAGTAAACCAAGAAGCATTGCAACTCATATGGTTGCTACATCCACTATCAATATACCAAGTGTTATCTACTTTGCTTGAATTCCCATTCATGTGCATCATCAAGAGATTGTCATTTTCTGAACTTGTAGAAGCATAATTACCTTGGCCTTTGTATGAAGAACCTTGATTATAGCTCCTTTGGTTTCCTCCTTGGTAGCAATCTCTAGCATAGTGGCCAAACTTGCCACATATGTAACATCCTTCACCATCTTGATTCCTATTTTGTTGATGTCGTCCTCCTCTTCCTCTTGTTCTTCCTCTCCCTCTTTGTGATGAGGTGCCTTGGTCGTGTCCTTGATTGCTTGAGTGGCCTTGCCTTCCTCCAAACCTTCCTTTGCCCCTTCCTTGTCCTCGTCTTCCTTTGCCCCTTTGATTACCTGCATAGAAAACTTGTGCATCCTTGCTTTTAGTTGAACTTCCACCTATGTTCATTTCTTCGGTGACCATGAGAGCAACCAATTGCTCAAAATCGGGAAGATTATCCCTTACATATACTGAAGTGGTAACGGGTTTCCACTTCTCATCATCTCTCAAACCATTGAGAGTATAAGCCACAAGCTCGTCATCGTCTACGTGGCTTCCAATGGATCCCAATGCATCTGATAACTCCTTGACCTTAAGTATGTAGTCATTTATGCTACTCCCTGAGCTCTTCCTAAGGTTGTTGAGCTCATTCTTGAGTTGGATCTTCCTTGCTTTGGTGCTTGTTGAATAGAGCCTTTCAAGTGTCTCCCATACCTTCATGCTTGAATCCAAGTCTTGGATATGGCCGATCATGCTATTGCTAATGTGTTGGGAAAGGATAAAGATAACCCTCTTGTCTCTTTAATTCCATTCCCTAAAGGCCCTTCTCTGATCATTGGTTGGATTCTCATCCAACCTAGGTCTTGGTTCACTTCCACTAATCAACCCCCAAAGGCCCTTGCCCATAAGATAGTTGGAGACCCTAAATCTCCATGGTTGATAGTTCCCTTTGTCTAGCTTTTCAATTTGAGTGTTGAAGTCTCCCATATCTAGTCCTTGATACTTGACCTAGCCCTTGGATAATGCTCTAATGTGTGTAAAATGAAAATGAGGCTCTGAGGTTACCTCAATCCAAAGCTTTCCTTAGATGGACACTTTGTGCTCTTTGAAACTTTGAGTAGAATAGCTCCCCCTTGATGTGAGCTACCTCCAAGAAGCTTTTGTTGATGCAAATCTTCAACCACCAACTCCAAGAGGTCTTCGTGCTTGTATGTGATGCCTCCAAGATGCCCAAATGCTCTGATACCACTGATGGGGGAAGTATCTCAACCCCTAAGCAACGACGAAGCATGAATGACCTCCACAGGTATCCTTCTTTGACCTCTGCACACCAAAAATGCTCTTACTCAGAGCATATGCAAAGAACTCTAGTGAGCTTTTGAAGACCTGTAGTAGACACTAAGAGCTTTCCAACAAAACAAATTTCACTTCAAATGGATGCCTACACAAGGAGAAACAATGTCTACAAGATGAGCTAGTTGAATGCTCACAACTGCCAATCAAGCCGATACCTCACTTCACTCCAGCAAGCTTTTCTCAGAGATTATACAGAGAATGAATATCAAACTTTGGTCAACTTTAGAGGACTCTAATAGCTACCCAATGACACCAAAATCATAGCACATGGATAAAAGAGAAGGAGAACCAGCCCTTACAACAGAGAGCAAAATATTTCAAACAGAGCCTACACACTAAGAGAGATATCAATCACACAACTTCACTAAAATGAATGTTGCTCCCAGATTACTCAGAGAATGATCGAGAGAATTTGTGAGCATAAAATAGACTCTAATAGCTATCCAATGAGACAAGAATTACATCAAATGGATACAATATGAGGGAGAACCAATGCTAACAACTCAGGGGTAAAGAGTTGCAACACTGCCTGCGCACACACATAGATATGCCTACTAAAAGAAAACAAACAAGCAAGCAAGGGGCTAGCTTAAGCAAGGGGCTTGCTTATCACAACTCCAGCACTTAGTGCTCACTTTACATGAGCTAAAACGCCAAGAAGATGGCCCAAAAGAAGTCGGGATACATGCTCCTTTTATAGTGAGAAGTGTGCCCCTAAAATCTAGGAACTACCTTTCCAAATCAGCCTCCTAACTTGGAGGAATTAGTTGAGATGACTTGGGGAGTGGTTGAGTGACTTTTCTTGATGGAATCTCGTGGCTTTTGGCTTCCTTTGATTGCTCCACATGTCCATAAAAGATTCCCCACGAATTTGTAGTTTGAAGCTTGACTTTTAACACATGTACAGGTACACGTGCACGTACAGGTACACGTGCACGTACACGTGCACGTACACGTTCATGTACACGTACACAAACACATACACGTACACATACACATACACATACACATACACATACACATACACATATACATACACATACACATACACATACACATACACATACACATACGCATACACATACACCTACACCCACACCTACACATACACATACACGTACACATACACATACACGCACACCTACATGTACACATACACGTACACGTACACGTACAGATACACATACACGTACACATATGTAGGAAACAATGTCATATAGTACATTGTGTGTTAAAAGTCAAGCTTCAAGCTACAAATTCATGGGGAATCTTTTATGGACATGTGGAGCAATCAAAGGAAGCCAAAAGCCACGAGATTCCATCAAGAAAAGTCACTCAACCACTCCCCAAGTCATCTCAACTAACTCCTCCAAGTTGGGAGGCTGATTTGGAAAGGTAGTTCCTAGATTTTAGGGGCACACTTCTCACTATAAAAGGAGCATGTATCCCGAATTCTTTTGGGCCATCTTCTTGGAGTTTTAGCTCATGTAAAGTGAGCACTAAGTGCTGGAGTTGTGATAAGCAAGCCCCTTGCTTAAGCTAGCCCCGTGCTTGCCTGTTTGTTTTCTTTTAGTAGGCATATCTATGTGTGTGCGCAGGCAGTGTTGCAACTCTCTACCCCTAAGTTGTTAGCATTGGTTCTCCCTCATATTGTATCCATTTGATGTAATTCTTGTCTCATTGGATAGCTATTAGAGTCTATTTTATGCTCACAAATTCTGTGGATCATTCTCTAAGTAATCTGGGAGCAACATTCATTTTAGTGAAGTTGTGTGATTGATATCTCTCTTAGTGTGTAGGCTCTGTTTGAAATATTTTGCTCTCTGTTGTAAGGGCTGGTTCTCCTTCTCTTTGTATCCATGTGCTACGATTTTGGTGTCATTGGGTAGCTATTAGAGTCCTCTAAAGTTGACTAAAGTTTGATATTCATTCTCTGTATAATCTCTGAGAAAAGCTTGCTGGAGTGAAGTGAGGTATCTGCTTGATTGGCAGTTGTGAGCATTCAACTAGCTCATGTTGTATACATTGTTTCCCCTTGTGTAGGCAGCCATTTGAAGTGAAATTTGGTTTGTTGGAAAGCTCTTGGTGTCTACTACAGGTCTACAAAAGCTCACTGGAGTTCTCTGCATATGCTCTGAGTAAGAGCATTTTTTGTGTGCAGAGGTCAAAGAAGGATACCTGTGGAGGTCATTCACGCTTCGTCGTTGCTTAGGGGTTGAGATACTTCCCCCATCAGTGGTATCAGAGCATTTGGGCATCTTGGAGGCATTATATACAAGCAAGAAGACCTCTTGGAGTTGGTGGTTGAAGATTTGCATCAACAAAAGCTTCTTGGAGGTAGCTCACATCAAGGGGGAGCTATTCTACTCAAAGTTTCAAAGAGCACAAGGTGTCCATCTAAGGAAAGCTTTGGATTGAGGTAACCTCAGAGCCTCATTTTCATTTTACACACATTGGAGCATTAGCCAAGGGCTAGGTCAAGTATCAAAGACTAGATATGGGAGACTTCAACACTCAAATTGAAAAGCTAGACAAAGGGAACTATCAACCATGGAGATTTAGGGTCTCCAACTATCTTATGGGCAAGGGCCTTTGGGGGTTGATTAGTGGAAGTGAACCAAGACCTAGGTTGGATGAGAATCCAACCAATGACTAGAAAAGGGCCTTTAGGGAATGGAATGAAAGAGACAAGAGGGTTATCTTTATCCTTTCCCAACACATTAGCAATAGCATGATCGGCCATATCCAAGACTTGGATTCAAGCATGAAGGTATGGGAGACACTTGAAAGGCTTTATTCAACAAGCACCAAAGCAAGGAAGTTCCAACTCAAGAATGAGCTCAACAACCTTAGGAAGAGCTCAGGGAGTAGCATAAATGACTACATACTTAAGGTCAAGGAGTTATCAAATGCATTGGGATCCATTGGAAGCCACGTAGACGATGACGAGCTTGTGGCTTATACTCTCAATGGTTTGAGAGATGATGAGAAGTGGAAACCCGTTACCACTTCAGTATATGTAAGGGATAATCTTCCCGATTTTGAGCAATTGGTTGCTCTCATGGTCACCGAAGAAATGAACATAGGTGGAAGTTCAACTAAAAGCAAGGATGCACAAGTTTTCTATGCAGGTAATCAAAGGGGCAAAGGAAGACGAGGACAAGGAAGGGGCAAAGGAAGGTTTGGAGGAAGGCAAGGCCACTCAAGCAATCAAGGACACGACCAAGGCACCTCATCACAAAGAGGGAGAGGAAGAACAAGAGGAAGAGGAGGACGACATCAACAAAACAGGAATCAAGATGGTGAAGGATGTTACATATGTGGCAAGTTTGGCCACTATGCTAGAGATTGCTACCAAGGAGGAAACCAAAGGAGCTATAATCAAGGTTCTTCATACAAAGGCCAAGGTAATTATGCTTCTACAAGTTCAGAAAATGACAATCTCTTGATGATGCACATGAATGGGAATTCAAGCAAAGTAGATAACACTTGGTATATTGATAGTGGATGTAGCAACCATATGAGTTGCAATGCTTCTTGGTTTACTAATCTACATGTTCCCAAAGGTAAAGGACATGTAGAAACAGGTGATGATACAGCGCATGAGATCTCCCATGTTGGAGATGTAGCTTTGGATGACAAGGAGGAAGGAAGATGTCTCAAGGATGTCTTGCATGTACCTACTATCAGAAAGAACTTGGTGTCCGTTGGGCAAATGGTTGAAAGAGGCTATCAAGTAAGGTTCAACAAAGGTGGATGCTTTGTGGAGAACCCTAAGCAAGGTTACAAGGTCATAGCAAGAGGAAAGAAGCAAGGGAGACTCTTCACTTTGGAGGTAAATTCTCATTCCACTCAACATGTCTACTTCACATATGGAAACAAGAGGATTTCGGAGTTGGACTTGTGGCACAAGAGGATAGGTCACATCAGGCCAGAGAAATAGGTGCACACGAAACTCATAGACCCATTCAAGACCCAGCCTATGCACCTGTAGTCTTTCGGGATGAGGAATTTGAACCCCATGGCTGGGCAGAAATTTTAGCAACAATGGATGTAGCCATCAATGAGGAACAATGGACACCTCACTGTGATGAGGATGGCTATGACATTTCAGTCTTCTCCATAGAGCCAATCATGGGAGAGGCAGTTCTAGAAGAATGCGAACCTAGCCCTGAGGCATTTGAGGATGCAAGTGACTCCGATCTCGAGTCAATCATTATGGATCCACCATTTGCATCAGATGAAGAATACTTCCATGAAGTAGAAATTTCAACCCCAGAGGCATGGAGAGATTACAAATGATGTAAGATTAGCAACACACGTGACCCCGAAAGAAGAAGGGAAGAAACGGAAGAAGAGAGAAGTCTCACCAGAAGAGGAAGAATCCTTGTTTGAGGTCCCAGAAAATTTTAAGAAGTATGAGATAGATGACAGGAGAGTCATGATCAGAATGCCGAAACGAGAGGCACAATCAGGAGAGGCCTATGACAACAAAGAAACCACCAAGAAGATAGTAGTGGCCCTAGAAGACGGAGAGGAAAGATGCACGTACATAGGCCATGACCTAACAGGGGAAGAAGAGCATGCGTTAATTGCCTTGCTAAGAGAATACAGAGATGTATTCGCTTGGAGTTACAAGGATTTGAAAGGTGTTGACCCTGACATATGCTCACACACCATTCCCATGACCTCAGATGCCAAACCCTCGAAGCAAAAGCCCTATACATATAACGATAATTACGCTGCTAAGATCAAAGAAGAGATAGATAGACTGGTCGAAGCTGGATTTATCTATGAAATTGAGCACACTGAATGGGTATCCCCCATCGTAGTGGTGCCCAAGAAGAATGGCAAGCTGCGTGTGTGCATTAACTTGAAGAAGGTCAATGCAGCCACGATTCGAGATAACTATCCGCTTCCCATCACAGAACATCTCTTAGAAAGAGTGGCAGGCAAGGAAGTGTACAGCTTCCTTGATGGATTTTCGAGTTACAATCAAGTAGCCATAGCTCCAGAGGATCAGCATAAAACGGCTTTTGCCACAGAATGGGGCATTTTTGCCTTTAGAGTAATGCCATTTGGGCTTACCAATGCACCAGCTACCTTCCAGAGGCTGATGTGCCATGTGTTTAAGGAGTTCCTGAGGAAGAGTTTAGAGGTCTATGTTGATGATCTTTGTGCTCATTCCAACATTAGACAAACCCATATCTCTGAGCTCAGACAAATCTTTGACAAATGTAGAGAATATCAAGTCTGCCTGAACCCAGAAAAGTGTGTTTTCATGGTGAGGCAAGGCAAGATTCTAGGACACATAGTGTCAAAGAATGGCATATCTACCGACGAAGAGAAAGTGAGAGCTATAGCAGAGTTACCTAGGCCAAAGAATGTCAAGGAAGTATAAGCTTTCATGGGGCATTGTGGGTATTACCGACGATTTATACACATGTATGCTGTCATTGCAAAGCCCATGTACGGACTTCTGACTAACTTTGAGTGAACGGATGAATGTGAGAATTCCTTCCAGGAGCTTAAACGAAGATTATGTTCAGCACCAATCTTGACCACACCAGATTGGAATAAACCATTCCATGTTCATGTTGATGCATCCAATTATGCCATTGGGTGCGTACTTGCTCAACCTACTGGTGAAGGTAATATGGATCTTCCAATTGCCTATGCCAGTAGACAGTTGAATGCAGCTGAACGGAATTACACCACTACAGAGCGAGAAGGATTAGGCATGGTATATGCAGTTAAGAAATTTAGACACTATTTGCTTGCAAATAAGTTTAAATTTTTTACTGATCATCAAGCATTGCTATACCTCGTAAACAAGCCGTGCAATACAGGAAGATTAGTGAGATGGTTTCTCTTGCTAATGTACTGACAAAATTAGTGAGCACTAAACGCTCTGATTGGGACAAACAGCTGCACCATGCTGTTTGGGCATACCGAGTCGCCTACAAAACGGTACTCCAAGCCACCCCCTTTCAGATGGTATTTGGCCAAAACGCAGTGCTACCCTTGGACTTCTTAATACCTACGTTGAAAGTAGCACAAGAACACGAATGGACAGGTCATGAGCTCTCCTCTAGGATCTTTGACCTTGAACGATTAGGGGAAACAAGACTGAGAGCCACTGCAGGAATATATGCAGCCAAGAAGAGACAGAAGGCATACTTCGATGCCCATGTGAATGATAAAGGCTTGAAAGTAGGAGATCTAGTCTTAGTCTATACACTGAAACAACACGCGAGGAAGCTAGAAAAGAGAGGCTACGGACCTATGATCATCAATAGGATCTCCACGAGTGGAGCAGTACAACTAGCCACGTTAGAGGGTGATGTTCTCCCAAACTATATTAGCGGATGCAGAGTCAAGTTGTATCAGGAAACCCTCACGGAGGAAATGCTCAGCCGACTTAACACTGCTAAGAAACGCAAAGAGGAAGAAAAGCGAATTCGAGAAGAAGCTCAAGCAGAAGCCCTAGAGCGCATACGGAGGATGAAATTGCGAAGGCAAGGTAGAGATCAGCCTAGAACAAATGACTATGCAGATCAAGGATATCATATGGCAATGTGTGAAGTCGCAGGAACAAGCTCACATAGGATAATTGATCGACATCCTTTCATAACCCTAGATATAGGACAAGGAAAGAGTGCAAGGACCGTGAGAGCCTTGATTGACTCAGGTGCAGCCACTAGTGCTGTTAGAGTGTCTTACTGTCAAGAGTTGCAGTTAACTGTCAATCCTGTGGAAGCATATCTCATAGGATTGGGAGGCGTGGAAACCCCCTGCATGGGCGAGGTGGAACTTCCCCTCTACATTCATGATGAGACAATGACAGTTAAAGTACTAGTGTGTCAAGATGAGGACCTCACGGAACCCCTTGTCTTGGGTCAAGACTGGATCTATGACCAAGCAGTCAACTTGAACCTAAGAAGTGGACTTCTTCAGGTATGGGTCAATCATGGTCGAATTACAGTAGAGTTAGATAATGGAGCACTCAAGGAACTAGGAAAGGCACAGACTCCTGGTCCTTCTAGGAGTACACATGAAGATGACCATGCTGTTCTTGTCCAAAACTATGTGTTGCAGAGGAATGATGGTTGCAAAAAAGGAGTCAGGGATGCAACGGAACTCCCTTCTTTTCCAAAGGCCAGAAGGAGGCAGCAACCAAAGGTGAATCAAAGGCCGAAGAAGGAGCGTCCTACCTATGCCGGAAATCAAAAGTACCTGCGTAGCAAAATGTCTCAGCAAGTGAACCAAGTGTGGGTGCGGAAAGGCGAACACCCGGTTGCACTTAAGCCAACCACACGGGCAAAGCCTCTTATTAGTGACCAACAACCCGATAATAATAAGAAGTCTTTCAGAAGCTCATCTGCTAACGTGAAGTCTATTTGGGTGCCCAAGAAGTCGATGAAGGCCAGCCCACAATCAAGACAAATTTGGGTGCCTAAGGCTTGTTTGTGGGCTCAAATAGCTACACCAAGAACACACCCTACACAGCATGATCCATTCACTCTCACAGCCTACATCCACTCATTTTCAACACCAAGGCCCATGAGCACGAACAGAATCACTTGTAAATGGGTCCCTAAAAGGCCTCACTTCCAAGCTGACACGCCTATAAAGCTCTCGAGAGTCTTTACGGTACCAAGAACAAAAACCATCCACTGCATTTGGCAGCCCAAGACTTGTAACAAACCCCCGGACCCAATTGTAAATCCATGAACACCTACTAACCGCTTCACTCTCACCTCACATCATTCCGCTTAGCTCGTAGATCTACCCAATTCCTAACTACACACAATAGCACTGAGCACCTACTAACCCCTAACCACTCCCGAACTTTAAGTTAATGTTGTAACAAGGGACACCATGTCATTTTTGTGTCCATTGCAATGTTAACGTTTATTCATATATTCTCACAGAACCAGCTGCGAAGTTTTCAACATGGCGGAGGCAGCAGGAACTAGCTCTCACACAGAAACAAGCCCGCAAGTGGTGGACTTGGACAGTTTACCCGTTTTTCCTGAGACAATTGAAAGACCAGAAGAATTGCAGGCCGTCAAAATCATACCTATTGCGGACCCTCCGCGTGGCCACACCATGCCCGTGGGAAAGACTTCCCATTGGTTTACCGAGGTGGCAGGACCCTTGGGTGAAGGAACGTACCTATGGGAATCAGAGTTGGACTTCAATGGGAAGCAAGGCAGATACCATTTCTTTACAAGAGAATTTGAGAAATTACAAAATGCAGAAGGTCTACGTCCGATATGGGAAAAGGCAGGATTGAGTGCCTATTTCAGTGCACGACTCCCAAAACCTGACTTCATGCGATGCTACTATCTCATCAACACCTTGACTCCAAACCAGAACCCAAAAGGTGCAAGCTCATTTGTGATTCCATCTCTGACAAAGGGGAATGAGCTCAAGAGGTTCAGGCTATCAAACAATTTGGTGAGAGAGGCTCTAGATATGCGCGGAATGCATATTCCTACAGAGAAGGAAACCCTAGTACCGGATTACATGAAGAATCAAAGTCTCACCAAACTCAAGGACATGGTGTCCATGACGCCTAATATTGCAATACACCTTTGCATGTGCATGCAACATTTTGCTTTCCCGGCACAAGATAGATTCACCATGCCGCCCAAAAAGATTTGGTTTAGCTTGTATCTGGCAGAGACACAGAGCCTCACCATCAACTTACCCCACTGGATAATTGATCATATACACCTAGCTCACAAACGATGGCCGCGGAAACAGGTTTTATATGGTTGCTGTGCTCTGACAAGAATCATTTATAGGTGTTTGGCTTATGACATTCCGATCCAACGGGCCCTAATGTGGAATCGGGTAGAGCAGTTTAGAGGCAGGACATCCACTGGACCCCCTTCTAAGAAGATGAGAGGCACTGTCCAAGTCCCATGTGCTCAACCACGTGGAGCCACCCTAACACCAGACGTCATCCCTCCACCCCGAAGAGTTCGACCATTCACACTCCGACTTCCAAGACGCAGCACCGATGGTTCCACCTTGATATTCCCTCCCATCCCAACCGATCTTGAATTTCCTAGTGGTGCACCTCTGGAAGAACTCACTAATGAAGATTTCGAACAATTATTACAAGATGTAGAGCTGGAGGCAGAAGAGGCACAACAAGCGGAAAACGTGCAAACGCAGGCCACAACCTCCCAAGCACCTGTCACACCTGTTGAAGTGGAGGCAGAGGATGCCGGAGATGAAGAACAGGAGGATGATGAGGAGGAATACGATCAAGAGCATCAAGAGGAGCAACAAGAAGTGCCAGAACTTGTAGGTGCACCAGCATATACAGCTCAACTACGAAGGTTATACGACACAATCAAAGCAGTACAAGAAAGGCATCAACTCTCTCTTGTATCCGGTCAAGCTTTGATGCAAGAAATGCTATCAGACGAAGGGGTGGACCAACATTTCATTGACACCCTCAAATTAGTGTCAGAATCTTTAGGAGTTCCGGAGGTTGTCCACACTGCAGTCCACCAGTCCGTAAGGTATGACAAACGTAGAGTTGACACGTTACCACGAGCAGGTAAGACTATCAGGATACCCGTCACAGAACATGAAGTACCCATTGAGACAACAGCCACCCCCACAACCACCACTGACCTCTCTGCCGAAACCTTCGTTCAGACATCACCCATCTCACCCCAGCATCCTCCATCACCACCTTCTCCACCCCCACCACCACCTCCCACCATGGAAGAAACGATAGCCATCACCTCTACCTTCACTTATAACCCATCCTCATTCAAATCATTTTCATTTCGAGAACCCACCTCACAAGACACCCTCTTCTCCTTCGTCACCAATCCCTTGTACACTTCGTCCCGTCTATCCTCTGAACCCATGACTGGCCATCCCATAATTCCAAGTGTAGTTGGAAACCCAGCACCCACAGAAGGCACCCTGTGTTTCCCAACCTATCCCCCAATACGGGTACCTCCATTCCATGACCCTCACTTCCTATCTGGCCCCTACACCTCTTTCAACCGAACCGCGCCATTCCAATACCTGCCCTTTGTGGAGCAGTTCATCCGCTCTCCAATGTTTCCGAGGCACATTTCTCTGATGTTCGCACGAACACCACACTCACTTCACCTACCATACCCACCTACATGGTAGCCCCTGTACACACCACCGTGTCTGACCCAACGGACATTTCACCAACCACAGCACCTCTCCCCACGATTCCACCATCTTCCCCTCCCTTGCCCCCCACCTCACCACTCACATCATTGGCACACACAGCATTCACTACCCCCCTACCCAATCCCACCTCCCCTGCACTTCAAACTTTTCCCCTTGCATCTCATAATGTAAATAGCACGTTCAACACCTTACTTCAGTGTGCACATCAACTACAACAAGAGTACCATCAATTGGAAGAACGCACTATGGCCCTCCAGGTAGAATCCCAACGTCTGCAAGCTAGGGTCAACACTCTTGAAGCTGACTACCAAACGCTCCTAATCGAGCATACCACCTTACAGCAGGCACACTCCGAACTGGAATCAAAGGCATCAACAGTGGATGACCAAGCAGTCAAGGAACTAGAAACAGTGCTTCAAGCGCAAATGATCTCTAACGCTACACTCAGACGCAACATTGGGCTATTAAGAAAGCATATGGCCGCAGCACTAGAAGAGAACAAACGACTTCAACAACAAAACCAAGACAACTTTGAAGCGGCTATGGAAGGAACCGTAGGAGCAACCATTAGTCCTACCAGATATAGAGCAGTCCCATCGGAAGACATTCGCATCTTACTTGAGGAGCATGCAAATTTCTTGGAGTCATATGAAAAACTAGAGACTGATTGTGCAGATCTAAAGAAACAGATAGCCAGTGTCCCCACAGCTCAACAGGAGCCGGCAATCTTGCAACACTCTACAGAAGAAGTAGAGACCCTCCGGAAACAGGTGGCAGAACTCCAAGCACGCCTCCTCCCATATGAAAGGCCACCCTCGCCCATTGAAGAACCAGAACCTGAAACAGTAGTGGAAATCCCCGTCGATGACAGCTATGAAGAGCCATACGAGCCTATGCCGACACCTGGTGGTCGAACTACAGAAGAAGGACAAGACACGTTAGAAATTCAAGTTCCAGATTGGGTCAAAAGGGTCGAGAAAGTGGGTAAGACACATGATGATCGTGTGGCCGTGCAAATGCAATCTCTCACAAATCTGGAAGAAACTGTCCTTCGGTCTTCCTACTTTCAAAATTTATCCCATCAATGGTTAATCACAACATCAGAGTCGCAATACATGCCTTATTTTGTCTTACTACATGATTGTAATGCAGAAGTCAAAAGACATACAGGGAAGGAGCCCACATTCGCCACTCAATTCGAGATAGGGGATTTACCGACAGATGCACGTGCTGGCTCGATCTTCCAACCTAATTGGCGTGCACGCCTACTCACCGATTACCCAGAGATGATGAGTACCTGGGCAACCATGCCACTATATATCAAGTATAATCCATGCTATTGTCCAGTGGTACGTCGCAGATCCTGGCAAGCATTTGCAATCAAGGTACGCAACAATAAAGAGTGCTCGGCTTGGGTTAACTACCCATATTTTGCTCCACCTCGAGGGACCCCAACCGTAGCCTACATGATATCAACAATTCGGCACTGGTCTACACGTCTAAATAATGTACCCGCCATAGCGGCAAAAATGTGTATGAAGATATTCGAGCTCATGACCATTGTTTTCAAAACTTTCCGGAATGTACAAGCTCCATACATCTCTGCCCCTGGATTCTCTCAAGGTAACAAGGATTTAGTCTACGACATGAGCCAGACCCCCTCGGTCACTATAATCTTTGCTTGGCATGCACGAATAAAGTACTTACCCGCATGCTTCAAGCAGACATTTGAGGAAATGTTCTCTACGGGATTCTGGGAATATCATTCGGAAATTTTCATTCCCAGACCCACACATTTGCTACACCTATTCGCAGTAGAACAAGCGATCCATGCAGATCAGTTACGTCTGCCACATCCGGACATTCCAGGACCACTTGATTGGGATCGTATGATGACAGATTTGGCCAGAGGACTACGCATACAAGAACATCAGCTTGCCACTCAGGTTGTGGAATATTACATCCAACACTCCCAGCAACAAGGGTCTGTCAGGGACGACAGATGCGAGAGAGGGGGGGGTGTTGAGAGCAGTATGGGCACCCAAGGACCGACTAGACAAGGAAGCCAGCGGAGAGAGCCAGAACAAGGTGAAGGAGTAAGTAGACAAAGCAGTCGACGCAAATCTGGCAGATAGGCCCTTCAAATTTTTTCCAAATCAACATCTTTTAACAGTGATTCTTATCACTAACAATCATTGTAAATACCATTTCATATTTTTGTAGCTCCATTTTGTGCAAGCCAAGGAGTCCTTGAGCTTGAGGAGCTTTAGAAGTACCTACATATCAATTTTCGTATTTTTTAGACTCCGTTTAAGCCCTCAAATTGGCCCTGGAACCTAATTTTTAACTAGGCCGGACACTAGGTCTGGACAGGGCCAAAACCTAGTCAAAAACTATAAAAAGAGCTAGAGAGCTCATTTTTGAGGGTAGATTGTAATTGAAACAAACTTGTAAGAGCTTTTTGGAAGTAAACTAAGCATTCCATTGCTTTTCACTCTTTGTCTTGCTGTGTGTGCACGTGTGTGTTTATGTGTGTGCATGCTAGTGTGCTTCTCACTCACGCACTTGTGCCGCCACTTGCTTGAGGTCTTCATACCATCCTCACGTCTTCCCGGATTGACATTAAAGGAGGTGCTACTCATCACTGAGCTACAGGGTGATTCTGGGACTTGTAGGCACAGGATAGTTCCTCTCATGCATTTTCCGGCTCTGCCTTTGCTAGCCTTTCTAGCTTTCTTAGTGGTCCCTTTGAATGCTGTCAGTTCCTCACTGGTCATGGCACGCTCAATTGGTAAGTCATACGCCAAGCACATATATATAATTCTCGTAAGCGCACAGCATCCATTGATGACTTTCTTTCGTTCCCATCTATGTTGTGCCAAATAGAGCTGATCAATTATCCAGCTTGCAAGGTCAACCGTTTGAGGTCCAGTACATGCTAAGTATAATCCAAACCAGATTCTTTTGTGGGGCATGGCCTGAGCTGGGAAAGCAAAATGCTGCATGCATATCCGTAATGGCTTGGAGAGCTCACGGGTTATTGCTGAAATATCCTCCCACTTAGTTACGTCACCACGTTTCATCTGCTCTGGGACTAGCCGTTCTCGCTCCGTCGGAGTATGCGTTCCATGTATTTTAAGAGCTGCACGAATTAAATCTTTGGACAAATAAAATCTTCTGAATGGAGGATCATTTACCAAGGATGGTAACATGAATGTGCCAGGTAGATCCTTGTTCTCTGAAGCTGTCAAGGTGGTTACTAAGTAAAAACATCTGTAAAAATCGGGTTTAGGCAGAGGGTCACTAAAATATTCTGTAAATCCCGCTCGTGCCCAAACGTGCGTTAAATCTTGTGTATTCTGCAGTCCTTCAAATTCTCGTGAAAAGAACTGGTACTTGGCCCATGTGCGTAAATCAAATGCCAAATTGGCCTCAAATATGAAATCAGCGTCTGCTAATGGTCCTGCTAGGCCTTGAAACCAGTGAGAGTTACGATGAATCTTCTCAGTGTATCCTCTATAAGGATCGTCTATTGGCATGGGTCCTGGAAAACCTTGAAACTCTAGTGGTTGCATCGTAGGATAAGATTCCGCGAGTAATTCTCCAATATTGGCCATTGGTGTGCTTGGGCCAGCTGCTGATGGTCCTTCTTCAGTTTTCATGATGACTGACGAGCTAATGGAAAAGATCTGCTACAAAAGATTAACACATTAGCATGGAAATTAATTATGATCCCAATAAAGTGAGACCGCAATCCCTTTCCATAACCGATGTATAACCCGTGTAGCCAAGTGTCGTGAAGTGATTGATGCAATGATTTTTTGCAGAGCTAATGCAGGTCTCTAGACACCTACATGTTCAGATTATGCATACATTTCTTGATGAGCTTTTATTATGCCTGATGTGGGGTTATGGTGTGTGAATTTATACAAGGTTTGGTTGAGGGTGAATTATTACAAGGGTGGAGTTTAAACGGGGGGGGAGAATTGTTAGATAAGGGGTTACAAGAAGACGTCTGGATACGTTTCGGTATCCATTTCCTAAGAGTCTTTGAGTGGGTGGTGTGTTTCTGCTGAGGGACAAAAAGTGGTATCGGGTTTGTTGGTATTGAAAGATGAAAAGATTTCTGAGGGGTATATATTACATGGCTTGAGGGTTGGCCTATAATACATTGTTTGGGTACCCAAATCTGCATGGGTGTGGGTCGATTGATAAGATACTTCTTGGCGATCCAAATCTGCCGAGTATTTGTACTTGTAGAAGAAGATCGAGGGGACTTTGGATGCTGACTCTGCTTTTTTTGAAACTTTGTCCTGTTCTTGTCTGCAGTGTTGCCAATAGCCTGTGGTTGCTGTCCTGTTGGCACCCATATTTGTCTCGGGCCACTTGTTCTGTGATGTTGATACTGCTGCTTTCCTTGCCTTATCTGGTGGTGTCGTCGGTCTCGGTTCCTCTGTTGTGGTTGACTCCTTCGTGGTTGGGTTTGAGAGGTCCATTGGACGCTCTGCTTTGGAAAAGAAGGGAGATCCAACACTTGCGTGACATGCCCATTAGGAAGTGATTCGTTCTTTATCTTTAATCTAGGCCAGTCCGCAGCAAGTTTGGAAGGATGAGCACTGCAGGGTATTGTGCTCATTTGGCCGCTGATGCAACCCACCTGACCGCTGATTGTGTCCATCTGCCCTAGCGGTTGGGTAGCTGTCCCTTCTAGTTTGCAGGAAGCCCCAGGGAAGATCTCCTGTCGTCCTTCTGATTGACAACTGTCTATAGCCAAGCCCGAGTGGGTTGGTGTAGATGTAACGTGACTGAGCTGACCCAAGATCTTCCGGTCTTCCATCGCATGCATTTCATAGGGTCTAGGGGTACAAGCCTCAGTTGGAATGCCGTTAGGGAAGTCAAGTGGTATCACTCGCTTCTGCTCTAAGGTTCCAATCTGTAAGGAGCCTTGTCTAAGATTTAGGTCCACTGAGTGATCGTATAGCCAATCTTGGCCAAGGATTAGGAGTTCTATCAGGTCGTCATCATGGCACACTAGTAGCTTCGCTGTCATGGTCACATCCTTAATGAGGATAGGAAGGTCCACCTCGCAAATGCAAGGGGTTTCCATGCCTCCTAGCCCTATGAGGTATGCCTCAATTGGCCGCATTTCTATTCCTGAATCCTTATAGTGGAACCATCTAATCGCACTAGTCGCAGCACCTGAGTCAATTAAAGCCCTGAGCTCTTGGCAAGGGTTGCCGTGCTCTAGCCTAACTGTAATGAATGGTCGCTTGTCCACTATGCTAGGATGAGTGGTTGACTTTACTTGACACATGGCCATGGGATATCTGGGTGTTGTTTCCAGATGGTTATACTGCTCTCTCCCTAGTCCTTGTCTTCTTAACTTCATGCGCTTAATGCGTTCTATTGCTTCTGCCTGAGCTTCAGCTCGTATTCTATTTTCTTCCTCCTTACGCTTCTTTGCCAACGTGAGTCGTCTAAGCATATCCTTAGTAAGAGGTTCCTGATATAACTTGACTCTACAGCCACTAATGTAATTAGGCATTATGTCTCCTTCTAAGGTGGCTAATTGTACTGCTCCACTTGTCGAGAGTCTGTTAATGATCATAGGTCCATAACCTCGCTTTTCTAACTTACGTGCGTGTTGCTTTAGCGTATATACTAGAACTAAATCTCCTTCTTTTAGGCCTTTATCTTTCACATGCGCATCAAAATATGCTTTCTATCGTTTCTTTGCCGCATATATTCCTGTTGCTACCTTTAGCCTGGTTTCTCCTAATCGTTCCAAGTCCATTATTCTTGCTGATAATTCATGGCCGGTCCACTGATGTTCTTGTGCAACCTTAAGGGTCGGTATCAAGAAGTCCAAAGGAAGCACAGCATTCTGACCAAAAACCATCTGAAAGGGAGTTGCATTGAGTACGGTCTTATAGGCCACTCGATATGCCCAAACAGCGTGGTGTAACTGTTTGTCCCAATCTGAACGTTTGTTGTTCACGAGTTTCGTCAGTACGTTACAAAGGATCTTATTAGTGCTTTCCGCCTGACCATTAGCCTGAGGATGATATGGTGCAGATTTCTTGTGAATCACCATAAAATCCTGTAACAAATATTCAATGACTTGGTTTAGAAAGTGAGTTCCTCGATCGCTCACTAACTGTATAGGCAATCCATATCTTGTAAAGACATTCTCAAATAAGAATTTTGCAGTTGTGTGTGCATCATTCTTTTTTGTGGCTTTTGCCTCTACCCATTTGGTAAGATAATCTGTCGCAACAATAATGTATTCCGCATGTGTACCTTTTGCAGGGGGGTTAATGGGTCCTACAAAGTCTATACCCCACTTTGAAAATGCACGTCCTCCCATCATGGGTTTCAATGGCATTTCATCTCTGCGAGTAGGAAATTGAGTTCTTTGGCACACATCACATCTCTTAACATAGGTATGAGCATCCATATGAAGAGTGGGCCACCATAATCCTGCAAAGAGGATGGCTTTGATTATCCTATCGGGTCCAAAATGACCTCCTGCAACACCTTGGTGTGCAGTCTCTAGTATGCTCAGATAATCTCTTTCATGAACACATTGTCTTAGATATCCATCTCGTCCTCTTTTGTATAGATTATCGCCAATAAGTGAATAGTCTTGAGCTTCCTGCTCCAGACTGCGTTGTCGTGCTAAGGTCATTCCTTGAGGGAATGTGTTCGTCCTCAAGTATGTCACTAAAGGTTCACTCCAGTCTGGTGTGAGAGACACGTGATACAATGTAGCATGCTCTACTGGTGGTCTTTCACAACAAACATGGCATTCTTTACACAACTTGTAGACATCTGCTTCCATCGAAGGCCAATATACTCCTAGTCTATGCAGAGTCTGTAATGTTCGATGTTTCGAATGATGTTGCTTTAATGCACCTATGTGTGCTAATTGCAACCAATTTGCATGTTCTGATTCGTCTACACAACAAGCAAGAATCTTTTGATTATCCTGTTTGTATATGCTTCCTGCTAAGATTTGGTATCTCTGAGACTTGGTAATCTCTCCTTCTTTGATCTTTATCCTAGGATTCTTTGGTCCATATGTGAGAATGGGGACTATTGGTTTAGCCCATTCTGGTGCTATCTCAAGGTTAAACAAGTATGCATGTGGTAGATCATCCGCTACTCCTTGAGGAGCTTCTCCTGAGGTTAATCTTGAAAGGTGGTCAGCTCTAAGATGTGTCTTTCCTTTCCTGACTACTACTTCAAAATCGTACTCCATGAGTGTTGAAGCTCAAAGTCAAGGACAAAGCATGGAAGCACATCAAAAGGTGGACACACGAGGAAAGGGAGCAAGTAGGGAGCTCCAAGAAGTGTATGTCAAATTTTCAGAAGAATCCCCTACAAAAATAGTGATTTTCATCACTAGAAACCATTGTAAATACCATTATCTATTTTTAGTAACTCCATTTTGTTCAAGCCGAGGAGTCCTCGAGCTTGAGGAGTATTAGAAGTACCATCGTACCAATTTTCATAATTTTTAGACTTCGTTTGAGCCCTCAAATAAGCCCTGGAACCTAATTTTTAACTAGGCCGGACACTAGGTCTGGACAGGGCCAAAACTAGTCAAAAAACCATAAAAAGAGCTAGAGAGCTCATTTTTGAGGTTAGCTTGTTAGAGAATAGAACTTTTGTAAGAGAACTCTTTTGCAATCTAAGCCTTCCATTGTTCCTCTCTTTGATCTTACTTTGTGCGCGTGTGTGTGTATGTGTGTGCATGTTGGTGTGCTTTCACTCACACACTTATGACTTCACTTGCTCGTGGTCTTCATACCGGTCCTCACGTCTCCGCGGATTGACAAGTAAAGGAGGTGGTGCTTACGCTTGAGCTACAATGAGTAATAGAAACCAACGTATTAGTCGTCCTGTGTTACAGGGTTTGTTGACTAGGTACAATAGGGCTTGATGATCTGTAAAGAACTTGAATTTGTTGGCCAACAAGTAGTGTCTAAACTTCTTTACGGCGTAGATCATCCTTAATCCTTCTCGTTCCGTCGTGGTGTAATTTCTTTCTGCTGCGTTCAATTGTCTGCTCGCGTAAGCTATGGGGAGATCGATGTTATCTTCATTCGTGGGTTGTGCTAACACACATCCTATGGCATAATTGGATGCATCCACATGTACATGGAATGGCTTACTCCAATCTGGGGTAGTCAATATAGGTGCTGAGCACAAGCATCGTTTAAGTTCATTGAATGAATTTTCACATTCATCTGTCCATTCAAAATTGGTTAAAAGAGAGTACAAAGGCTTGGCTATGATTGCATACATGTGTATGAATCTCCTATAATAACCGCAATGGCCCATAAATGCCTGTACCTCTTTCACATTAGTTGGTCTAGGTAATTCTGCAATTACCTTCACCTTTTCTTCATCCGTGTAGATTCCATTTTTTGACACAATGTGTCCTAGAATTTTTCCTTGTGTGACCATGAAAACACATTTTTCTGGATTCAAACAAACCTGATATTCTCGACATTTGTCAAATATTTGCCTTAACTCTGGGATATGTGTCTGTCTTACATTTGAATGAGCACATATGTCGTCGACATATACTTCCAAACTCTTGCGTAAGAATTCCTTAAAAACATGACACATGAGTCGCTGGAAAGTGGCGGGTGCATTTGTGAGCCCAAAAGGCATTACACGAAATGCAAATATGCCCCATTCAGTGGCAAAAGCCGTCTTGTGTTGATCTTCTGGAGCAATGGATACTTGATTATAGCCTGAGAAACCATCAAGGAAGCTGTAAACTTCCTTGCCCGCAACTCTTTCCAATAGATGTTCTGTGATAGGAAGAGGATAACTGTCTCTAATTGTGGCGGCATTAACTTTTTTAAGGTTAATACACACACACAATTTTCCATTCTTCTTGGGCACTACCACAATAGGGGATACCCATTCGAT
Source organism: Ceratopteris richardii (assembly GCA_020310875.1). Lineage (NCBI taxonomy): Eukaryota > Viridiplantae > Streptophyta > Polypodiopsida > Polypodiales > Pteridaceae > Ceratopteris > Ceratopteris richardii. The sequence continues at coordinate 124,169,668 of CM035409.1, forward strand.
ATGCTCAATTTCGTAAATGAATCCTGCTTCTATCAGCCGATCTATCTCCTCTTTAATCTTCGCAACGTAGTTATCATTGTACGTGTAAGGTTTCTGTTTCATAGGTTTTGCATCTGGAGTCATAGGGATTCTATGAGAACTCCAAGCGAACACATCTCTATATTCGCGCAATAGAGCAACTAATTCTTCTTCTTCTTCAGCTGTCAAATCATGCCCTATGTAGGTACATTTTTCTTCTTCTCCTTCTATAGCTACTATTATTTTCTTGGTTTTCTCTCGGTTATCATATACTTGTCCGTCATTCGCCTTTCTATTAGGCATTCGTACCATGATTCTTCTATCTTCGATTTCATATTTCTTGAAATTCTCGGGTACTTCAAACAAAGATTCTTCTTTTTCTGACATGGTTTCTTTCTTCTTTCTTTTCTTGCCTTCATTTTTAGTAGTCATTTCTGTGGCTAACCTCACCTCATTCGTAATTTCTTCCTGTTTCTGAGGGTGAGTTTCTACTTCGAAAAAATATTCTTCTTCTGATGCAAAGGGTGGGTCCATGATAATTGATTCTAAATCGAAATCGCTTGCATCCTCAAATGCATCAGTGTTAGGTTCACATTCTTCTAAAATTGCATCGCACATGATTGGCTCTATCGTGAAAACTGAAATGTCATAACCATCCTCGTCATAGTGGGGTGTCCATTGTTCTTCATTGATGGCTACATCCATGGTTGCTAGGATTTCTGCCCAACCATGGGGTTCAAACTCTTCGTCAGGGAATACTACAGGTGCGTAAGCTGGATCTTGAAGGGTTCGTGGATGTTGTTCTGCACCTAATGTCCTTGCTTCTAATCTTTCTTCCTCTTGTTTTGCAACTTTACACATCCATAAATGAGTATCCTCATGCAACCAAGAAGGATCTGATTCTAATGAGTGCACGGATTCTGTTTCTACTTGTGTCTTATGGATGGTATTCCATTGTATTGTGGGTACGTCTCTATGTGAATAGTCTTTAAGATTGACTTTGGTAGTCACCCCTAAATGTTGCAAGTACAAAGAATTAGTTCCCCAATCTTGTACAATTTGCAACTGACGCATGAATGGTCGTCCCAATATCATCTCATAAGCATGATTTTTTGCACAGTCACAAATGGCGAAAGTATGCTCAAATTCTACACCACAAGTGGTGAGAGATATGCCTTCTAGTAAGCCTAATGGTTTTTCTATGTGTCCATCAGCCATTTGTAACTTCATCCTGGTAGGTCTTAATGTTGGCTTACCCCAACGTTTCCATAAAGCGGTGGTAGTGATGGCTACTCCGGCTCCTGAATCTAAGATGGCTTTCGTGGTGTAGCCCTGATGGGTTATCTGAAGATAAGTGTTACCTTCCTCTCCTTCGCTTACATCTCCTATCTTTTCTACTGGTATCTCCGGTACCTTATTTTGTGATCCTATTTGTGAGGGAGTAGTAGCAAGCTCGGGGAATTGATTTGCTACATGTTTCCACAATTCTGGTTTTACCTTTAACAACTCTTCTAGAGTGAGGTTACATTGTACTTTGGTGTTCTTGATCACTTCCGTGTTTCTAGGGATTACTGATTCTTCATTCCTCACTATTATCGTGGGTGCTCTCATACTAATAGACTTTGCTTCCCAAGGTCCTGTGAACTGAGGTAATTCTTGTAAAGAATTAGATTCAAATCCTGTGTGTTCACTCAGTTGTTCTTCCTCTACATCATCGTAAATAGAGGGAATGTCTTGGGGAAATTGTTCCTGCAAGTCATCTATTTCTTGAATAGGAGGATGAGTTCCTTGTTCTTTTCTCCATTTCTCTTCTTGGATCTCTCTCAAAAACTCATGTGAGTACCTATGTATGGAAGACACATTGTCTTGACTTTATGTATTGGGTACTTGAGATAGGGATGGTGCATTATTTTCCTGTGTCTCTGGGACAATAGGGTTCCTGTGCTGATCCTTTTTCTCTTTGCTATCAATCAAATATTCTAGCCTCTCCATTAGTCCTTGAAAGTGTAACTCCGGTTTTGCCATGTTATTCCAATTAAGATATCTAGAGGCTTCAAACAAAGCTTGTGCTAATTCTACCATCTTCATGCAAAGTTTAGTTCTCTCAATTTCTAGATCAGCTCGAGGGTAGTTTTTACTCATTTCAGCTACCTGAGGTCCCTCTTTTAATCTAGCCTGATATGCACGAAACATCATGTCTAGATTTTCCGGTATGGGTTCCGCTAAAACTGATCCGGATTTTTGAGCTGGATTCTCTTGATTCAATTCCTCTGAAGTCAATTCTAGGATTTTGGCTCTCGACTCTTTCAAACTTCCTTCCAACTCAGTTATCTTTTTACTCCACTTTCTCTTTATTCTTTCTCTAGAATCTTTCCAAGATTTTGTCTTTTTACTGCTAGATTCTGCAACTTCACTAGTTCCGGCTACTTTCTCCTAATTAAGTTGTTGGTTCTGTAAGAGCGCCTGGGCTCTTGTTATAGCTTGGATAGGCACGTATGTAGGGTTGGATCCATCTGCGTTGTTTACAATACCTATCACGTTGATTGGTGTCACATTCAAAGCATTAACTGGGTTCTTAGGACAATCTTTGATTATATGCTCTTTGCCACAATCGGCACAAAAGCCTTGTATGTTATAGTACTGTGATTGCCCTGCTATTGGAGGATGTGGACAATCCTTTATGAAATGGTCTCCTTGGCACCTAAAGCATGGTCCTCTAGGGCCCTGTGGTCTTTGTTGTCTCAATTGGGGCCGTGGATTTGGGTTGGTGTACATCACATGAGCGTAGTCGGGCTCCCAACTAGGTTCCATTAGTGGACTATCATAATGATATGTCTCCACGTGTTCTGGTGACTCCGTGTAATAAGCGGGTGGACTATCTACATGCGTAGAGTAAAACTGTTTGAGTTTGGGTCACTCTCTGTGATCAAAGGTGAAGAAGGCACTAAAGCTCTACTTAGGTTCTCTTCTGCAGCAGCGTATTTGATTGAGATGACATTCACTGGTGGGGGTGGCTGCTGAGCTAAGACAGGTTGAGGTCTCTGTTGAGCTTGGTATGGGTAGTTTTGAGGAGGCCTATAGTAATAAGGCTGAGCATTGTAATGGCCTTGATACCTACCTGGCTGCTGGTATGCTTGCGGGTAGTTCTGTCTCACGGTTTGTTTGTTGTATGGGCAGTCCTGAGCCGTATGATTTGTGTATCTTCTTTCAATTGTACAGTATTGGCCACTAGGGTTGGCTTGTGGTTGTGGTGCATTGGGACACACATTTGCCATGTGATCACCACCACAGGTGTAACAACGCTTGTTCATTAGTACCCTAGGTTTGCTAGAACCTCCTAGTTTCTGGGCCACTTTTTCTGCTAGGTCTTCTATCGAGTTAGACAATTTTGTGGATGCTAGAGATGAACAGTCTGAATCCTTATAGACCTTTGAGAGTTCCAGCTCGTCTCCTAAGTTGTCCTCAATGTCTATGCATATTCTCACACATTGCTCTAGCGTTCTGGGTTCTTTTAGGTACACATAGGAGCGTAGTTTAGAGCTCAACAAGCCATCTAGAAATAATGACACTTGTTTAGCTTGTGAGGGTAGCTCTTGCATTGGACATCGTTCAACATATTGTCTAAACCTACGTCCTGCGAGTCTAACTGTTTCTTGAGGGGTCTGTTTGAAGCTATGAATCAACGAAGACGTGTCATGTCTAATCCCACTTTTAGAGAATTCAGTGATGAATGACTCTAAAAAGTGATGGATGTCTCTAAATTGCCTCTGTTGCAACGGTTGGAACCAAGTTAAAGCGGTATTTTTTAACGTTAGTCCAAATGCGTTGTATTGCGTGAACATGTCTTCGACTTGTTCTGCTCTTAGTACTTGCTTGAATTCTGCGACATGGTCATAGGGATCTCCTGTCCCATCAAAATAATTTTTCATTGATTTTACTAATTGAGTGGTGTAGCTCAGTGATGAGTAGCACCTCCTTTAATGTCAATCCGGGAAGACGTGAGGATGGTATGAAGACCTCGAGCAAGTGACAACACAAGTGCGTGAGTGAGAAGCACACCAACATGCACACACATACACACACACGCGCACACACAGCAAGACAAAGAGTGAGAATCAATGGAGTTCTTAGATTACTTTTCAAGAAGCTCTTACAAGTTTGTTTCAATTACAATCTAACCTCAAAAATGAGCTCTCTAGCTCCTTTTATAGTTTTTGACTAGCTTTGGCCCTGTTCAGACCTAGTGTTCGGCCTAGTTAAAAATTAGGTTCCAGGGCTTATTTGAGGGCTCAAACGAGATCCAAAAATTACGAAAATTGGCAGGTAGATACTTCTAAAGCTCCTCAAGCTCAAGGACTCCTTGGCTTGCACAAAATGGAGCTAGAAAAATATAAAATGGTATTTACAATGGTGTTTAGTGATGAGAATCACTTTTAATTGGTGTAAGGGTTTTTGAAAAGTTAAAGGGTTGCCTAAGTGCTAGATTTGCGTGAATGCTCATACTTGCTTCTTCATGAGGAAAATTATTGGCCTATTTGCCAGATCTTCTTTGACTGCCATGTCTGCCTATGCTGTCCCTTCGCTCTGGCTCTCTTCGTCTTGTGGCTCCTTCGGTTCCCTGACTGCTGCCAACACCCCCCCCCCACTCTCGCGTCTGTCGCCCCTGACAGACCCTTGTCTAGAGGATTTTTGAACATAATATTGGACGACATCGGAGGCTAGGTGGTGTTCTTCGAGTCGCAGGCCACGTGCTAGATCTGTGAGCAGCTCATCCCAATTCACAGGACCGGGAACATCTGGATGAGGCACCCTCAATTGTTCTGAGTAAATAGTTCTCTCCACAGCAAATAATTGGAGGAGATGTGATGGTCTGGGTATAAAGATTTCGGAGTGATATTCCCAGAAGCCGGTGATGAACATCTCCTCAAAGGTCTGTTTAAAGCAGGCTGGGAGGTATTTGATTCTAGCGTGCCAAGCATATATTACTTCGATTGACGGGGTGGTACTCATATCGTACACTAGATCCTGGTTTCCTGTCACAAAGCCTGCACCTGAGAAGTGAGGGTCCTTAATGTTCTTAAACATCCTTAAAGTGATCAGCATTAATTCAAATATTTTCATACACATCTGGGCCATCACATCAGGATTATTGCGTAGCCGAATACTCCAGTGACGGATTGTAGAAATCATATAGTTGACGGTGGGGGGTCCTCGTGGAGGTGCCAGATAAACATAATGCAACCATTTTGCGCAGGCTTTGATGTCTCTGACGGCAATAGTGAATTCAGGCCAAGTGCGTCTTCGAAGAACTGGAATGTAACAAGGATTGTATTTGATAAACAACGGCATGTTGTTCCAGGTTCGGACCATTTCAGGATACGTTTCCAAAAGCCTGATTCTCCAGGTGGGTTGATGGATGGACCCACGTTGAGCACTTTCCGGTATATCATCTGGACCGAATTGTGTAGCAAATGTGGGAGGCTTGCCACATCGTCGTTGAATCTCCGCGTTGTAATCGGCCAAAAGTATACAGAATGGCACATATTGGTCATCATTGGTGCCAATCCATCTATGGTGAGACATGCTTCTGAAGTATTCAGACTTTATGACAGTGTCTTCTAAGTTCGCTAATGATTGGATCTGAATTGCCACCCGTTCTTCGTGAGTGTTCGCTGTCCTTTCCAGTGTCTGAAGCCACTCGGGTGCTTCCACTTCCAATGTGTCTAGTCCCTCTGAGGTTCGTCGCCCGCCTGGCATTGGCATAGGAACATACGGTTCCTCGTAAGAATCATCTACCTCAATAGGGACTAGCTCTTCTTGCTCTGGTTCTACCACTGGGGATGGCTGCCCCTCGTATGTCAGTAACCTCTTTTGTAAGTCTGCTACCTGCTCGGTTAAGGCCTTTACTTCGTCTGAGGTGGAGGTTGATGGGACACTCTTTGGTTGTTCTTCCTGTTCCTTAAGCCTGCTCTGAAGCGTGTCACGCTGTCTTTCCAAGTCATCATCGGCTTCCAGGAGATCTGCATAGCTTTCCAAAATGGTTTCCATCGTCTCCGTTGGGACTGCTTTGAACTGCTCTAGATCTATCTCGTGAGGGGAGCCTTCCATTGCCGCTTCCAGATTCTCTTCATTTTGTTTTTGCAGTCGTTTGTTCTCCTCCAGTGCTGTGGCCATATGTTTCCGCAGTAGCGCCAAGTTGCGTCTGACTCGTAGGTTATCGGCCTGATATACTTCGAGCAAAGCTTCTAGTTGTTTGACACCTGATTCTGTCGATGGTTGGGGTGCCTCCAATAGTGTTTGGTGAGCCTGCTCAAGCGTTGAATAGCGTTGATTCACTTTTGCATTTTCCTCTTGTAGAATGTGAAGTTGCCTTTGTAAGTTCTGATGGTGCGTTGTCAGTTGTTGATACCGGCCGTCGAGAGCTCTGTACTCATTCTGGAGCTGATATACACATTGATTTAATGCTAAAAATATGCTATTTACATTAAATAATGATGGGAGGGGTGAAGATGCAGGGGGAATGGGGGCGGAAATGGGAGTTGTGAATGATGTGGATGCAAGTAGAGATGTGGGTGGAGGGGGTATGGGAGATGAAGGTGGCATGGGGGGAGGGAGCGGTGCTGTGGCATGAGACGTTTCCATAGTGTCTATTGTTTGAGTGACAGTGTAGATGGGGATCGTGGGTGGAGTGGATGTGACGTCAGTGAAAAGAGTGGTGAAAGTGGGCATGGTGACTCCCCCGAATTGGATCCCCGGAGAGAGTGGGATACCCATGACAATGGTGGTGGTAGTGGACATGGTGGTGCTGGTGTCATGTGGTGGAGTGAACTGTGTAGTGCGAGGTGGGGATGGTGGTGACAGTGGTGCTTCTTGATGTTCGTCTGCTTGCGTTGTCTCTCCTGGTGCTGATACATTGATGTGAATTTGTTTCCCGGACCTCCTGGGACGAACGGGAACCCTCTTCTCAAATCTGTGAATGTAGGCCATTGCCTCATGGATGGCCTCATCCAATCCTACTGCGTCGGCATGAAGGTTTATGGACTCAATGAACATCTCGTCCACACCTTCCTCAGCTAGCAATTGGTTCATGAGTTTCTTGCCCGATTCCAGTGACATCTTATGCTGTTCTTGAACTAGTTGCATGGTTCGATATAGTCTTTTGATTTGTGCCGAATACGCAGGGGCACTTGCCAGCTCGGAAAGCTCGTCATATTCTTGTTCCTCATAGGCTTCTTCCTCTTGTTCTGCCTCTTGTTCCTCTACGTCGACTTCTACCACTTCTGGTCGGGTGGGGGCTGCTGTGGTTGTCTGGGGTTGTGGTTCCTGAGTACGTTCTGTTTCCGTCTCGAGATTAGAATCATAGATCAATCGGGCTACTTCTTCATCCGTGAGATCATTTAGAGTAAAACCGTGTGGGAATTCCAGATCTGATGGGACGGGTGGGAATACCAGATTAGGCCCATCTGTGCTTGGTCTTGGTAGCCGGATTGTGAATGGCCTAACGCGTCGTGTCTGGGGAGGGGTAATTTCTGGTGTAGTGGTGGCTCCCCTTGGTTGAGCACAGGGTAATTGTACTCCCCCCCTCATCTTCTTTGATGGGGGACCTGCTGCTGAGAGTCTTCTCTAGAATTCCTGGGCGCGGGGCCATATGAGTGCCCTCTGAATAGGCACGTCGTAGGCCAGACATCGGTAGATTATCTTGGTTAGAGCGCAACATCCATGAAGCACGTTTTTCTGCTTCTTGTTCCACCTCTGATGGGCTAGGTGGATCTGATCTATGATCCAGGGTGGCACATTGATGGGAAGGCTTTCTGTCTCTGCTAGATACAAGCTGAACCATATTTTCTTCGGGGGCATTGTGAATCGTTCTTGGGAGGGGAAAGCAAAATGTTGCATGATGGTCCGCAGGTGAAGTGCAATGGTAGGTGTCATTGCTACCATATCCTTCAACTTATTAAGATCTTTGTGTTTCATTCGACCTGGAACCATGGTTTCCTTTTCCGTGGGGATGTGCATGCCATACATGCCCAGTGCTTCTCTTACCAGATTGAGGGTCAACTTGAATCTTTTAAGCTCATGACCCGGCAGCAGTGATGGCAACACAAAGGTGCTGTCGCCTCCCTTGGCCCTGCTTGGGGTGATGGTACTGATAAGATATGAACATCGTAAGAAATCCGGCTTTGGTAAGTGGGCCCTGAAATAACTGTCCACACCCGCTTTGATCCAAACTGATCGCATGACTTCGGCGTTTTGATAGCTTTCAAACTCGCGCGTGAAAAAGTGGTATCGACCCCATTTGCCATTAAATTCCAATTCTGCTTCCCAGAAATAGGTTCCATCGCCCAATGGTCCAGCGACATCACTGAACCAATGCGCATGCTTACCTACTTGAGAAGTGTGCCCTTGAGGAGGATCCTGAATGGGGAGCACATGCACGGCTTGAAGTTCTTGCGGCCTTGCGGTGAGATGTGGCTCGAGGAGGAGTGTTTCTATGTCCACAATCTGGGCACCGGATCCGACGTGAGAACTTGCACCTGCTTCTGCCATGGCCCTGTTTGCTGGTTGGTTCTGTGAGAATATAGAACCACGTGTTAACATCGTAATGGACAGAATAAATCCGTTGTTGTCCCCGTTACAACATTAACATGAGGTAGATGGTGAGTTAGTGGTTAGTAAGTGCACGAAGACAGTGTGTGTAGTTAGTGCTTGGGTAGTCCTAGGAGACTAATGCAGTTAGTAAGTGGGGATGAATTTACAAATTGGGGTCAAGGGTTTATTACAGGTCTTAGGCTGCCAAATGCAGTGGATGGGTCTTGTTCTTGGTGTCGTAGAGGCTCTAGAGAGCTTTATAGCTGTATCGGCTTGAAAATGAGGCCTTTTAGGGACCCATTTACAAGCGATTAGGTTCGTGCTCATGGGCCTTGGTGTGTTCTTGAGTGTTGAAAACAAGTGAATGCTGTCTGTGCGAATGAATGGGTTACGCTGTATTGGTTGTGACCTCGGCGTAGCTATTTGCGCCCGTAAGCAAGCCTTAGGCACCCAAATTTGTCTTGATTGTGGGCTAGCCTTCATCGACTTCTTGGGCACCCAAATAGATTTCACGTGAGCAGAAGAATTTCCGAAAGACTTCTTATTAGTGACGTGTTGTTGGTTACTAATAAGAGGCTTTGCCCGTGTGGTTGGCTTGAGTGCAACCGGGTGTTCGCCTTTCCGCACCCACACTTGGTTTACTTGCTGAGATATTTTGCTGCGCAGGTACTTTTGATTTCCAGCATAGGTAGTACTCTGTTTCTTCTGCCTTTGCTCCACCTTTGGTTGCTGCTTCCTTCTGGCCTTTGGAAAAGAAGGGAGTTCCGTTGCGTCCTTGACTCCTTTTTTGAGAAAATCATTCCTCTGCAACACATAGTTTTGGACAAGAGCAGCATGGTCAACTTTATGTGCTCCCCTGGAGGGACCAGGAGTCTGTGCCTTTCCTAGTTCTTTGAGTGCTCCATTATCTAACTCTATTGTAATTCGACTATGATTGACCCATACCTGAAGAAGTCCACTTCTTAGGTTTAAGTTGACTGCTTGGTCATAGATCCAGTCTTGACCCAAGACAAGGGGTTCAGTGAGATCCTCGTCTTGACACACTAGTACTTTAACTGTCATTGCCTCATCATGAATGTAGAGGGGAAGCTCCACCTCACCCATGCAAGGGGTTTCCACGCCTCCCAATCCTATGAGATATGCTTCCACAGGATGGACAGTTAACTGCAACTCTTGACAGTAAGACACTCTAACAGCACTAGTGGCCGCACCTGAGTCAATCAAGGCTCTTACGGTCCTTGCATTCTTTCCTTGTCCTATATCTAGGGTTATGAAAGGACGTCGATCAATTATCCTATGCGAGCTTGTTCCTGCGACTTCACACATTGCCATATGAGATCCTTGATCTGCATAGTCATTTGTTCTAGGCTGATCTCTACCTTGCCTTCGTAATTTCATCCTTCTGATGCGTTCTAAAGCTTCTGCTTGAGCTTCTTCTCGAATTCGCTTTTCTTCCTCTTTGCGTTTCTTAGCAGTGTTGAGTCGGCTGAGCATTTCCTCCGTGAGGGGTTCCTGATACAACTTGACTCTGCAACCGCTAATATAGTTTGGGAGAACATCACCCTCTAACGTGGCTAGTTGTACTGCTCCACTCGTGGAAATCCTATTGATGATCATAGGTCTGTAGCCTCTCTTTTCTAGCTTCCTCGCGTGTTGTTTCAGTGTATAGACTAAGACTAAATCTCCTGCTTTCAAGCCCTTATCCTTCACATGGGCATCAAAGTATGCCTTCTGTCTCTTCTTGGCTGCATATATTCCGGCAGCGGCTCTCAGTCTTGTTTCCCCTAATCGTTCAAGGTCAAAGATCCTAGAGGAGAGCTCATGACCCGTCCATTCGTGCTCTTGTGCTACTCTCAATGTAGGAATCAAGAAGTCCAAGGGTAGCACAGCATTTTGGCCAAATACCATCTGAAAGGGGGTGGCTTGGAGTACCGTTTTGTAGGCAACTCGGTATGCCCAAACAGCATGGTGTAGCTGTTTGTCCCAATCAGAGCGTTTAGTGTTCACTAATTTCGTCAGTACATTGCATAAGATCTTATTAGTGCTCTCAGCTTGTCCATTAGCTTGAGGGTGATAGGGGGCAGACTTCTTGTGTATTACTAAGAATTCTTGGAGTAGATTTTCAATCACTTCGTTCAAGAAATGAGTGCCTCTATCACTTACAAGCTCTATAGGTAGCCCATATCTTGTGAATACATTCTCAAACAAGAATTTAGCAGTTGTCTGAGCGTCATTCTTTGTCGTAGCTTTTACCTCTACCCACTTGGTGAGATAATCTGTTGCAACAATGATGTATTCTGCATGGGAACCCTTAGCTGGGGGATTAATAGGACCTACGAAGTCTATTCCCCACTTAGAGAACGCACGTCCACCCATCATAGGTTTCAGTGGCATCTCATCTTTGCGTATAGGATACTGAGTTCTCTGACAGACATCACATCGTTTCACATAGGTATGTGCGTCCATGTGAAGGGTAGGCCACCAGAAGCCCGCAAATAGTATCGCCTTGATCACCCGATCTGGTCCAAAGTGTCCTCTTGCTACACCTTGGTGAGCAGTTTCTAAGATCTTAAGATATTCACTTTCATGGACACATAGCCTCAGGTAACCATCTTTACCACTCTTATATAGATTATCACCAATGAGTGAGTAATCCAGGGCTTCTTGTTCTTAACTCCTTTTCCTCGCCAGAGTCATGTCTGGAGGGAATGTGTTTGTCCTCAGGAAGGATACTAGAGGTTCGCTCCATTCTGGCACAATAGATACTTGATAAAGAGTGGCGTGTTCCACTGGTGGTTTGGTGCAACAGATTGGGCATTCCTTGCACAACTTTTGGACATCAGCTTCCATAGTTGGCCAATGTACTCCGAGTCTCTTTAGAGTCTGTAAAGTTCGTTGCTTTGAGTAGTGTTGCTCTAACGCACCTACATGTGCTAATTGCAACCATTTAGCGTACTCATCCTCTTCTACGCAACAAGCCAAGATCCCTTGATCTGTGTGCTTGTACATACTTCCAGCCATGATGTGGTACTTTTGGGCTTTTACAACCTCTTTATTCTGTGTGTTTACCACTGGATGATTAGGCCCGTATGTCAATACTGGTACCAATGGCTTGGCCCACTGCGGCACCACTTCCAAATTAAACAAGTAAGCATCAGGAAGATCATCCGATACTCCTTGTGGGGCTTCTCCCGACGTGAGCCTAGAGAGATGATCTGCTCTTAAATGAGTCCTCCCTTTCCTTACCACAAGCTCAAAATCATACTCCATTAGCAAGAGAAACCATCTCACTAATCTTCCTGTATTGCATGGCTTGTTTACGAGGTATAGCAATGCTTGATGATCAGTAAAAAATTTAAACTTATTTGCAAGCAAATAGTGTCTAAATTTCTTAACTGCATATACCATGCCTAAGCCTTCTCTCTCCGTAGTGGTGTAATTTCGTTCAGCTGCATTCAATTGTCTACTAGCGTAGGCAATTGGAAGATCCATATTACCTTCACCAGTAGGTTGAGCAAGTACACACCCAATGGCATAATTGGATGCATCCACGTGAACATGGAATGGCTTATTCCAATCTGGTGTGGTCAAGATTGGTGCTGAACATAATCGTCGTTTAAGCTCCTGGAAGGAATTCTCACATTCATCCGTCCACTCAAAGTTAGTCAGAAGTCCGTACATGGGCTTTGCAATGACAGCATACATGTGTATAAATCGTCGGTAATAACCACAATGCCCCATGAAAGCTTGTACTTCCTTGACATTCTTTGGCCTAGGTAGCTCTGCTATAGCTCTCACTTTCTCTTCATCAGTAGATATGCCATTCTTTGACACTATGTGTCCTAGAATCTTGCCTTGTCTGACCATAAAAACGCACTTTTCTGGGTTCAGGCAGACTTGATATTCTCTACACTTGTCAAAGATTTGTCTGAGTTCAGGGATATGGGTTTGTCTAATGTTGGAATGAGCACAAAGATCATCAACATAGACCTCTAAACTCTTCCTCAGGAACTCCTTAAACACATGGCACATCAGCCTCTGGAAGGTCGCTGCTGCGTTGGTAAGCCCAAATGGCATTACTCTAAAAGCAAAAATGCCCCATTCTGTGGCAAAGGCTGTCTTATGCTGATCCTCTGGAGCTATGGCCACTTGATTGTAACCCGAAAATCCATCAAGGAAGCTGTACACTTCCTTGCCGGCTACTCTTTCTAAGAGATGCTCTGTGATGGGAAGCGGATAGTTATCTCGAATTGTGGCTGCATTAACCTTTTTCAAGTTAATGCATACGCGCAACTTTCCATTTTTCTTGGGCACCACTACGATGGGGGATACCCACTCGGTGTGCTCAATTTCGTAGATAAATCCAGCTTCAACCAGTCTATCTATTTCTTCTTTGATCTTAGCAGCGTAATTATCGTTATATGTATAGGGTTTTGCTTAGAGGGTTTGGCATCTGAAGTCATGGGGATGGTGTGTGAGCATATGTCCGGGTCAACACCCTTCAAATCCTTGTAACTCCAAGCGAATACATCTCTGTATTCTCTTAGCAAGGCAATTAACGCATGCTCTTCTTCCTCTGTTAGGTCATGGCCTATGTACGTGCATCTCTCCTCTCCTTCTTCTAGGGCCACTACAATTTTCTTGGTGGTTTCTTTGTTATCATAGGCCTCTCCTGATTGTGCCTCTCGTTTAGGCATTCTTATCATGACTCTCCTGTCGTCTATCTCATACTTCTTAAAATTTTCCGGGACCTCAAACAAAGATTCTTCCTCTTCTGGTGAGACTTCTCTCTTCTTTCGTTTCTTCCCTTCTTCCTTCGGGGTCACATGTGTTGCTAATCTTACATCGTTTGTAAGCTCTCCATGCCTCTGGGGTTGAAATTCTACTTCATGGAAGTATTCTTCATCTGATGCAAATGGTGGGTCCATAATGATTGACTCTAGGTCGGAGTCATTTGCATCCTCAAATGCATCATGACTAGGTTCGCATTCTTCCAGAACTGCCTCTCCCATGATTGGCTCTATGGGAGAAGACTGAAATGTCATAGCCATCCTCATCACAGTGAGGTGTCCATTGTTCTTCATTGATGGCTACGTCCATGGTTGCTAAAATTTCTGCCCAGCCATGGGGTTCGAATTCCTCATCAGGAAAGACTACAGGTGCATAGGCTGGGTCTTGAATGGGTCTATGAGTTTCGTTTGCACCTATTTCTCTGGCCTTTTTTCTCTTCTCTTCCTCTACTGCTACTTTGCACGTCCATAAGTGGGTGTCTTCATGCATCCATGAGGATCCTGACCCTATGGAATGCACGGATTTCGTGTCATCTTTGGCTCTATGGATGGGATTCCACTGGATAGGAGGTACATCTCGATGAGAGTAATCTTGGAGATTTACTTTGGTTGTAACACCTAGGTGCTGCAGGTACAAAGAATTGGTTCCCCAATCCTGTACCACTTGCAACTGTCGCATAAATGGTCTTCCTAAAATCATCTCATAGGCATGATTTTTGCTGAAGTCACATATGGCAAATGTATGCTCAAACTCGACACCACAAGTGGTGAGAGTTATTCCTTCTAGCAATCCTAAGGGTCTCTCTATGTGACCATCGGCCATTTGCAATTTCATCCTCGTGGGTCTGAGTGCCGGCTTGCCCCAACGCTTCCATAGGGAAGTGGTAGCAATTGCAACTCCTGCGCCTGAGTCCAAAATTGCCTTGGTGGTGTACTCCTGGTAGGTGATGGGAAGATAGGTGTTCCCTTCTTTACCTTCACACATATCTCCTATCTTATCTAAAGGAATTTCTGGCACTGTCCTATGGGATCCTACCTAGGAACGAGGTTTGGTTATTTCTGGTACTTGTTTGGCGACATGTTTCCATAATTCAGGTCTAACCTTGAGTAGCTCTTCTAACTTGAGATTGCATTGCACGTTAGTGTTCTTCACTACCTCTGTGTTCCTAGGTATGACTGAATCTTCGTTTCTTACCATGACTGTAGGTGCTCTCATGCAGGTGGACTTCGCTTCCCATGGGCCTGTGAAATGGGGTAGTTCTTGTAAAGAATTAGACTCGAAGTCTAATCTTTCTTGAGATTGGGTACTCTCCTGCTCTCCATAAATAGATGGGATGTCTTGTGGGAATTGGTCATGTGCATCATCCACAAGTTCAATAGGAGGAGGGACTTCACTTTCCTTAGCCCATTTGTCTTTTTGAATCTCACGTAGGAATTCTGGTGTGAACCGATTCATAGAAGATGATGTGTCCAGCTCCGTGGAGTTAGGCACATAGGCTTCAGGCACATAGGTTTCTTGAGCAGGAATGCTTACTCTTTCACTTGCCTTCCCTTGTGTTGAGAGGCTGGTTCCCTTTGTGATTGTGCCATTAGATTTTCTACTCCTTCTAAGGAGGGGAAGTTGTCTGGTTCAGTGGAATTGGCCACATAAACTTTTGATGGGGGATGGGTCATGTTTTTGCTTGCTTTCTCCCTTCCTTGATTTTTTTCTTCCTTGGCCGATCTGGCAATTATGCCCTCTAACTTCTCTAGAAGTCCATCCAAGTGTAATTGTGTCTTAGCTGAGCCCGAGTAATTGAAAAGGCGACTGGCTTCAAACATAGTTTGAGCCAATGCTACCATTTTCGCGCAAAGCTTGGTTCTTTCTATCTCTAGGTCAGCTCTAGGGTAACACTTGTCGTGATCTGTGACATTTGGCCCTTCTTGAATTCTGGCCTGATATGCTTTAAGCATCATGTCTATGTCTTCTGGAATGGGATCAGCTAATACTGATCCTACTCTAGGGGGTGGTGGAATCATATGAGGTGGGTTGGAAGATGGCGGGTCGGATGGCGATGGGAATGGCGGTGACTATCTTTCCACGCTCTAGTCCTTTTCTTTGTCACGCTCTCGGTTTCACTAGCCTCTGGGGTCTTATCCTGGTTTACTCCTTGATTCTGTTGCAATGCTTGAGCTCTAGTGACTACCTGTACGGGAGCAGTGGAAGTGACACTTCCTGTGGAATCTACCACTAACCCAATAACATTGATAGGCGTGATTTTTGGCATATTATTGGGGTTCTTCGGGCAATCTCGTAAGAGATGCTCTTTTCCACAATCTTGGCAAAAGCCTTGGATCGTCACTGACTGAGTTTGTGTAGGTGGAGGTAAGGGACAATCACGAATGAGGTGATCTCCTTGGCATCTGTAGCACGGTCCTCTTGGGAATGGAGGTCTTACCTGCCTAGGTTGAGGCCTAGGGTTGGGGTCTGCATACATGACGTTTGTGTAATCTGACTCCCAACTAGGTTCATTTGGCTCTTCGCTGTAATAGGACTCACCGTGTTCTGGAGACTACATGTAGTAAGCCTGGGGACTATCGACCTATGTAGAATCAAAGCTATGGTCACTGGGGTCACTTTCGGAAAGCAAGGGTGTTACAGGAACTATAGCTCTATTCAGGTTCTCTTCTGCAGCAGTATACTTTATCGGGATCACATTGACTGGGGCAGGGGGTTGTTGTGCTAGCACAGGCTGAGGCCTTTGTTGGTTTTGATAGGGTTGCTGATGAGGTTGTTGTGGCCTGCCATATGGTTGTGGAGGGTACGGGTTCTGGTATCTTCCCTGCTGAGGGTATGGTTGAGGGTATGGTTGCCTAACAGCCTGCTTATTGTAGGGGCAGTCTTGCGCGGTGTGATTTGTGTACCTCCGTTCTATGGTGCAGTACTGGCTACTAGGATTTACTTGGGGCTGAGCCATAATGGGACACATGTTTGCCATATGGTCACCACCGCATGTATAGCACCTCTTCGCTGGGGTAAACCTCGGAATTTGTTTGCTAGAGACGCCTAGTTTTTGGGCCACTTTCTCTGCGAGTTCCTCAATTGATGTGGATTGCGTGGCAGAGTGACTCGAAGCACTATCTGAATCTTTGTATATTTTGGAAAGCTCTAGTTCTTCCCCTAGGTTATCTTCAATGTCAATGCACATGCGTACACACTCTTCTATAGTCCTAGGGTCCTTCAGATACACATAGGATCTCAATTTCGTACTCAGCAATCCATCAAGGAATAAGGCTACTTGTTTTGCAGGTGTGGGTAGCTCCGAAACAGGACATCTTTCAAGATATTGCCTAAATCTTCTTCCTGCAAGTCTCACGGTCTCTTGAGGGGTTTGCTTGAAGCTGTGAATCAGTGAGGAGGTATTGTGTCTTATGCCACTCTTAGAGAATTCAATAATAAATGCCTCTAGGAGTTGGTCTATGCTCCTGAACTGGCGCTCATCCAATGGCTGAAACCATGTAAGTGCTGTGTTCCTAAGGGTTAGACCGAAGGCATTGTACTGCGTGAATAGATCCTCCACTTGTTCAGCTCTCAAGACTTGCTTGAACTCCGCCACATGATCATAGGGATCTCCTGTGCCATCAAAGTAATTCTTCATGGACTTAACTAGCTGGGTCGGTCTCAAAGTTCTTGTGTGCTCTCTAGGTCTCGGCAGAGGGAATCCATCCACATTTCTTTGGTTCCTGTGAGCTCTAAGCATCTCAGGTTCTACCCTATTCGTCTCCGTCCTCGTTCTTTCTCTGCCCACTGGGTTGGCAAGACTCACTTCTGGTCTATCTCTACTTCTGTCTCTTTGAGTTCCATGAGCTTGGGATGTTTCAGCTCCAGGGTGACCATAGGATACATTCAATTTTGGTTGGGGGAAAATGAATTCACCCTTCCAAGTGTAAGCATGCCTATCATTTTCTGTCACCACAAAGATCCTTTCCGAAGTGTGATCTAAGTAGGTCACTCTACCTGGGCTATCCGGATCCTTAAACTCATAGATCATGATAGTTCCTATATCAGTTGGCTGATTAGATTTATACCTCCAAAAGGCTTCGTCAGTTTCTCGATTGAGGAGCAACTCTATGCTCTTGTTGTCTTGGGGAACCCACTCAGGCGTGATAATCCTAGTGAGAAGAGATTTGCCTCGGGGGGTTCTAGGTTCCGCACTCATGTTTCCTTGTTCCAAGTCACCTAAGTCCGCCTCTGAGATTACATTCCCAAATTCATCTGTCCTGTCTGGGTGACTGGTGACTACGTATATGGTTCCTTCTTTGTCCAGGTATGCACCATTTTCAAACTTTACTGCTGGGTGCTCTAGTCCTATGGATTGATCAGGATTCTTAATCTGTACCACAGATCTTCCTAGGCCGTCCTCATAGATGCTAGCACCTAATCGGTTGGTCCTAAGGTATTCCAGCTGTGTTTTGTAAGGGCCTTCTACCCTGTACAAGTAAGGCACTCCTGAACTTCCCGTAGGTCTGTCCATGCCTTGAGACATCTCTGACTCACTAGTCTCAGAGCTAGGGTAGTACGAGTGGTGGCTCAACTGCTGGGCCCAAGACCTAGCAGTGTGGTTAACACTAGCCTCTGAAGACCTAAGGCTTTGTCTCTCCCTTGCTAGATGTCGTCCTGATCTAAGGTTCATATGCCTAACTGATTAACCCAATTTTTCCCAGGTACAACCACGTTTCTGAGTCCTTTGGTATCGGTTACTTGGTTCTTTTTATGTTGCTTAGCGTGTTTATGCTCTTGTCTGATATCACGTCGTCAGGAATACTTGCGTTTACTTTCGCGCTTTAGTTTGGTCGTTTTCGTGTTAGGTTCTTTTCCTTTTAAGATTGTCGTTCGCACACACGCAGGTTATCTCTTAACTTGCACTTGGTTTTCTTAGATAGTCTTTGATTTATCTCGTGCCTATCGTTGCCTGGAATTACTTCAAACACTACGCGCACTTAGCCTAAACTAAGAATTGACAGAGAGTGTTGCGGGTTTTCCAACCTTGAGTTCCTTGTATTGTTGCCCTGGTGTGCCCAGGACGCGTATTCCCAAGCCTGCACTTACTCTTGCTTTGCGTACCCTTCGCTGCTCTCACAAGACCTGTAAGAGGCCCACTGTTAGCTCAAGACTTAAATTCAAAAGACAGAATCAATCACTTCTATTCATGTAACACTTCACCAATTGGCACTATGATTTTTTGGACACAACTCTAGAGATCCCTGAACTTTGTTCCCCCTGGGTATGGTCAACTTCAAAATACCCTAGCAAATATTCCTGATCTTAATTTAACTATAACCAGTCGATGTTTTTGTTGTACTCCCTGCGAGCTTTCCAACAAAACAAAAATCACGGCAAACGGATTTTGTATGAGAAAGTTATGCCAGTTCAGGGTTTTGGGGCTAAAACAGGATTAAACTAGGTTAACAGGCAAACAGGAATTCTCGAGTTACTTGGGTAGTGCCCTCGTAATGCAATGCTTCCCCCTAGTGTTTGCCCCACACTTGGCCAAAATTTAGACCACTATTTTACCTTAAAAATTTGACCTAAATTGCCCTTCTAACGTGTTCGCAAAGTCTGTCGGTCGCGATTGACAGGTCAGTCGCGATCGACGTGTCGATCGCGATTGACAGGTCTGTCGTGGCTGTCAGTCGCGATTGACTGGTCAGTCGCGATTGACAGGGGTTACGAAAAGTCAATCAGTCATGGTCAAAGGGTCGTTGACTCTGTCGATCGCGATTGACAGGTCGGTCGCGAGGGTCTGTCGGTCGTGGTCAAACAATCGTTGACTGTGTCGATCGCGATTGATGAGTCGATCGCGATTGATGGCTCGATCGCGATTGACATGTGTCACGCGTATGGTCCGTCGGTCGTGGTCAATCGGCCGTTGACTCTGTCGGTCGCGATTGACAGAGCCGTCGTGGGCTGTCGATCGCGATTGACGTGTCGATCGCGATTGACAGGTCTGTCCGTCGTGGTTTGTCGGTCGCGATTGACAGAGCGATCGCGATTGACAGAAATCTGAGGAGTTTCAAAATTCTAAGCACATTTTTGGGAAGCTCTAGGCCTGTAGATCATGGTTTTGCACTTTGTTTGGTATTTTGAGCGTTTTTTCTGTCGGTCGCGATTGACAGAAGTCGGCGACACACAGACAGTTACTTCGAAATCCGTACCTGCGCAGAGTGCTGGGGACGATGATGTGACCTGTACCTGCAAGAAAGCTCAAGAAACACGCAAAAACAGCACACACAATTTTGCTCTCTCGCTCTCTCTCACAAGTGAAATGAGAGAAATGAGGTGGAGATGGTGATATACTCAAAAAACTGAAATTTTCGCGATGATGGAGATGGAGGTGGAAGATGGTGATGATGATGATGGTGATGATGGTGGTGAGGTAAGAAAGAGAAAAATAGGAAAAGTAAAGAAATTACCTACAACGCCAACGTCTCCAATCTACATCTTACCATCACACGCTCGTCCTCAAAGCTCGATCCCCGGCAACGGCGCCAAAATTTGGTGTAGCTCAGTGATGAGTAGCACCTCCTTTAATGTCAATCCGGGAAGACGTGAGGATGGTATGAAGACCTCGAGCAAGTGACGGCACAAGTGCGTGAGTGAGAAGCACACCAACATGCACACACATACACACACACGCGCACACACAGCAAGACAAAGAGTGAGAATCAATGGAGTTCTTAGATTACTTTTCAAGAAGCTCTTACAAGTTTGTTTCAATTACAATCTAACCTCAAAAATGAGCTCTCTAGCTCCTTTTATAGTTTTTGACTAGCTTTGGCCCTGTTCAGACCTAGTGTCCGGCCTAGTTAAAAATTAGGTTCCAGGGCTTATTTGAGGGCTCAAACGAGATCCAAAAATTACCAAAATTGGCAGGTAGATACTTCTAAAGCTCCTCAAGCTCAAGGACTCCTTGGCTTGCACAAAATGGAGCTACAAAAATATAAAATGGTATTTACAATGGTGTTTAGTGATGAGAATCACTTTTAATTGGTGTAAGGGTTTTTGAAAAGTTAAAGGGTTGCCTAAGTGCTAGATTTGTGTGAATGCTCATACTTGCTTCTTCATGAGGAAAATTATTGGCCTATTTGCCAGATCTTCTTTGACTGCCATGTCTGCCTATGCTGTCCCTTCGCTCTGGCTCTCTTCGTCTTGTGGCTCCTTTGGTTCCCTGACTGCTGCCAACAAGTGGGTCTCAATATTCTTGCGTGTTCACGTGGTCTAGGTAGAGGAAAATCATCTCTACCACCTAGTATTCCATGATCTCTTTGTCTATCCGCTCTATTAGTGTCCGTGGTTGTTTTATCTCTCCCTGTGGGATGAGTGAAGCTTACTTCGGGTCTCTCTTTATTTCTTTCTCTTTGATTTCCATGGGCTGATGATGTTCCTGCCCCTTATTGACTTGTATTCATGTTCGTTCTAGATGGAGGGAATACCAATTCACCTCTCCATGTGTATGTGTTTTTAGCGTGGTCAGGCACCACAAAGACTCTTTCTGAAGTCTCATCCAGGTATACAACCTTTCCAGGTGTATCCGGGTCCTTGAACTCGTATATCGTGATGATACCTACCTCACTAATTAGTTCTGTCTTGTATCTCCAAAAGGCTTCATCAGTTTCTTTATTTACAAACAACTCTATGCTTCTGTTGTCCTGAGGGATCCATTTCGGGATTAGTACTCGTGTCAGTACAGATTTCCCTCTAGGTGTTCTAGGCTCTTCCAATGGTTCTTTTCCTTGAGATTTAGTTTCTGTCTCTATTTGAATCACGCCAAAACTCATTGGTATTGTTTGGTTGCGTACTTAAGATGTACATTGTTCCTTCTTTGTCTATGTATGTGTCTCTCTCAAATTTCACCACTAGACGTTCCAATCCAATGGGTTGATCAGGGTTGTGCATTTGCACCACTTGCCTTCGCAAACCATCCTCGTAGATGCGAGCACCTAATCGGTTGGTTCGAGAAACTCTAGTTGCGTTCTATAGGGTTCTTCTAGTTTTTCTAAATAGGCTACATTCGACCCTCCTTCTGGTCTTTCTGTGCTAAATGCCATTTCTGAATCACTAGTATCTGAGTTCTCGTAGGGATAACTAGTGTTCAATTGTTGAGCCCACGATCGTGCAGTAGTTCTTACACTTGCCTCTGATGATCTAAGGCTTCGTCGATCTGACTTACCTATATGTTTGCCCGATCTAAGGTTCATTAATTTTCTTCCTTGCACACTCAGTACACTCTCAGATCGTCAATGATTCTTTGTTATTACTTTCTTGATTCTTTTTTAAATTTCTCTAGATTCTTGTCTTAATGTATGCGTCAGGAATTTGACTTTCCGTGGTACTTTGAGTTCTCGTTCCGTCATACTTATGTTCTTTCCTTTAGGTTTTCGTGTCACACACCTTTACTTTAGTCTTGGACTTGATAAATTTAATTCTCTTGAACTTGAGGCGTTCCTATCGTCTTAAATCCACAATGCTAACGTTTATCCTAAGCTAAGAATTGACTGAGGGGGTTGAGTAATCTTCCAACCTCGAGTCAGCTTTTCTGGTTGCTCTGATGCCCAAGAAGCCACGCTTCCCAAGCTTTATGCCCCTTCTGCCTTGCTTTGGTTGCCTTTGATTGCCCTTGCTAGACCTGGAAAAATCCAAGATTAGACCAATTCACAGTTGGATGATCAAGCACTTGAGTATATACACCTTTTAAGTCCCTTCCCTTTTGCCCAACTTTTTAATGCTTGCCCCCTGGCTTTCTAGTCCCAAACTAGGTCAACCTCAAAATAGCTATTAAGCTCAAAAAACGGACTTCGGATGAAAAAGTTATGACCCTTCAGGCCCTGGGGGGTAAAAACTGACAAACAGGTTTTTCTCCAAATATGAGCTAAGGGGTCTCCTATGAGTATAATCACCCAAAAATTTCCCAAAAATAGCCCCAAAATTGGCCAAAAAATGAAACCCTAAAATTTGCGTTTGGGGTGGACAATCGCGATGGTCTGAGACAATCGCGATGGTCTGAGACAATCGCAATGGTCTGGGACCGTCGCGATGGCGTGAAGGTGAGCAATCGCGATGGCGTGATGTGCGAACCGTCGCGATGGTCTGAAGTGCACGGTCGCGATGGTCCAAAAGTGAACAATCGCGATGGCTCGTTCAGGCGGACAATCACGATGGCGTGAAGGTGAACCATCGCGATGGCTCGATCAGGCGGACAATCGCGATGGCGTGAAGGTGAACCGTCGCGATGGCTCGATCAGGCGGACAATCGCGATGGCGTCAGTCAACGGTCAATCGTGAACAATCGCGATGGTCCGAAGTGAACCGTCGCGATGGTCACAGCTGCGATGGCTTGAGCCAATCACGATGGTCCAAAATTTGAGTTGTCGCGATGGTCTGAGGGTATCGTCGCGATGGTCCAACTTGCCACGTGGCACCGTCGGCGCGATGGCGTGAGCCAATCGCGATGGTGTGGGGTCAAACGAACAATCGCGATGGTCCGCGAACCGTCGCGATGGTCCAAATGAACCGTCGCGATGGCGTGAGGCCGTCGCGATGGTCCGGTCGAGCCGTCGCGATGGCATGAGCCAATCGCGATGGTGTGACACAATCGCGATGGTCTGAGACCGTCGCGATGGTCCACCAAAGTATGATTTTTTGCAATGCAAGTATGGATTCCTAGAGGCGCAAGTGTGCTCTACACGCTGGTGTGGTCGCCTTCTTCAAATTCCGAACTTTGCACACCATCGCGATGGTCTGACACAGTCGGAAATTTCTGACAGAAACTAAAAATTTTACCTTTTCCAGGCTTTCCTGATGCACTGGAGCTCTGTACCTGCAAGAAAACTCAAGAAAACAAAAGTACACACAAGCACAAAAGCTCTCTCTCACTCTCTCGCATGCACAAATGAGGGGAAATGAGGAGAATGGGTGGATATGGTGAATTTTCTGATTTTTTTGGAGATGAAGATGATGATGCGGTGATGAAGATGGAGTGTGGGGGAGGTGAAAAACACTAAAAACTAAGTAAAAACAACAACAAAAACTGAAATTTTTACCTTCCAACGCCACTTCTTGCTATACTCTTACCATCACACATTCGTCCTAGACTCGATCCCCGGCAACGGCGCCAAATTTGGTGTTGCTCTAGCACAATGGTGAGAACCACGTTAAGAAGCTCCACCTCCTTAATGTCAATCCGCGGAAGAGATAGGAGTGATATGAAGATCGTGAATGTGAGATGAAGTGAGAGTGAAGGTGAGAAGCATAGAAATGCACACACACATACACACACACTACGAAGAGACAAGCAAGACACAATGGAAGGTGAGAAGTTAACTCTATTACTCAAGAACACTATTACAAGCTCAAAATAACTCTAAGCTCACACTAGGCAACCTCAAAAATGAGCTCTCTAGCTCTTTTTATAGTTTCTAGACTAGTTTTGACCAGTTTCACATCTAGTGACTGGCATAGTTAAAAATTAGGTCCTAGATGCTATTTGGAAGGGTAAACGATGTCTAAAAATAACGAAAATTGATACGCTTGTTCTACCTAAGCTCCTCAAGCTCGAGGACTCCTCGGCTTGCACAAAATGTTACATATGTTACATATGTTACATTAGTGATAAAAATCACTATTGGAGGTTTTTGGAAAGTATTTGAAAACATAATTCTTTGAAAAAAGATTCGACTGGCTCCCTGCTCCGTTGTTACATGCTTCCGCGTCTTCTATGCCTTTGGCTGCTTCCAACACATGCGCATGCAGATGCACATGCACATGCACATGCGCATGCAGATGCAGATGCACATGCGCATGCAGATGCAGATGCACATGCGCATGCACATGCGCATGCACATGCACATGCGCATGCACATGCGCATGCACATGCACATGCACATACACATACACATGCACATACACATACACATACACATACACATACACATACACATACACATACACATACACACACACACAGATAGATACACAAACACAAACATAGACACATACACATACACATACACGTACACATACACATACACATACACATACACATACACATACACATACACATACACATACACATACACATACACATACACATACACATACATACACATACACATACACATACACATACACATACACATACACATACACATACACATACACACACACACATACACCTACACATACACATACACATACACATACACATACACACACACACATACACATACACATACACATACACATACACATACACATACACATACACATACACATACACATACACATACACATGCACATACACATACACATACACATACACATACACATACACATACACAGACACATATGTTAGAATTTTAGCAATCTCAAGTGTGGGAACTCATGCGAAGTTGAAGTGCCACATCACTCAAACTTTTTGGTAGGATATACAACCACTTTTCCACGAGTTTTCTTTGCCCTTTACTCAACTAATTGATGGAGAAAAGTCGGATCATTTGGAGGGCATTTTTGAATTCAAATTTACAACCACCTTTTTGAGCATTATATAAGCAAAGACATGGAGCAAAGTTGTGGCAATCCTCCTCTACCATTTGAGCACTTGTAGGCTCTCATTAGGAGTGTTTACTCTAGGTCTAAGCTAGCCCCTAGCTAAGCAAGCCCCTTGCTTGCTGGACTTTTCTCATAGGAAGTGATCTTTGATCACCCATATCTCTTTGTGTAGTAGTCCGATTCATTTGCAAGATAGCTCATTTTGTTCCTATGATTGTAAGATTTCTTTTGGATGTAATCTTAATATCAAGTGTTCATTAACCTTGAGTATATTGAGCTTGAAAGCTCTCTAGTATGATCTCTACGTATTCCCATATATATGTGTGTTGGAAGGTACACATAGGTGCACGCTACCAGTTTGGGCAGATTTTGGTCTGTCTTGTGCAAGGAGTTTGGCATAGCTCACAATCTCCAAATTGAGTGATCTATGGATTTTGGAAAGCTTAGAGTGTATTTTTTTTGTGCAAAATTTAATAGGTTTAGTCTTGAGGTCCAAAGAGCAATTCACTTTTTGGTGGACTGTGGTAGTGAACTATTTGGTCCTAGGAAGGGCCTATGATTCTTCTGTTGCAACTAGGAGTGGATATACTCCATCAGTTGTATCAGAGCTCATCAGAGCATTGAAGACATCAAGAGGAGGCCTTGAAGTTGCTTGAGAGCCAAGGATTGAAGCAAAGACCAACAAGATTTGAAGAAGGATTTGAAGCAAGGGGGAGCTTCTATCATCGTCGAAAGCTCACGAGAAGTGGAGACTCTTGTGGGAAGGTAACATATCATTCTTTCTCACATCTATCACAATCCAAGGAGGTATTAGGAGCCACATATAGTCACATACACAATGCGAGACTATAATACTCAGATTGAGAAGCTTGAAAAAAGCAATTAGCAACCTTGGAAGTTTAGAATCTCTAACTTCCTCATGGGTCTTTGGGGATTGGTTAGTGGTACTAAAGTGAAGCCATACATAGATCCACATACACCTACTGAGAATCAAAGGAGATCCATTAGAGAATGGTAAGAAAGGGTTAGGAGAGTGATCTTCATTCTTTCGCAACACATAAAACTCCATGATAGATCATATCCAAGACCTAGATACATCTAAGAAGGTTTGGGAGTGTTTAGAAAGGTTGTACTCTACCTCTACAAAGGCTAGAAAAATTCAGCTCAAGAATGAAAGTCAACAACCTTAGGAAGTCATCAAATCAGAGCATTAATGACTTCATACTCAAAGTAAAAGAGATCTCAGATGCACTTGGTTCAATAGGATGTGTTGTAGATGATGATGACCTAGTTGCCCACACACTTAATGGGCTTAGAGAAGATGATAAATGGAAGGCATTCACAACCTCTCTGTATGTAAGGGATTCATTACCAGATTTTGAGCAACTTACTTCTCTTATGGTGACTGAGGAGCTCAACCATGGAGGCAACAAGTCAAAGGGCAGCCAAGACCAACTCTTCTATGCAGGCAAAGGAGGAGGAGGCAAAGACAACTGAGGTGGTTCAAGAGGAAGAGGTAGAAGCAACTACCAATAAGGAAACCAAAGCTATCAAGGTCAATCATCAAGAGGAAGAGGAAGAGGAAGAGGTAGAGGAGGAAGATATGGAGGTCGAGGCTACTCCAACTCAAATGGATGCTTCAATTGTGGGAAGCTAGGACACTATGCCAATGATTGTTGGCAAAAGCAAGGTAAGAACAATTACAAAGGGCAAGGTAATTATGCTAACTCCTCAACAAATTCAGAAAAGGAGCATTTGTTAGCTATGAAGCATAAAAGTGAAGGTCAACCACATGATGAGGTGTGGTATATAGATAGTGGTTGTAGTAACCACATGTCAGGTAAAGAGGAGTACTTCAGTAATCTTCAAGCACCCAAGAAAAGAGGCTTTTTGGAGACAGGAGACAACACAAAGCATGAGATACAACAAATGGGAGATGTGAAGCTTGAAGGCAACCACAAAGAAAAATGACTATCTGAGGTATTGCATGTTCCTACTATTACAAAGAACTTAATCTCTGTTGGAAAGATGGTTGAAAAGGGATACTGTTGTGTGAGAGCTTCATAGCCTCCACACAAACTAAGAATACTAACTAACAAGACTCACACTAGGAGAGAGAGAGATGTGTTTCCACCCAACCAACCCCTCCAATATATAGCTCCAAGACCAAGGGGATAAGTCCCTCTCAAGGGGACATGTGTACCTTCCATCACATGGGTCCCTAAGGTGATCACATGGTTTCTAAGCTTAGGAAATCACATGAAATCACATGGCTTCTAAAAGAAGACTCTCCAAGCTTTCACGTACAAACCATGTGGCTAGGAGAAGCTTCCAATCAAGCCTAAGGTACTCAACCTTAGAGAATCAATCCTAAGGTTCAAGACCCATCTAAAAGGGGTAAATAAACCATAAATCCAAAGGGTTTCACACCTAGAAACCCAAGGGTTCTACCCCTTAGACCCATGTAATTATACAACATTCTCCCCCCCTTAAAAGCATTTCCGTCCTCGGAAATGAGTGGAGATATATACCTTGGGGTATTCCCCCGTGCTCCATGATCAATCTCAAGCATCATGGCTTTCATCTCTCTAAGTTCGCCTCTTAATTCGAAAGGGGAGTTCTACCCTGACTGAATCTTAAAAGAGGAGATTCCATGTGTAGTCTAATTCCTTGCCCCAATCATTAAAAGTTCCATCTAGTTTGCATACGAAAAAGAACTGAGTCGAATGCAAAGTATGGAAAGAATGAAAAGGGTGAAAGAGAAGATCCTTGCCTATTTCCTTGTCTAGGCTATGTGCTATATATGGCTCTCCATAGCTCAAACATGTGAATTAGGTGGATACAAAGCGACTTCAGCTAAATTACTACCTTGGTCCATGGCTTTGCACCTCTTGTGCATGGACCTAGCAAAATAGATGAATGCTACTTAAGGTTTCCTTATTAGATTCAGCTCTCAAGTTATAATCCAACTTGTTCTAAAAGGAAGATGAATCTTACATAATCCCTGCCCAAATTACTCTCGCTTAGTGAAATGGGTGGCTTTTCTAGTTTGCAATTCACCTCCAATAAATCTAAATAGAGGGGAATTTTATTATTAAAACCGTTTAATGTGGTGTGTTTCATCTTATCAAACTTTAAGTTTGACTTGATCTTTACCCTACTTGGGTCTTTTGGCTTTTCTTCTCTTCTTTTGCCAAAATAAGAGATAAGACTAGGTCTTTCTCCAATAGATCCCTTCATGTTCAAAGCTTTACCCATGGGTTTTACTTGGGATCTAGCTATTATGCTTCATACAAAAATCCATATTCCTTAGGTCTATATTACTCGAATCCATAACATATGTTATGTTATCCCCATGAAGCATCAAGATACTTTTAGGATTATGCTTTAAAGCTCATCCAACTTCTTTACCTAACCCACTTAGGATTCATACAATCCTTATGGTATATGCAAGTCTTCTCTTGCATTGGGGTTCTTTGAGAATTCCCAATCTTTGAGAACTTCATTTAGTCGGAAGATGTAATGAAAGATATATGAAGTACTAGAATACAAGGAAATACTTCAACTTTATCTATTTTTTGCATATCTTTTACCTTGGAATACCCTATTTGAACTTTTCAAGGCATAAGATACAAGTTCTTGGGGACTTCCACTCCTTAAGAGTTTTCCTCCTCGAAAACTACCTAAGAGTAAATTGAAAATTGTGCTCTTTCAAAAGTATTTGAAAGAGTTTATTTTCAATCTTTTATTGTCCTTCTTGGTTAAAAGAGCTTATTCAGAGCTTTTTTGCTTTCTCTTCTCCAAGCATATAGAGCAATTTTCCCAAGGTTCAAGTTTTGAGTTACCTCTAAATTCGATGTCCCATACCACCAAATCAACTCTAGTGGTAATATAAGCCTAGATGTCCCATACCATCCGACTTACACTTCCACTTAAGTAAAGGTAACTTTAACTTGAATTTTGGGATCAAACCTTCTTCTCATCAAGTGAGATGTATTACTTCTTGGACTTGTAAGTGGTATTTCCACTGCAAAGCATATGTATTGCCTATGCTACAATGGAGTTTGAACTTACCAAGTCTCTTGATAAGAATAATAAAAAAATTGGCTTTTTCAATTATTCCTTGATTCAGATATACTCTATAAGATCCCTTTATGTCACTTGATGATAGAGCTAGTTTATATCTCAACTTGATATCATCTTTTTTGACATAAAGAGTAATCTGAGAAAGAATAATTGATTTGCCAATCAAATCTTTATGTTGAAGTAGATGGTAATTCCATTTACGAAAGAGTCCTTTATTTCTAGGACATTAGAAAATGGTACTTAGCGTTTATTACAACCCTTGAGTTTTACGTTCTCTTCATGCCTTGCATTTTCTTGGAAGAATAATGTGAAGCTCCAAATAGTTCTGTAGTTCTTTCAAGCAAAGAACTTTTCTTGAACAAAGCACTAATACTTTCATCTTCCAAAACTAAGATTCTGTTACACCATATTTTCTCTTCCTTGGAGCTTTAAGAAGATAGTTGTTGGGGGATTCTTGGACAAGAAGGGGTTTGAGTGTTTGTAGGGGAAAATGGAAAGAAAAGAAGAAAGATACACACCGGAGGCCTCTGTCGATTGATTATAAGAAGACAAATACAAGGGTGATGCACAATACAACCCAATGCTTCTATGTAGAATCCCATAGAGTGCTTAATCACAAAATACCAAATACCCAAGGTCTTGTTGCTGTTGGACTCCTCTGCACCAAACCTCCACCTTCTCGAAGCCTGCACTTGTGCACACCTTGCACCAAGCTTCCAATAAGGGGGAGGGATGGACACTTCTGTTGGCACGTGCACACTACAATGAGACCTTGGGATCCTTGGGAATTAGCTAGCACACTTCCTTAGTCACTCTTCATGCACACCTTGCACTTCACTTCTCTGCATCGCACACTGTGTGTCTCTTGCACTTCTCTCTCTTGCCTTGCTTAGACTATGCTTACTCTTGCTTACACTTAGAATTGTCCAAGAATAGTGCTTGCCTTGATTTGACTGTCGATTCACGTACGTTCCTAATTGCAAGAGTATCTTGGTGCTCACTTTGATGTCCCAAGATTGTCTTCACAAGTGGCAGCCAACGAATCCCTATTTTGTCCTGTAGTGACTTTAGAATAAAACCAAAAATTTTAATTGGGGGGCCATACTTTCACTTCTGTGTATGCTGCCGCTTCACAATCCTTCACATTTTCCTTTTAAGTCTTCCCTTCTGCACCTAAGAGAGGGTTCACCTGAACCTTCCAAAACATTTTAAAAACACTTTGAACCTTAGGGAAATTAGAGAAATACCTCTGCAACATGCAACCCACTTGCTCCAATTTACCCTTTGTGGACAATTAATTGTGCACTACCTGTGCACTTTGACACCTGCACTTTAGCACTTTGACTTTGCACCTATTGACTTTGATCTTGACTTTGTTGACTTTGACCAATTTGAGTTTGATTATAGTTGACTTTGACTACATTTGACTTTGACCAATATGACTTTTATGGGCTCAACAGTTGCCCACCACCTAATGTGCTCTCCATCCTGGAGAGCTACAACCAAAACTCTGAGCATAGAGGACACCATGATTTGGGAGCTGCAAAACTTCAAAAGGACACTTGAGTAGCCACCAAGTCCACTAGGAACAGCAGAGAACATGCGCCAGAGAAGAACTTAGAAGTGGAATGGTTGCATGTAAAAGCAAAGGAGGGCAATGGGAGGGTAGAAAAGAGGAAGAATGGAGGGCTGAGGGTTGAGATGGATAGGGCAGGGATGGGTAAGGATTGGGCTGGGTAGAAGGATAAAGGGAGGTGGAGGTAAGAGGATTATGGGGTCTGGAGAGGGCCAAAACGATCAAATAGAAGAGCTATAGAGGGTGCATATGGGAAAATGTGCAACATATTGTGAGAAGAGTTGAGAATAGACAATGTGGACCATGTGTTGAAAATAAAACATGTGATAAATGTGCTCAAAACATGTGGGTTTTGACCAAAAGTCAGAGAAAATGTGGGATTTTGGAAAAATTAAGTCAAACAATGAATTCTGAGGTGCCAGAATACATGAAAATGACTCCAGTTTTGAAAAAAAATGGCCATCGGAGGCGCAATCTAGAGCCAAAAGGTGTGAACCATTAAAATTAAAAAAAAATATATATATATATATATAAATTTGCAATAAAATAAAATAAAAATTTACATTCTTCTTGTTTTTTTTTAATTGAATGCTGCCGAAAATAAAAAAATAAAAATAAAATAAAGCAAAAGAAAATAAAATTAAAAAATTAAAAAAAGAAATAATAAGAAGTAAAAATAAAATAGAATAAATAAAAAAATCAAAATAAAAATAAAACAAAATAAATACAAAAATGGAAAATGGGGCCGGGGGGGGGGAGGGGGGGGAGGGCGGGTGGGCGGGCGGGCAGGCGGGGGGGGGGGGGGGGGGGGGGGAGGGGGGGGGGGGGCGGGGGGGAGAGTGGGGGTGATGGGGCGGGCGAGGGGGGGGGGGGGGGGCGGGCGAGGGGGGGGGGGGGAAGAGAGAGAGAGAGAGAGAGAGAGAGAGAGAGAGAGAGAGAGAGAGAGAGAGAGAGAGAGGGGGGGAGGGGATTTTTTTTTTGGTTTTTTTTTTAACTCAAATCCGAAAAATCCAAGAGGGGGCTTTTTTTTGGGGGGGGGGGATTATCCAAAATTAGAGAAAAATGGAGAAAAAAATCCAAAAAAATGCCAAAAAAATTTTGAAAAAAATTCTCATAAAGTTCTCTACAGGTCTAGGCCAATTTGCTTACTCAAAACCCTAGAGAGCTTCCATTTTTCCTCCAATTTAGCAAGAAAATGACATTTAAAAAGGGTAAAAAATGCTAGAAAAATTCTAAAAATGCTTGAAAAATTCCTAGAAAAATTCCAACATTGTACTTATGCCAAGGACTATGAAAGGGTTGCTAAATTTGCTAAGAACTAAATGAAAAGCAAGAAAAAAGATAAAAAAAACTACTAAAACTTGAGCAAAATGAAATGAGAGGGCTATGTACAACCTGGACAAATTTTGGAGGTTCCAAGGGATCCATAAATCTTCACTTCCAATGATGATAGCTCTTGAGCCTTGATATGTTGACTCAAAAAAACTCCTCCATAAACTCCAATTGTACTACATTTCATTGGTTTTGTCTTCTTGTTGGGCACACTGGTCATCTGATAGGGTACCCTAAATCCTTCAGTAAAATATTGTCTCCTCCATACTGCAACTTTTGTATCTTTTTGTGCGCAACTTCGTAGCTTAATCTGCAAAGTTTCATTTTCACTATGCTAGCTTCTTCATCAAATGGAACCCTCTGTTTCCAAAGACTTGCAGGTACTCCTTCCACATTCATGTAAAGCCCTACACTTGCTATCATTAAAATTGACATAACAGATGATATGCATACTAGTATCCAAAAAAAAATTTGCCATTGACATATGATTTGAAGTATCTTCATCATTATTGCACTTAAGAGCTTTTCTTTTCTTCTCTCTTTTATGGTCTTTGACTGAGTTTCTGTCTCGCTCGAGCCAGTAACATGAATGATATCCTCTGTTTCCTGCTTCCTCTCCACTTGAGTTTGGAAAATTCCATAGCAGGAAGAGGGGTCTTCTGCATGGAGCCAGGCCAACATGTTTTCCTCTTCATATAAATTTGCTTCTTCAAATAGATGTGTTTCTGGGTTGTCCAGCAATTCTCCTTCCATACAAATACCAATTGTCTGCATCATGCTTGTATGTCTTTGGTTGTCTGGACCTTCTTCTAAAATTATCTGCTGCAACTCTTTTCCCTCTTGCTTTACCCACATTGTGTCCTTGCCCCAGTCATGTAGCACATTGGCATGCCTTAACCAAGGTTTCCCAATTAACAGAGGGAAACTTCCTTCTACCTGTGGCAACCTTAAAACAAAAAAATCCAAGTTAAAGATGGTACCTTGTATCTTGACTGGGACTCGAGGAACCACTCCCATAGGCTTTACTATGCTTTGGTCTGCCAGTGTGATAGTGAAGTTTGTAGGTCTTGAAGGGTATAGTCCAGTCTTTTTTATGGTATATTCATGCATCAAGTTAATGCCAGAACCACCATCCACAATAACTCCTTGAAACTCATGACCTTTGATAGAGACTGTTAGCCGAGGGCTCTTGTAATCTGTGAGGGGTGCTTCCCCTACACTTTTATCTTTAGGCATAACAACAGCCTTTGCCACTAAACTTGTTGTGGACATTTCATCAATTATCTGCAAGAGTTCTGACCTTAATTTCCCATCCATCTTTATTAATTCAAAAATACTGACCTCCTTTTTCATGGACTTGAGTAGTCTAGAAGCTTCTGATTCCTTAAGAGCATGGGATCCATTTGACTTATCAAACTCCTCATGAGCCCTGTTGAATGCATGTCCAATGGCATCACTTGTACCTATGAAATTTTCATTTTGCCTTGTATCTGCACATGTGGTGGCTTTGTCTTCAGGTGCAACTTTGTCTTTGTTCAATCCATTAATTATTGGTTCTTGACCTATGTCCACTTGAGCCTTCCCCTTGCTTCTTGTCTGCACTGTAAAAGATTCAATTTCTTCTAACTGCACCACCCTGGTAGATGGTGATGGCACCCTGGCTTGATCTACCATTTCTTCTTTGCACACAGAATTCATTTGAATGTGGGGCCCAGATGAAGATGCTTGATTCTTAGGACAAAAATTATTATAGTGGTCCCTAGCCTCTGGGCACTTCCTGCAAGGAGGGGCATTTTCTAGGAGAGTGCACCTACTTTGATAGTGCCCACATTCTCCACATCAAAGTAGGTGCAGCCGGGGTGGTCGGGGTCCTCCTTGTGTCCAATATATTGTTGCAAGCATTCCTCTTGATTGACATTCCTGGGCCTCATGGCCAACTTTCCTGCATTTTTGGCAAGTCACACTTAATAGAGGACATTCAATTATTATATGACCTTGCTTGTTGCACATGGTACACCAAAGTCCACTCTTGATGCCACCCCCTTTTAGTTCCTCCAACTTCTGCCACAGCTGAGCCAATTCCTCTGCTTGGGCCTCCTCCTCCTTTTGAAGCTTTAATGCCTCAATCTCCCTCCTCAACTGAGTAACAATATTCTCCTCCTCTTTGTAGGGCTTATTCCTTTTTAAGCCCTCCAGCTCCTTTCTTAGCTGGATTACTGGATCCTCCATTTCTGTAGGATAGGGTGGTTGAAAAGAAATGGATCCATACTGTTGCCTTATCTGCTTCAACCGTGTAGCTGTTTGATGAACTCCTCTATGGAGGCTGTGGGCAACACTAATTCCTTGATTTTACATTGGGTGGTCACTGGAAGTGGTTTAGCTAACCATTTCTTAACAAAAAAATCATGTGGTGGATCTGGTAATTTAGCCATTAGTGCCTTGGCCCTAGTCACAAACTCTGGGAACTTTTCACCTGGACCCAATCTCAAATTCTCTAATTCCTCTATGATGATCTCTGCAGTATTTCAATTCTGAAATTGATTTTTGAATGCATCTTTCATTAAGTCCCAACTTGTAAAATGGTTCTCAGCAAACTGGCTGAACCATTTATCTGCTAAGCCTTCTAATGTAGCAGGGAAGAATATCAAAAAGGCATCCTCTCTTCCCATTAAGCCTCTAGTTTTGCATAGTGCTAAAAACCTTCTAATATGCTCATCCGGATCTTCCTGAGCTAAGCCTTTGAAAGAAGGAAATTTTATATTTAATCTTGATAGTAGGGTTTCCAAGTCTACCTGACCAGCCATGCTCCTTACTGATGAAGTTGATGAAAGTGGACTAGATGATCTTCTAACAGCCTTCCTCCTTGTTTGCTTGCAGGTGACCCTTGTTGGGTGTGTGTAGAAGTGTGAGAGACACACGAGAAGCACACACGAGAAGCACACACAAAGAGCACAAATGCAGCAAGACACACGGAAAAGACGATGGCTGGAATAGCTCTCTCTATTGATCGATGAACTGAACTGAAGTAAGAGCTGAATAATATCCCTAAGTACAAAGTACCACCACATATGAGAGTATCAAGTATGTGGTAACATGGGGAAAAAACCTCTAGCCAGCACTAGAGTAAAAAGTGCCCATTTATAGGGAAAAGGTTCACATCAAAGCTACTCGAGGAACACATAAGTGTAACAAACCCCCCTGGAGCGAATGATGTGAACACATACAGGGAGTGACAGATCAGCCCCCACAAGGTAATAAGCCTAAAGCTTTGCGAAAAGCTTCAAACTTTTCCCGTGGAAGAGCTTTGGTGAATATGTCTGCCACATTATCTTGTGTAGGCACATATACCAAATCAATATCTCCTACATGAAGGCGCTCTCTCACATAGTGATAATGCACCTCAATATGTTTGGTCCGTGCTTGAAACACTGGGTTTCGTGCAACAGCCAAAGCACTCTGACTATCAGTGAGAATATGCGTAGCAGCATCAATCTCCATGCAAAGATCCATCAATAGGCGTCTCAACCATATACACTCCACTGTAGCTGTGAAAACTGCCCTGTTCTCAGCTTCACAACTCGATGTCGCCACTGTAGGTTGCTTCTTACTCAACCAAGATATGCATGAGTCTCCAAGGAAAAAGCAATTACCACTAGTGGATACGCGAGTATCATAACAACCAGCCCAATCACTATCTGTAAAAGCATGCAAGCATGGCTGGACATCTTTGCCATAAAAGAGACCTAAGCTCAAAGTGCCTCGAAGATATCTAAACACACGTTTCACCGCTTGCCAATGCTTAGTGCCAGGGCTATGCATGAATCGACTCAACTGGGAAACTGCATACTGTATATCCGGCCTTGTGTTGCATGCATATATAAGACATCCCACAGCCTGCTGATAAAGAGAAGTGTCAAATGCATCACTGGAATCCTCAACTGAGAATCTAAATCCTGTCTCAACTGGTGTGGAAACTGGCTTGCAATCCTCAAAGTCAAAACGCTGAAGTAGTTTTTCAACATACTTTGCTTGATGCATACCAATTCCCCCCTCAACGGATACAAACTGGATGCCAAGATAGTAGCTCAAAAGACCAAGATAAGTGACATCAAAAGTATGCTGCAAATCAGCCATAAGAATGTCAAGTTTTGCATCACATGACCCAGTCAAGAGTATGTCATCAACATAAAGAACAAGCACTATAAGATCAGCCCCATTTTTGCGTACATAGAGTGTGCTTTCAATCGGACAACATGTGAAGCCAAGAGCAATCAAGTGCTTATGTATTTTGTCATACCATGCACGTGGAGCTTGCTTGAGACCATACAAGGCTTTATGCAAGCGATAAACCATATGCTCTTTCCCTTTCATAGCAAATCTAGGAGGTTGCTTCACATAGACCTCTTCTTGCAAATCTCCATTCAAGAAGGCTGTTTTTATGTCCAATTGATGCACTTTCCAACCTCGATGGGCAGCCAATGCAACCACGGTACGAATGGTAGTCATGCGTGAAGTAGGTGCAAAAGTTTCCTCATAGTCAATGCCATATTGTTGCGCATATCCTTTGGCAACCAATCTAGCTTTGTAGCGATCAATGCTACCATCATATTTTCTCTTAATCTTGTAAACCCACTTTGTACCAATGGCATTCTTTCCTTTTGGCAATTCACATAACTCCCAAGTACCATTCCTATGTATGGAATCCATTTCTGATTGCATAGCACTCATCCATTGTGGATCGTCACATGCATCTTCAAAAGAAAGTGGCTCTTCATTACATGCTGTAGCAATAAGAGAAAAATCCACAAAACTACTTGATGCATGGTGAGAGCTTGATCTTGTTCTACCAAGTAAAGGTGCACTCAATTTGCTGTCCTGCAAAGTTTGTTTCAGCCACTTTGGCATAGATTGTGCACTCTTGATAGACATGCATTCATTATGTAAAACATCTTCAATATGTACATCATGCGTGGGCTGAATTTCATGCTCAGTTTCAACCATATTTTGTCGCATATGTTCAGCCATATGTGGTTGGAAATTTCCAACAGTTTTGATATTTTTTGGCTGAATTTTTTCAGCCATGTTTGGCTGAAAATTATCCACATTTTCAGCCCTATTTGGTTGGAATTTTTCAGCCCTTTGAACCTCAGTTGGCTGGTCTACATCGCCATAGTCAAGCGCACCATTTTGGAACAAAGGCATGAGTGTATCGAACACATCTTGTGAGCTAACTGTTGGCAGTTTTTTGCATTCAAGTAGAGGGAAAACTGAATTTTCAGCAAATACCACATCTCGACTCACAATAATTGTGTTCTTCAATGGATGATACAACCGATATCCCTTACTTTCAGCACTATAACCAACAAATATACATTTCTTTGCCTTGTCATCAAGTTTGTGACGTTGTTGTGATGGCACAAGAGCATATGCCAAACAACCAAACACACACATATGACTAACCATAGGCTTATGACCATTCCAAGCCTCATAAGGAGTGATGACTCTCAATGCTTTTGTAGGGCAGCGATTCAACACATAATTTGCACACATGACCACTTCCATCCAAAATTTATGAGGAAGATGCTTTCCTTTAACCATACATCGTGCCATTTCAAGTAGAGTTCTATTTTTACGCTCGGTAACACCATTTTGTTGAGGTGTATATGGCACCGTACATTGGTGTGACATACCTCTTTCACAAAGAAAAGCACTAAACTCACGTGACATGTATTCACCACCACGATCCGTGCGTAGAGTCAAAAGCTTTTGTGAAGAAAAATTTTCAACCATAGCTAAAAATGGTTTGAAGTAAGAAAATACCTCATTCTTTGCTTTCATAGGATACACCCATGTATGGCGAGTAGCATCATCAATAAGTGGTATAGAGGTGCTCTAATCACAAGAATAAGTTGTTCTTTTGGAGATTAACATTCTCCATCAGTGGTATCAGAGCAGGAGACATTAATTTGAAGAAAAGGAGGATCCCGACTGCTGCAGATTCAAGAAATTCAACACTTGAAGGACTAAGAAGTGAAAGCTTGGAGTCAAAGCTCAAGGAGAAGACTATTTGACATCAAGAAAGGCAAAAGGAGTTCAATTCGAAGTAAAGGTATATATATTGTTTGAAAAGCTTGAAGGTTTCAATACACAGGTGGATACAAGATGGGAGAAAGCTTGCAGATTGATAAGCTAGATAGGGAGAACTATCCAGCATGGTCCATGAGGATGGAAGCACACCTCATGAGCAAAGACCTTATAGCATTTATTACAGGAGATGAAGAAAAACCTGAGTTTGCAGATCCAAGTATTCCTACTAGGGAAGAACTTGCAATGTTGAAGACTTGGATGAGAAAGGATGCTCAAGCAAGGAGTATCATCTACATGGCTGTAAATGATTACCTTCTACCTCACATCAGAGGTTTGGAAAGTGCTACAGATGTTTGGAATGCCTTGGAAGAGCATTTCCAAAATACAACTAAGTCAAGGAAGTCCTCACTATGGGCTGAGTTCACAACCTTCAAGAAGAAGAGCTCACAATCAATTTCAGATTATGTGGCAAGGATGAAGGATATTGCAGATAGCTTGGGAGCAGTGGATGAAGACATTGAAGAAGAAAAGTTGGTAAGACAAATACTTACAGGTTTGAGAGGAGATGAGAAGTGGAAGCCTTTCATATTGTCCATAGAGTTGTCACTTGATCACTTTACTCCTGACCTTAATCAATTGCTAGGACATATGCTAACCTTTGAGCAGGATCTTAAAGGAGATAATGATAGAAGTACAAGCCAAGCTATGTACTCCAAGGACAAGAAAAAGAATGGCAAGGGAAAGCAATCAAATGATGATGAAGGGAATTCAAATCAAGCCAACTTCAAAAAAGGGAAGACAAATTTCAGAGGTAAAGGAAGAGGAGGTAAGAACAAAGATAATGCTAAAGCTTGTTGGATTTGTGGTAGAACAAATCATTTGGCAAATGATTGTTGGTATAACAATCAAAGTGGAGGATACAACAATCAGAATTATAGTCAAAGAGGTAGAGGAGGCAGAAACCAAAGAGGCAACTTCAGAGGAAGAGGTGGTAGGACATCATATGGTAGAGGAGGTGGAAGAAACTTCCAATCTCAGTCCTACAACAATAATTATTACAATTATGCATCAGATCAGAAGGATGACATGACTCTTATCTTGAATGCAACTCATGAATCAATGGGAGAAGATCAAAGAGTGTTTTATATTGACTCAGGGTGCAGCAACCATCTGAGTGGGAATCTATCCTTGATGACTGATATGGAAGCAAGGGTGAATGGACATACAGTTCAAACAGGTGACAATACCAAACATAAAGTGGAGAGCATTGGATCAGTGAAGACAAAGAGTGGAAGTACACTTCTGAGCAAGGTACTTTATGTTCCTACTATTCCTAAAAATCTGATAAGTGTAGGGCAAATTGTGGAGAAAGGATATGAGGTAAGATTCACAAATGATGGTGTCTATGTACAAGATCCAAATCAGGAATATAGAAACATAATTGCAGGTAAAAAGGAAGGAAGATTGTTCACTCTCAAAGTCCAAGGTAATGTGGGACATGCATTATTTACCTATGGAGGTCAAAAGGTATCTGAATTAGACCTATGGCATAAAAGGCTAGGTCATTTCAATGAGAGAGCTATAAAGGAGATGTCAAAGAATCAGGTGGTGCTTGGATTGCCAAATATTGAAGGGCAACATATGGTGTACAAGTGTGAAGCTTGTCAATTAGGTAAAGCACATAAGAGTTCTTATAACAAATCAGGGTACAAGTATTCAAATATGCTTGAATTGGTTCATACAGATGTATGGGGTCCCTCAAGGGACTATAGCATAAATGGATCCAGATATTATGTGTTGTTTGTTGATGATGCAACCAGGTGGATTACTTTGTATGTAATCAAGGATAAATCAGAAGTTTTCAAGACATTCAAACATTTTCATGCTTATGCAGAAAGGATCACAGGACAAAAGCTCAAGAGGTTAAGATCAGATGGAGGGGGAGAGTATTTCTCAAAAGAGTTTGATGATTATTTGTGGAATGCAGGTATCAAAAGAGAAGTGACTTGCAGGTACTCCCCTCAACAGAATGGAGTAGCAGAAAGGAGGAATAGGACTCTTGTAGAATTTGCAAGAGCCATGATGAAGGAAAAGAATTGTCCAAATTACTTATGGGCAGAAGCCATTAAC
Source organism: Ceratopteris richardii (assembly GCA_020310875.1). NCBI lineage: Eukaryota > Viridiplantae > Streptophyta > Polypodiopsida > Polypodiales > Pteridaceae > Ceratopteris > Ceratopteris richardii. The sequence goes on from CM035409.1 coordinate 124,209,863, forward strand.
ACTGCAACATATCTTGTGAATAGGTTGCCTTGCAAAGCTTTGGATGGAGGAACCCCTTATGAAGCATGGTGGGGTAAGAAGCCTAGACTTGATCATTGTAAAGTATTTGGATGTATTGCATATGCTTATGTTCCTTCACAATTAAGACATAAGCTAGAACCAAAAGCAGAGAAGTATGTGTTTATTGGATATGATGATAGACAAATGGGTTACAGGTTGTGGAGTCCATCCACAAAGCAATTTCTTGTTACTAAAGATGTGACATTTGATGAGCAAAACATGTGGTATACAGGATCACCAAATGAGTATGCAGGTGTTGAAGAAATACAAAGGAAAGGAAAGGCAAAGGTAAAAGTATGTGAAGAAATTGTTGATGAAGTTGACTCTAGATGTAGAGTGCAGGATCATGTAGAAGAAGGGCCAAGATTTGATCCAGAATCAAATGAGGCTGAAACTTCAAGAAGTGCAGAAATCAGGAGATCTACAAGAGAAAGGAAAGAGCCTATAAGGTATAGTTATGATACATCTTTTCTAACAACAAAAGATTATGCCTACATTGTGAAGACAGAAGAAGATCCAACCACTTATGAAGAAGCCAAAGGTAAACAGAATTGGGAGAAGGCAATGCAGGAGGAGTATGATGCTCTACTTGAAAATGAAACTTGGGAACTAGTACCAAGACCAAAGAATCAGAAGGTCATTGGATGTAAGTGGGTATATAAAACAAAGAGGTTTGCAGATGGTAAGGTGTCTAGATATAAGGCTAGACTTGTGGTCAAAGGATATGCCCAAACTTATGGGGTAGATTATGATGAAACCTTTAGTCCTGTTGCTAAGATGTCTACAATTAGGACATTGATTGCTATTGCTACTTGCAAGGGATGGAAATTATCACAATTGGATGTAAAAAATGCATTTCTAAATGGATACATTGCAGATGAAGTATATATGGAGCAACCAGAAGGCTTCATGGAATCAATTGGATCAGATTATGTGTGTAAGCTCAAGAGAGCTTTATATGGGTTGAAGCAAGCCCCAAGAGCTTGGAATTACAGATTGGTCAAGTTCTTGAATGAATGTGGATTTCAAGCGTCAAAGGCAGATAGTAGCTTGCTAGTGAAGGCAAGTGAAAGTGGATACATTTACATGTGCATTTATGTTGATGATATTATTGTTACAGGAACAGATGCTCAAGGAATCAATGAACTCAAGAAGCAAATAGAGAAGGAGTTTAAGATAAGTGATTTGGGAAACTTATCTTATTTTCTAGGAATGCAGATTGTGTATACTCAACATGGAGTATATGTTTCACAAGAGAGATATTTGAAGAATCTCCTAGTGAAGTTTAACATGGAAGATTGCAAGATCTCAACCACTCCATTGGAGGTAAATCATAAATTAAGCAGGTATGGAGGTGAAGAATTCAATGACATGAAGAAATATCAGAGTTTGGTAGGTAGTTTAATCTATGCTACCTTGACAAGGCCAGATCTATCATATGCAGTAGGTGTGTTGTCACAATTTATGCATTGTCCAAAGAAGACTCATTGGATTGCAGCCCAAAGGGTACTCAGATATATCAAAGGAACCTTAAGTGAAGGTTTGTATTATGGTTTCACTTCTGACACAAGAATCAAAGTGTTTAGTGATGCAGATTGGGCAGGTGACTCAGATGATAGAAGGTCTACTCATGGATATCTATGTTATGTTGGAGACAAGTTAGTGTCTTGGTGTTCAAAGAAGCAACACACAGTTGCTTTATCATCCACAGAAGCTGAGTATAAAGGAATGGTAGAAGCTGCAAAAGAAGTCATATGGTTGAAGACCTTGATGAAAAGTTTTGAGACTGATCATAGTACTCCAATAATTTTTGGAGACAATATGAGTTCTTTGTATTTGGCAGCTAACCCTGTTTTTCATGCCAGGACTAAGCATATAGAGTTTCAGTATCATTTCTTGAGGGAAAAGGTACTAGATAAAGAGATTGAAGTGATGTACACTCCAACAAAAGAACAAGTGGCAGATATGATGACAAAGAGCTTGGATGGACCTAAGTTACAAAGGTTCAAAGACATGGCAAGTATAAAGAAGACAGAGGAAACCTCAATTGATGATTGAGGGGGAGCTGTTGGTGCAGACCAATCACCAATTGAAGGCTTGGAAGATCAAATGATGAAGGAAGAATCAATTCCTAAAGTGTGGAAGAAGATTACATTCAGAGGACAAGAGAAGTGTACACATATGTACATTAGTATAGTCATAGATGACTTAGATCTTTTGTTTAGTAAGAATCATGTACAAATTATCTATAAATACTTTGAGAAAAGTCGGGGCATGTATGAGAGCATATGTGACAATAGTTAGAAGTCAAGAATGAGGGAGATAGAAGTCATGAGATAGAGGAAAGTGATTTTGAGTTAGCTCTCATCACTCAGTTGTAATTTTTCTGAGTAAAGGAAAATATTTGCGCCCGATGTTTCTGCGTGTTCTCCTTCTACAGTAGATCAATTGTGAAATGCTTTTGTACAAGTCTAAGTTGAGAGTTGCTTGACCTCTGTACAAAGTTTTAGCTTCCAATTGTAATCAGGCTGAGTGAATTAAGTGTAGGAACATTCATATGTGAAGTATGTTCACTGGTTCCTAAAACAGGCGCAGATTTCGAAGTCAATGTTTTGGTCATTTCTCCTAGCACAATTTAAAGTTTTGCATGAGTGAGGGCTTAATCTTTAAGTTGGAAGATAAGCTACTTATGTTTAGAAGCATTTTGTAAAACGGGTTCTATTCAAGGAGAATCAAGTCTTAAAAGTTACAGGTGTTAAGTCGACTGTTCTGAGTAACAGTTTCTGACATAGGTAACTTGAGAAGTTGATTTCTCAAGTTATACTTAATCTTTTGGAGAGATTCAACTTGGAAAAGATGCGCAACTTCTAGGAGATGATTCGTACAAAGTTTCATAAAAAACTTTACACATTTGATAGCTCAATGTGAAGAAATAGTGCAGCAGACTTTTCTATGTTTCATCATCTTCACCGATTTATTAATCTTTTGATAATTAGCAATTGATCCTCTAAATTAGTGAAGTGTTTGACTTATTCTTGGTATAGAGGTGCTCTAATCACAAGAATAAGTTGTTCTTTTGGAGATTAACATTCTCCATCATGTGTGTGACTATCTTTTGGAAAAGAAGCACGATGCATTTTTCCAAGAATGCAACCTTCACATGCATGCTTTTCAATGGACTCAAGTGTAGGTAAGCCAATAACCATGTCCTTCTTTTGCAAGTAGAGCAAACTATTGAAGTTTAAATGACCAAAACGAGCATGTCAAAGCTCCATTTCAGCCATGGAAGAAGTATGAGCAACTAAGGCATTCGAGGCAGCCCTCTTGTATGTATCCATGCGATACAAACCATTACATAATGTACCGGACATCACGATAACATCGCCATTGTTGAAATCATGAACCATACACTTATCATCAACAAAGTGTACATGAAGTCCAACTTTGGCAATCAACGGAACTGAAATTAAGTTCTTCTTGATACCGGGCACATACAATGCATTTTTCAAGAGAATCACACCTCCATTTGTAGCCGTAAGCTCAATTTTTCCTACTCCAATGATAGGATAAGAGGCATTGTTTGCACACACCACATGTCCTCCTTTAGGTGCATCTTTCAAAGAGGCAAAAAATCTTTTGCATGATGTTATGTGCTTTGAAGCACCACTATCAAAGAACCAATCCGAATCAACCTCACTCACAACCATGCATTTAGAATGTAAAGAAGCATCATAATGACATGTAACAACACATGCCCAAAAATCTTGAGCCATGTTAGCTTCATCATTCTTTGCATTTGCTGAATTTTTAGCAATAGATATGCCGGATTCCTTCTTCTTTTCATTGCGTTTAGCAAGCTTTCTACACTCATCAATAGTATGACCAGCCTTCCGGCAATATTTGCATCTCTTCTTCTTTTGCAAATCACCATCATTAGAGGAATGAGTGGAAGAGGAAGCTTGAGGCTTTGGTTTTGATGAACCAAAAGCTAAACCATACTTGCTTTTCCCCTTTTGTGAGATAGCAAGTGCTTGCGTTCCCTCAATCAAACCACTCCTATTCACTCTAGATTGCTCTTCTTGCAAAAGAAGAGACACAACCTCATCAAATGCATACATATTAGGATTTCCTTTTGCAACCAAACGGAGTGTAGTAGAAAAGCTCTGAAAGGATTCTGGTAATCCTTTCAACAATGTAGAAATGAGTGATGCATCCGGAATGATCTCATCTATGTTTGCCAATTGCTCTTTCAAGTCCTTGATGTGTGTCACATACACATCCACTGACTCATTTTCAGCCATACATACATCCTCAAGTTGCTTCCTCAAGTATGCAACACGTGCTTCATTACGCACGGCCTACAAAGAAGCAAGAGTGTCCCATGCCTGTCGTGATGTAGAACATGACCAAATGTGTGGAACTATATGACGCTTCACTGCAAGCGCAATCAAAGCATGAGCTTGAGCATCTTTTCCATCCCATCTAAGCTGCTCCTGTGTAGGTGGAGAAGGAGAAACCACTGTACTCAAAGAAGAAGCTCCATCTGTGACAGTAGACTGTGAAGTAGAAGCACCTGCCGGTCTTCGATCTACATCTGCCACTATGTTCCAAAGTTGTTTTGCAACAAGAACGTGCTTCATCGTGTAAGACCACATCGGATAGTTGGTCCCATCAAGCTTATCTTCAGCTTGAAGCATGCCAAACAAGTCATTGCTGCCCGCCATTTCACTAAGGAACAAGAATGTGATAAAATCTTCACGTCGACGAAAACTGAAATGAGTGCTGAAATTTCAGCTCACAAACCGTTACTCTGATGGCAATTTTGACTGCACGAATGGCTTCGAAATGGGGGTAAAACCCCAGCGTACCTGTTGGAAATGTTTCTGGGCTGCTGAAATTCACACTTCTATGCTCCGAAGTTGATTTGCACTGTTAAAGTGCGCGCGCCGCGACGCGAAAAACCAAAACTTGAGAAGAAGCTGAACCTGCTCTGATACCACTGTTGGGTGTGTGTAGAAGTGCGAGAGACACATAAGAAGCACACACAAAGAGCACAAACGCAGCAAGACACACGGAGAAGACGATGGCTGGAATAGCTCTCTCTATTGATCGATGAACTGAACTGAAGTAAGAGCTGAATAATATCCCTAAGTACAAAGTACCACCACATATGAGAGTATCAAGTATGTGGTAACATGGGGAAAAAACCTCTAGCCAACACTAGAGTAAAAAGTGCCCATGTATAGGGAAAAGGTTCACATCAAAGCTACTCGAGGAACACATAAGTGTAACAACCCTCAATGTTTGGGACCGAGTTGCAGTCATGAGCTTCTCATAGCCCTCTTAGTATGAGATAATTGATAAGAATATGTACCTCTTAGTCCACTGAAGTAGTACTATCGACACTTGAATAGTGCTTCTCCAATTGCAATATATCTTCTCCTATGCTCAAATCTTCTTGGAAGTCCCACCTGGCGTGCCAAATTTTGTTGGGGGATTCTTGGACAAGAAGGGGTTTGAGTGTTTGTAGGGGAAAATGGAAAGACAAGAAGAAAGATACACACAGGAAGCCTCTGTTGATTGATTATAAGAAGACAAATACAAGGGTGATGCACAATACAACCCAATAATACAACCCAATGCTTCTGTGTAGAATCCCACAGAGTGCTTAATCACAAAATACCAAATACCCAAGGTCTTGTTGCTGCCGGACTCCTCTGCAACAAACCTTCACCTTCTCCAAGCCTGCACTTGTGCACACCCTGCACCAAGCTTCCAATAAGGGGGAGGGATGGACACTTCTGTCGGCATGCGCACACTGCAATGAGACCTTGGGATCCTTGGGAATTAGCTTAGCACTTCTCTGGACACTTCCTTAGTCACTCTTCATGCACACCTTGCACTTCACTTCTCTGCGTCGCACACTGTGTGTCTCTTGCACTTCTCTCTCTTGCCTTGCTTAGACTATGCTTATTCTTGCTTACACTTAGAATTGTCCAAGAATAGTCCTTGCCTTGATTTGAGTGTCGATTCACGTATGCTCCTAATTGCAAGAGTATCTTGGTGCTCACTTTGATGTCCCAAGATTATCTTCACAAGTGGCAGCCAACGAATCCGTGTTTTGTCGTGTAGTGACTTTAGACTAAAACCAAAAATTTTAATTGGGGGGCCATACTTTCACTTCTACGTACGCTGCCGCTTCACATACCTTCACATTTTCCTTTTAAGTCTTCACTTGTGCACCTAAGAGAGGGTTCACCTGAACCTTCCAAAACATTTTAAAAACACTTTGAACCTTAGGGAGATTAGAGAAATACCTCTGCAACCTGCAACCAACTTTCTCCGATTTCCCCTTTGTGGACAATTACTTGTGCACTACTTGTGCACTTTGACACCTGCACTTTAGCACTTTGAATTTGCACCTATTGACTTTGAGCTTGACTTTTTTTACTTTGACTAGTTTGAATTTGACTATGGTTGACTTTGATTGCAATTGACTTTGACCAATATGACTTTTATGGGCTCAACAATAGTGCTCTAAGTTACCACCATTGTATCATGGCTTTAAGATAAAAACATTTTATCACTACCTTAAGTCTATGGCCTTGCTGATCAGGCATGCCATGGGTTTTTATGGAGTTTGATGTTCCATAAGAGGGACTTTAAGCTTAAGGTATTTCAAGAAGTTAGGATTATTTGGCTTTTAATTACTAAGCCAAAAATAAAGGAATTAAATAGTTTATAGTGGCCAATTGGCCTCATCACCATTCTTCTTAGAAACTAATAAAATCAAATCCTACTTAAGCTTAACTTCAAGAACTTAATCTCCCTCTCTCTTCAAAAACCCATGTAATATGTTCCATGTGCATAGTGCTTGCCAAAAAATTACACCTTTATTGGAAAAGGTGTATCATGCATAAGGTTCAGAAGTTGAACCCCTCCTTAAAGCATGCAAAAGTTCCAAATTGGAACTTTGTTCATTCAAAGGATGGTGCAAAATTTCCATGCAACTTTGGATATGCAAGTTGCAACAATGCATTTGATGCATTCTTCCTAATCATGACCATTTTTATGCACCTCTCATCTTTCTTTTCAAAGTAGTGAACTTGATGCATAGTGCAAATCATTTCTATGGCTTAATTGTATATGTGATCCAACAAATAGGACCACCTGAATCTATGCATCCACTTCATAGTCATGTCTATTATGAAATGCATTATATATTCTTTAATTTGCAAGGAAAAGAAAGAGGTGCAAATACTTACCTGGAAATTAAGCTTCGTCCATCCCTTGACTTTATTTTAGTGGTCTCAAAGTGATGAAGTAGGCTTGGGCCATCGCGTCTCATCCAATATTAAAGTTGTCCTTGGGCATTTTGATACTTACTTGTGTGCCCATATGTGTGCATCTTAAAATCATGCATGGGATATCATGAAAACTAAAAAGAAACTTTACTTACTCAAACCTTGTTGTTTCTTTCAATCTTGGTGACGAGCTTTCCCAAACTTATGGTTGCTCCATAGTGCATTGATGTATGCATTCTATTTGAGCAACCTATAGCTAATGGATGTCACACATGTATCCCTTACTATTAGAAAAGAAAATTTTGCAAAAAGTGCCATGCTTCTAAATAAGTATTGGCATTTTGCACAAAGGAGATTTCTGTATGAGGACAACACACATGGAAATACTTATCCTAACCACCACCATGTTCCTTGAGTGCTCTGTGGAGTGAGTATCTCTTGTTTTTGTGCTTTTCTCGTAGTGCATAGCTTATAAAATGGATGTCCTCTACCACAAGAACACTTGCCTTTAGTGTTATGAATGAAGAGAAAAATAAAAGATAGTCTCCCAATTTTCAGTAGCAAAACTCTTCTAATCTTCCTTGATCTAATTATTTCCCTTCTTATTAAAATATGCTCTCTATGTTCTCTAAGAGAGGTGTTACCAATTTATTCCTCCTCACAATACTTAAGGCTACATTAAATATATAGAAAACACTTTACAAGTAAAAACTCTCCAAGTTATTCAGCCAAAACTACTCTCTGATTAAGTTGAATCGTTGTAGAGAGGTACTCTCTCTCTGTGAGAGATGGTAGAACAGCGCAAACTGTAGTTTTCAGCACTGAGGAAGCATTGATTTTCTCTCTCTCAACACTAGGCAACACGACGGACCGATTCGGATTGAAGCACTGACGATGGCCACAGGCAAAGATGGCAACAACGACAAACTCGAGCGCAAACATTGAAGTCATGAAACGAGGGAAGCGTCAACCACCCAACAACTTCGACTCCGACAGAACGTTCTGCTCTTCCGGCAGCATCCTCCACGAGCGATAAGGAGTTTCTCCGGCACAACGGCAGCCGCCTCCCCTGCAAGGCATCGCGACGTTTCTCTCTTGGCTCCATACCATCGCGGTTCTGGGGCCATCGCGACGGGCCGCCTCGGTTTGTGTGCACGCCTCCCCTGGACGGGACTGCAAGGCGGTTCTCTCTTGGCTCCGTACCATCGCGGTTCTGGGGCCATCGCCTGGATAGTCGACCATCGTCTTTTTTGTCCGCCGGCGGTGAGGCTTGTGGCCCATCGCGACGGTGTGGCTCACGCCCACCGTCTCACAGCGGGTGGCGCTCCGGGGGACCATTCGCAAGGGGCTCGACTCCCGAGGTGACTACGTAGTCGGCCGCCCGTCCATCGTGGGCTCCGGCCCGTCGCGGGGAATTCCTGGCGCGAGTGTGTAGCTGCTACGGTCGGCCAGACGGGCCCCGCGTCTCCCTGTGTGTCGGGTGGGCCACGTGGCTGAGGCACCTCCCTTCTGGCAGCAAATTGGACGTCGTGTCACATGCTCGGGTCTCGCCCTTAGTCTTTATCGGCTGCCATTCGCTTTGGTCAAAAAAGTGAGAGGAAAAGAATAAAAAAAAAAGAAGAGAAAAAAAAAAGTTTATATATATTCATATATATATAAAAAAAAAGAAGTGAAAAGATTCGAAATTTTGTGGGATTCGAAAGTCTGAATAGTGTCTTCGTGACCGCCGTGGCCGCCTTAGTCTGCCTTTTTTTGCTTTAGTTCAAAACAGAGGAGAAAAAAAAAAGAAAAAAAGAAAAAAGAAGAAAAAAAAGAAGAAAGAGAAAAAAAGAAAGAAAGAAGAAAAAAGAGAGAAAAAAAAAAACAAAGAGAAAAAAAAAAAGAAAGGTCGAAAAGGGGAATTGGGCTTCCCTTCTCTGTGGACTTCTTGGTTTTTGGGCTTCTTGGTTTTTGGGGTGGTTGGCTTTGATATCTTCCTGGTCTGCGGTCAGTTTCTCCTCCATGTTGGAGGGGCCTGCCTTTGGGTTTTGAAAAGTAAAAGTGGTGCAAGTTACTTTTGGCCATGGATGTGGCTTCTTCCTCTCTCGTGAAAAGTAATCGGGCCCCTCCCCCTGGGGAGACCGATTTCCTGGCCGCCCTGCTGGAGGGGGGGTCGTGTGCCGCCCCTGGGGCATCCGAAAGTGCTGAATCCCCCGTCGTGTCCCTCAGTAGACCCGCAGTTCTGTCTGCTCAGGAGGAGCTCAAGAAAGTTTGCCTCGTCGGCCAAGTGTTTGGCCCTAGGCCCCCGCTCGAAATCGTGCGACAATGGCTTCGAAAAGAGTGGTTCCCTCGAGGACTAATTGTCAGCAAATGTCAGTTCTTACCAGCAAACCACATGCTGCTAGTCTTTGAAAATGAAGAGATGGCGTTCCAAGCCCTAAGCGTTGGCACCTGGCAGCTCGGTCGGACGACCCTGTGCTTATTCAGATGGTCCCCGGACTTTACCCCCGACAAATCGAAATCACTTCGGTACCCTCTTTGGGTTGAGCTCCCTAACCTCCCATACTTCTTGTACAACTTCGTGTGGGACATAGTCTCCCCTATCGGCAAGCCGTTGGCTTCACGAGAAGACGTTGGTGGTCTCATCTATGAGGGTGCAAGACACTCGTTCAATGCTAGATGGCACCCACAAATCTGCGTCGAGGCCGACCTCAGTTCGCCGCTTCCATCAACGATCAAAGTGGACATGGGCGAAGGAGATGTTTGGGAGCAGGATATCACCTACAAAAACCTCCCCAACACGTGCTTTCGTTGTGGCCAGCAAGGTCACAGGATTAAAGACTGCCCTCTCAGGCAAAAAAACAAGCGATTTCAAGAAGCCTCCAAAAGTGCTCAAGACAACTCTGACGATTTGACCCACTTGACCAAGGAAGGGGAAGGCAAGGGCCTCCTCAATCCACAAGCTGATGCCGATGGCTTTACTGAAGTTAGAAGAAGAAGGAAAAGAAGTCCGAGGGCCAACGATGAGAGGAACAACCTGCCAATTTCCCCACACAGCAATTTGTATTGCAATCTTGGAAAGGAGATCAACGAGCTCGACTACCCAGGTGGGAAGCCACCTGAGGTAGACAACTACGACGAAGCCCTAGAGATCCCTGACAACAAAGAAACCCCCCAGGAGGGCTACACTACAAGCAAAGAGGATGGTTTCACTACTAATAATGAAGACAACATGGATAGTGAAAGTTCCATCATTGGATCGACGATCCCGGAAACGATGCCGAGCACGGGGCCCAATTCTCCCCAGCGGGGGGCATCCCGCAAAGGGAAACAGCCTTTGGAGTTACCCTGGAAAAGCCCCCATAAGAACCGATTTCTAAGTCGGGATCAGATCCCAGCGAAAAAGAAAGATGAAGCCAAGAGAAGAAAGGACAAGGCTCCCTCCCGCAAAGAGGGATCAATACAAAAATGATTGTCATCTCGCTAAATGCTAGGGGGCTAACCGACCCCTCAAGAGCGGCCATCATTGGTCAATGGCTCCGCGACATTAGCTTAAAACCAGACATTATATGCATTCAAGAGATTAAAATTGTCGGAGAAGACCTTCTGAAACGGCTCAGACAGGTTTCCTCGGCCCATGTGTGGATCCCAACAAAGCACCAGCGGGGATCCGGTGGAACGGCTATCGGTGTTAAACAACCCTGGCTTGAAAAGCTTGAGAACTCCATTGAAGATGTAAATCACCGCTGGATTGCGGTTTCTTTTGGTGCTCCCCTCTGTGTTACTATGGTTTCTTTGTACGCCCCTAACGGGGATTTGGAGAGGCTGAACACTTGGACTTCTCTTGACTCGCTTCCCCACAACGTGCTTATATGTGGAGACTTCAACATGGTGGAGGACCCTATGGACAGATGGATGGGCAAGGGCAGGGTCATCGACAGTCGGGAGAAAGAAACGTGGGACATGACCAAACTCCACTTGGATCTGGTCGAATTCAAAGACTCGAATGGCTTTTCCTGGTCAAATCTCCAAGCGGGCGAGGATCTGAGGAAAGCTAGACTTGATAGATGCTACATCTCTCAGAGTTTTACTCATCTGTGGGGCCACCCTTCCATCACGCAACGTACTGACCTCACCATCTCTGATCACTACCCGATCGTTATCACTTTTCAACCTTCCAACAGGACCCACAAGGCTCCGTGGTTCCATGCCAACGCTTCCACCTTCTCTCTCCCCTCCGTCCATCAAGAGATTGCCGATGTGTGGAAGGTGGCGTTCGCCTCTGGCTTGGCCCCAGCCAAGTGCTGGAGAAATGCGGTCGACAAGTCTCGCAAGATCATGATCAGAACTAAGAAGATGCTCGAGACAGTGCGGCGGGCTCGTAGGGAAGCGCTTTACCACAGACTTTGGCGACTCGAGGAGGAAGTAAACAAAGGAAAACACCAAGCCCAGAAAGGTCTCCGAAAAATCAGAGCGGCGTTGAGATACGAGGAAGAAATACAAAGGAAAAACTTGCAAATCTTCTTCAAGGAGTGGTGGGCTGGAAAAGCCGACAAACCCACCAAAGAGATGTGCAGTATCCTTAAAAGGAAACACAACAGAGAGACGATTCCCCTACTGCTAGACCCACATGGCAATGTATGCAACTCGGAAGAAGATAATGTTGGCATCATCGAAGGGCACTTCACGAGACTCCTGGGAACCTCGAACCCCCTCTCCCACCATAGAAGGGACTGCATGGCTGCCATTTCTAGGGTTTCCCCCCGGAGAATACTGCCCAACCTCCACTCCCTGCTTCATGCCCCGATCTCTGAATCAGAAATCATTGAGGTCATTGATGCCCTCCCTCTCGGTAAAAGCCCGGGACCCGACGGACTCACTAACGAGTTTTTTAAATCCTTCAAGCTGGTGGTTGCCACCCCTCTTCGGATGGTTTGGCAAGAAGCGCTAAATTTTGGTGCTCTTCCTTCTTGTATAAATAATGGAATTATCAAGCTGATTCACAAGAAGGGGGAAAAAAACAGAATCGAGAACTGGCGGCCAATTACCATGCTTCAAACAGGATACAAGATCGTCGCCAAAGTCATTGCCAACAGACTTGCGTGCCACCTGAGATCTTGGCTTAGTGAGGACCAAAAAGGTTTCATCAAAGGCAGGTCCATCCTGGAAACCATTATGGATATTTGGGAAGGTATTCAATTTGCAAATGAGTCTAACCAAGATGTGGTCTTCCTCAAGATCGACTTTGACAAAGCTTACGATAGGCTAGAATGGGACTATATTCTGCAGTCGCTCCAAGACCTCGGATGTAGTCAGAAATTCACCAAGATGGTCGCGACCCTTCTCGGCAACGCAACGACCCAAATTAACGTTAACGGCAAACTTTCGAAGGCGATCCATCTTAAAAGATCTATTAGACAAGGGTGCCCTCTTGCCCCCCTTCTCTTTGCCATCGCCACTGAGGGGCTGAGCAGACTTGTGGCTCATCATGTGGAGGTTGGCAATATCAAAGGCCTCCAGCTACCTCACGATCACAGTCAAATCATCATGAGACTTTTTGCCGACGATATGAACGCGTTCGTTCACAATGATAATACCAGCCTGGAGACTTTCTGGAGGTGTCTTGATACCTTTTGTGAGGCCTCTGGATCCAAAATCAACCACAATAAGACCGCCTTTAGGGCCATTGTGGGACATCAACCTGGCCTTCTCACTGATCATGGCTGTCAAATCATTCCGCAGGGCCAAATCTTTCGACTGCTTGGAATCCCCTTGGGGTTTGGCATCTCTATGGAGCAGCGATGGAACTGGGTGCTGGCCAAACTTGAAAACAAGCTCAATTACTGGAGAGGCATGCAAATCAATCTCGCTGGACGGGCGATGGTTATCAACACGTTCCTCCTCTCGTCTACCATCTATTTCCTTTCTTGCTGGAGACCGAATGAGCAAGGCCTGTCCAAACTGAATAGCATCTGCAGAAACTTTCTTTGGACGGGTGATCATAACAGAAGGGGGGTGCCTAAAATCAAATGGGCCATCTGCACCAGCCCTAGAGATAGCGGGGGGCTTGGCATCCTGGACATTGGGTGCATGGCTAACAAATTGGCAGCCAAATGGATGATTAAAGCTTGGTGCAATAGGGAGGCCTCGTGGGCCAAGCTGATCTTCAGAAACAAAAATGAGTTGGCCCTCACGGGGTCCCCGAACTGGAAGAACCTTGACATCATGACCCTGCTATTCTCCCCGATACCTGTCTTCCCGAAAGGCTCCACTCTCGTATGCTCTCTTTGGAAGGGCTGGAATAAAGTCAAAAGCTTCACAAGAATCAGTGAGGACTGGAAGTGGGCGGCCGGAATCAGACAAAACGACTCTATCTGGTTTCCGATACATGGCATCCGGAGTGTGGAGTCGTGGAACATTCAAAATGCCAAGAAGTTATGGAACAAAGGATTCGAAAAATGGAAACACCTCTGGAAACATGACACCAACAGTTGGATCAACTACGAGGATATCGACCCTCGCATAAACATCTCCTACGAAGAATGGAACACCTTGCAAAGCAGATGCCTCGCTTGGGATCGTCACAAAACTCGCCTTCTCATGGGACATGATGCTCCGAACGCGCGTGGTCTCAAATGGCACAATGGAAATAGCCTACTCAAAATCCCGAACATCAAAGAAACGACTGACCTCCAGATCAGCCTCAACAAGAAGTGGTGCCTGTCCTGGACGCGGCTTCGGTGGGACATGAAATTCATGGGTATCTGGCACCCACTTATAGAGATTAAGAAGTCGGTCCTCTTATGGCAAATTCTTCATCGAGGAATTTGGACTAACCATAAGGCAAGCAAAATTTGTGGGATCCCTCCGTGGTGCAAACGCTGCCACCGTGCAATCGAAGATGTCCCACACATCTTCCTTACTTGCCCCAACTCCTACAGAATCTGGCAGATGGTTGGACTGAAAATCAGAGTTCAGAAACAGCTTAGCTGGAAACAAGTCCTTTTGGGTGAAGCGATTGGATGCTCTGCGGCTCTCTGGAACGCAATCAGAGGGGAAGTCCTGTGGAAAATTTGGCGGGAGCGGTGTGCTCTCAACTTCGGCGACCCCCCCAGGGAGTGGTCGATTGAAAAATCTCTATTCCTCCTTGGCAAAAGGATTGTCAACAGTAAGAAATCCCCCCCCTTCAGGCACCATCAAGTCCTCCTTTTGATCAACAACAAGCCCAAACCCAAGTGGGTCCCGCATGAGGGCGACGAGAGAGTGATCAACCTTCTTTGTAATGCAACCTAGGAATCAACCAAGCTTCCCCTGCTTTGTGGGATTTGGGGGGTCCCGTGGGCACTAGTCCCCTTCTATTGTACCTTTGTTTCTTAATTTAATTCAAGTCCGGGAGAGTAGGCTATTGCCGAACTTCCTTTATATTAAAAAAAACTCTCCAAGTTGTAGGTTGATAATTGTGGAGAGCATCCACTTATCTTCTAGAGAAAAACGAAGCCAGTTCAAACAACCTATAAGAAAAAGGCTAAAGAAACATTCAATTCATCACGTAAGAAAAAACAAAAGCATCTTTATGACTTCCTTAGACAAAGCACTTGTCTAAATGAAGAGAAATCGTAGGCCCTTCCCATGAATGCAAACTAGCATTGTAGATCATTCCTGTAGCTTTGAACATACGAGAGCTCTCTAGCTCATCGCGTGTACAATATCTCCCATATATGCATTTTTAACTCAAAAAAGAACTCTATATATAAAGACACGAATCCATTTTTTTTTAATATCTTCAACAAAAAACGAGGGAGACAGTGCGCCTCAACCCACTCTCGTGAGCGTGAGTTCGCTGTTGTCAATCCCACATATGCAACCAAAATCGAGCGTGCATAGTATATAAAGAGAAGCTTCAGATTCATTTACATTACTTGAGAAGGGAAGAGTGCACGATGGTGCCTCTCTCTCTCTCTCTCTCTCTCTCTCTCTCTCTATCTCATGCACCCGATGGGGGGGACCGCTGATCTCTGACCAATGCTTACAGAGAGCCGCCTTCCCGCCTTCACTACCCATTGGGTGGCTGGTGTGTTGGGACTTGATTAAGATGGGGTCACCCGTTGGGTATTTTGCATCTCTTCAACAAGTATTTGAACTTCCATTGGCGGCAGCTCCTTACGTGAACCCGAGAAAAGGAGATTAAGTTGTAGCTCAAGTAAAGCCTAGCTCGAGTAAAATCCAGCTCTGATACCCTGTTGTGTGAGAGCCTCATACCCTCCACACAAACTAAGAATACTAACTAACAAGACTCACACTAGTAGAGAGAGAGAGATGTGTTTCCACCCAACCAACCCCTCCAATATATAGCTCCAAGACCAAGGGGGTAAGTCCCTCTCAAGGGGACATGTGTACCTTCCATCACATGGGTCCCTAAGGTGATCACATGGTTTCCAAGCTTAGAAAATCACATGAAATCACATGGCTTCTAAAAGAAGAGTCTCCAAGCTTTCACATACAAACCAAGTGGCTAGGAGAAGCTTCCAATCAAGCCTAAGGTACTCAACCTTAGAGAATCATTCCTAAGGTTCAAGACCCATCTAAAAGGGGTAAATAAACCATAAATCCAAAGGGTTTCACACCTAGAAACCCAAGGGTTCTACCCCTTAGACCCATGTAATTATATAACAGATACCAAGTCAAGTTCAACCACAAAGTATGCTTTATTGAAGACCCAAGAAATGGCTATGAGCTGATAGCCAAAGGAAAGAAGGAAGGAAGAATGTTCACTCTTGACATTGGCAAAGAACAAAGCAACAAGGCAATGTTCATCACCTATGGCGACAAGAAGATTGGAGATTTGGATTTGTGGCATAAAAGGTGTGGTCACATCAACATTCAAAGGTTGAAAGACATGGAGAAGAGGCAATTGGTAAGAGGTTTACCACATTTTTCATTACAAATGTCGCATGAGATGTGTGAAGCTTGTCAACAAGGCAAGTCTACTAGGCAGCCCTTCAAGAAGAGTGGATATGTAGCACATGATGTGTTAGACCTGATGCACATATATGTGTGGGGGCCAACCAAAGAGCCCTCTCTTGCAGGTAATAGGTACTTTGTAACCTTCATAGATGACTAACTACTCAAGAAAAGTATGGTTGTATTGTATAAAGCAAAAATCAGATGTGTTTGATGTATTCAAAAGATTCAAGGCACAAGTTGAAAAGGAGACAGGTTGCTACATCAAAACCCTAAGGTACGATGGAGGGGGAGAATAGTTCTCCCATGCTTTTTGTGATTTCTTGTAGGACCAAGATATAAAGAGGCAAATCACTTGCAGGTATACTCCCCAACAAAATGGGGTGGCAAAGAGGAAGAATAGATATATTGTTGAAATTGCTAGGAGTATGTTAAATGAAATGAATGTGCCTTTAACATATTGGGCAGATGCTGTATCTACTGCTGTGTACTTGATGAATAGGTGTCCCACATCAGGGGTGCACGACATGACACCTGAGGAGGCATGGAGTGGAAGGAAACCAGACCTTTCACACATTAGAATATTTGGTTGTGTATGCTACACACATGTGCCACAAGAGTTGAGAGGTAAGTTGGATGCAAGGGCTGAAAGATGTATGTTTATTGGTTATGCTATGGAGCAAAAAGGTTACAGGTGCTACAATCCTAATACAAAGGAGTTAAAGGTATCTAGAGATGTAGTGTTTGATGAACTCAAACCATGGTATGCTTCCAAAGTTCCATTGCAGGATGAAGATATTGAAGAAGGAGAGAGAAGATATGAAGCTAGGTTTCAAGATAGCTTGGAAATCAGTGGTCCAAGCATACAAAGGAGTTCAAGCATGGATTCAACCCATCAATTAGTGAATAAAGGAAAGGCAAGATTGGTAGAGCTTGATGAAGATGGACATGAAGTTGAAGACTTTGAAGAACCTATGTTAGAAGGGGGAGCTACATCAAAAGAAGAAATCAATGCACCAAGGCAAAGAAGGTTCATTCCACAAAAAGGAGAAGAAAGGAGGTCAAGAAAGGTAAAACATCCAATCTCAAGGCTTGTTTATGATATTTATATTGATAGGCATTATGCTTTCATGACTAAGGTTATCAAAGATCATGAACCTTCTACCTATGAAGAGGCCAAAGACACAAAGGAGTGGCAAGAAGCTATGGAAGAAGAGTACAAAGCCCTTGAAGACAACAACACATGGATTCTTGTTCCAAGATAAGAAGGGATGAAGGTAATTGGCAACAAATGGGTCTATAAAGTGAAGAGAAATTGGATGGTTCAATTGCTAGGTTCAAAGGAAGGCTTGTGGCAAAAGGATTTGCCCAATCCTATGGGATTGACTATGAAGAAACATTCAGCCCGGTTGCAAAGATGACCACAATTAGGGAAATCATTGGGGTTGCTACATCTAGGAGGTGGAAAATCTATCAATTGGATGTAAAGAATGCTTTTCTTAATGGTGATTTGCAAGAGACAGTCTACATGACTCAACCATTAGGGTTTGAGAACCCTAAATATTCAGATTTTGTTTGTAAACTTAGAAAAGCATTGTACGGTTTAAAGCAAGCCCCTAGGGCATGGAACCAAAGGCTTGTGGAGTATTTGTGCAGGTGTGGATACAAGCCAAGTGATGGAGATCCTTCCTTATACCTCAAGAAGGAAGGAGAACTAGTTGTCTATGTATGCATATATGTGGATGACTTGATTGTAACAGGAAGTGATGATGCAGGTATCACATGGATCAAGGCCAAGCTTGGAAATGAATTCAAGATTTCAGATCTTGGAGTTTTTAAATACTTTCTTGGGATTGAAGTTATTTATGTGGAAAATGGTATTTACCTTGCTCAAAGGAAATACTTGGTAGATGTACTTTATAAGTATGGTATGAGTGGATGTAAGCCACTCACACAACCTATGGATCCAAACACTAAGTTATGTGCAGCTGAAGGACAGCCTCTTGAAGATATTTCAGCATATAGAAGCATAATTGGAAGCCTTAAGTATGCTACCATCAAAAGGCCTGACTTGTCTTATGTTCTAGGAGTTCTTTCTCAATTTCTAAATTCACCAACTGATGTTCATATGAATGCAGCCGAGAGAGTGCTTAGGTACATCAAGCACACTATCAACAAAGGGTTTTACTACGCTTATGGAGAGGGATTACAACCTCAAGGCTTTAGTGATGTTGATTGGGCTGGTCTAAAGGAGGATCGAAGGAGCACATCTGGTTATGTTTTCATGCTAGGTCAAAGAGTCATTTCATGGATGTCCAAGAAGCAACCTAGAGTTGCATTATCATCTACTGAGGCTGAGTACAGAGCTTTAGCACTTGCTACATGTGAGATCATGTGGCTGAAGAAGCTCTTCAAAGACTTGGATGTGGAGGTCAAAGAGTTCACTCTATTTGGAGATAATATGTCAAGCATTCATCTAGCAAGTAACCCTCTGTTCCATGCAAGAAGCAAGCACATAGAGATCCATTATCACTTCATCAGAGAGAAGGTACTAGCAAAAGAAGTGGACATCAAGTACATCAACACCAAAGATCACCTAGCAGATATCATGACCAAGTTTATGGATGCAAGCAAGTTGGAAAAGTTTGAGATCAACCTCAACTTGAAGGAGATCAATGGAGACTAACACTTGAGCTTGAGGGGGAGTGTTAGAATTTTAGCAATCTCAAGTGTGGGAACTCATACTAAGTTGAATTGCCACATCACTCACACTTTTTGGTAGGATATACAACCACTTTTCCACGAGTTTTCTCAGCCCTTTACTCACCTAATTGATGGAGAAAAGTCGGGATCATTTGAAGGGCATTTTGAATCCAAATTTACAACCACATTTTTGAGCATTATATAAGCAAAGACATGGACCAAAGTCATGGCCATCCTCCTCTACCATTTGAGCACTTGTAGGCTCTCATTAGGAGTGTTTACTCCAGGTCTAAGCTAGCCCCTAGCTAACCAAGCCCCTTGCTTGCTGGACTTTTCTCATAGGAAGTGATCTTTGATCACCCATATCTCTTTGTGTAGTAGTTTGATTCATTTGCAAGATGGCTCATTTTGTTCCTATGATTGTGAGCTTTGTTTTGGATGTAATCTTACTATCAAGTGTTCATTAACCTTGCATATATTGAGCTTGAAAGCTCTTTAGTCTGATCTCTGCATATTCCCATATATGTGTGTGTTGGAAGGTACACATAGGTGCAAGCTACCAGTTTGGGCAGATTTTTGTCTGTCTTGTGCAAAGCGTTTGGCATAGCTCACATTCTCCAAATTGAGTGATCTATGTTGAAGAATCACTCACAAATTTGACGTACAGACAAAGGAAGATAAAGAGAAGCGTAATCAAATATTCAGAAAATCAAAAGCCTTAATGAAGGGACAAACTCACGACCGATATGTACAGTATAGAATCTTGCAGAATCAGAATTCGTTACACCGAATCAAACTGTATATACAGAGAGAACATGCATAAGAATAAAAGAGGGAAGTGCGAGCTAGAACGTGCGTGAGAAGAGCGTGCAGTATAAATAGAGCACATATAGAGGTCAAAAAGAGAATGAGGGAGAGAACAAAGAGATGAGGAAGTGAGAAGACGCCAGAGATCGCGTATGTATAGAGACAAAAGAGAGAGAGAGTGAGAAGTTCTCAGAAGACGCCATAGATCGCGTATGTACAGATGAATAACAGAAACCTGAAATGTGAGGTGTTCATCTGAGAGAGATGGTAGAAGAAACTACTCAGTGTAGGAGAGTTTCTATGGCTTGAGCAAGAAGAGGCCAAGCTAATTTCTACACATCTTCTCTAATAGAAAACACATGTTCATGTGGAAGTTTGCGCGCACTGTTCATATGTGAAGAACTCTGAGTATTTTCATGTTACGGTAGAAAGTTCGTTAACCGTTAATAGTTAAAGTTCGTTAGTAAACGTGTCCCTCGGTACTCTCTTAGTAAACGAATGTATCGGTCAAAGTTATCTCATTAAACGAATTTCAGTTAGTTACAGTTTTCTCAGAAAACATGTTTTTCCGGTAGAACAACGAAGTATATCTCGCAGATTAAATTAAAGGTTTGTATGACAGTTAGCTTATCTTATAGCTAGACATCTCTACTATCAGTTCGTCAAGGATTTCGGTGAAATGGATATGTACACACAGTAGAAAGTCTAACCGAAAAAGGACATTCTGAACCGGAGGAGTTTTCTCTTAAACTTCAGAAAGTATTCACTCAGTGAAGGAAGTTCACGCATCACTTCCTTACTTCTTGTATACTTACTTGAAGTAATTACAAACAGAATAGGAGTTGATTCCGGTAAGATTCTGGTATAACTACGGTGTCAGTCTGGTGATAGTCCGGTGAAGTTCCGGTGGAATTTTTCTAGTAAATTCAAAGCGTAGTTTTATATGTTGAGTGATAGTAATCATGCTGAGCTACTGTTGATTATGGAGGTGTTCTAATGTCGCTCTAGCTTAGCATCCTTTCGGTGGCGCGGCGATTTCCGCAAACTTGACAAGGTTCAAGCCTTTCCCGTGACGACCACCAATAAGTGGTACAAGAGCGAAAGTTAATCGCCCACAACAATTTATGGTTTCTTGGAAAGCTTAGAGAGTCTATTTTTACTATGCAAAATTTCATAGGTTCAGTCATCAGGTCTAGAGAGCAATTCAATTTTTAGTGGACTGTGGTAGTGAACTATTTGGTCCTACGAAGGGTCTATCATTCTTCTGCTGCAACTAGGAGTGGATATACTCCATCAACATACACATACACATACAAATCAACATACACATACACGTACACATACACGTACACATACATGTACACGTACACGTACATGTATGAAGAGGGAAGTATCTCAACCCCTAAGCAACGACGAAGTGCGAATGACCTCCACAGGTATCCTTCTTTGACCTCTGCACACCAAAAGTGCTCTTACTCAGAGCTTATGCAGAGAACTCCAGTGAGCTTTTGTAGACATGTAGTAGACACCAAGAGCTTTCCAACAAAACAAAGTTTACTTCAAATGGATGCTTACACAAAGAGAAACAATGTCTACAACATGAGCTAATTGAATGCTCACAACTGCTAGTCAAGCAGAGACCTCACTTCACTCTAGCAAGCTTTTCTCAGAGATTATACAGAGAATGAAACTCAAACTTGGGTCAACTTTATAGCACTCTAATAACTACCCAATGACACCAAAATCATAGCAAATAGATAAATAGAGAAGGAGAACCAGCCCTTACAACAGAGAGCAAAACATTTCCAATAGAGCCTACACACAGAGAGAGATATCAATCACACAACTTCACTAAAATGAATGTTGCTCCTAGATTACTCAGAGAATGCTCTAGAGACTTTGTGAGCCTAAAATAGACTCTAATAGCTATCCAATGAGACAAGAATTACATCAAATGGATCCAATAGGAGGGAGAACCAATGCTAACAACTCAGGGGTAGAGAGTTGCAACACTGCCTGCGCACACACATAGATATGCCTACTAAAAGAAAACAAACAAGCAAGCAAGGGGCTAGCTTAAGCAAGGGGCTTGCTTATCACAACACTTAATGCTCACTTTACATGAGCTAAAACTCCAAGAAGATGGCCCAAAAGAAGTCGGGATACATGCTCCTTTTATAGTGAGAAGTGTGCCCCTAAAATCTAGGAACTACCTTTCCAAATCAGCCTCCTAACTTGGAGGACTTAGTTGAGATGACTTGGGGAGTGGTTGAGTGACTTTTCTTGATGGAATCTCGTGGATTTTGGCTTCCTTTGATTGCTCCACATGTCCATAAAAGATTCCCCACGAATTTGTAGCTTGAAGCTTGACTTTTAACACTCCCCCTCAAGCTTCAATTCTTCGTTCTCATCCAAGCTCCTTCATGTTGATGCATTGCTTGAATTTTAAAATCTTCATCCCATCCAAAGCCTTTGTAAACATGTCGGCAACTTGGTCCTTGGTACCAATATGATGTATTGAAACTTCCTTGGTGTTTTGTTTTGGACTCCAAGTTGTCCTCTCCAATCATGAAGTAACAAAGAATCAACAAATCATCTTTATTTTGTCAATCCTAGGAATATCCATAAGACCACAGCCCCTTCAAGATAATAGATTCAAGGAAATAAGAGATTGATGGCTGGATTGCTGAGAGAAATTGAAGATGAAGAGAAAATCTTGAATTTACCATAACTAAGGCAAATCTCCATCATTTTCTATGTTCTTTATGTCAAAACCATGCCATTTCATTAGCAGAATACAAATATGAACTCAAAATTGAAAAATATCACCTGTATCACAGAGACGAGACAATCGCGATTCTGTACCAACAGACGATTTTCACAATTTTGGAACTTCCTTCAGTTCTTTCCACTCATTTACAGCAATAGGTCTCTCTCTTCATACAACTTACTCAGTAATACACAAATGTGACTCACAAATCTCCATGATTAAGCAAGAAACAAGCTCACACATCAAAGGAAATACACTCAACAGGAGAAAACACGATTTTGCAGAAACTCTTTCTTCTCTATTGATAGCTTGAGCAAATGACTAACCAACCTCTCCAAAATAGAGAAAATTGACTTATATACATTTTCAAGTGTCCCTTTTCACACTTGAAATTAGGTCTTTTTCTCTAATTTTCTAAAAAAATGCTATCTAAGAGTTTCTAAAAATTCTACAAAAATTACAGGAGATCCTCAACCACATAAGGAAGACGCTTCCTTATTTTTACAATCATTGCATAAATATTTTACAAGTTTTTTGACTTTTTACTAATTTTTTACATCAAAAATGCTCTTCCAAAAATACACCTTCCAACATCCTTCCCCTCCTAAGCCTTTCGGCTCCTGACGAAAGATTTTCTGATCCTCTATTTTGGTCACTTTTCTTCATTTCTTCTTTCTTTGATATACCTGTGACAGTAAATCATGGCTTTTCCTTTCTGTTACATTCAAATTGTTGACCATTTCAAATAAGGCTTTCCTCCATTGTACTGCAGCTTCAGGCTTATCTATGACATCCTTCTTCAAGTATTCTGTGTAAGCAACTTCATAGGCAGTAAGTCTTGCTTTTGTAACAACAGATAAGTTTCCAAAAATTTCTGACTCCCTTTCAAAGAATCCATAATCAAAAGCATCTTCAAATATTTGCAAAAAATGACTGCCCAAAAATATTATTCTACTGTAGTAGGCCATCAAACAAATCCTGTCTGGTGTCTCACTCAAATCAAACAAAAGAGCATCTGTTGGCGAATTAAAACCTATGTAGTTCAAAATTCTGACATCTGTATCAGTGTAGGTCTCTATACAGGCTAGAATCAACCTCATTATTCTGACCAGTAATATACAAGCCGGATCATTAACATCTTTATATGTTGTTAAAACTGACTCAGCAGTATTCACCATGTAACTTTTTGTAGGCCAAGTTCCTGCCTTTGGACCTGCTATTTTTGGAAAGTTCAGCCATTTTGCTGGAATCTGCCCTGTTTTTCTTCTTTCCCAAAAAACAGTCCATTCTCTTCTTCTGGCAACTGGACAATAAGCTGGGTTGATCTTTAAATTCAAAGGTGCCTCTTTCCAGATTTTCCTACATTCCTTATTGGCATCCAACCACTTATTTCTCCATTTAGGATTTGCTCTTTCAAATAACTCCTTCGTGACATTAATATCTTCTTCATACTCAAGGTATTTGTTTGGAGATAGCCCTACTCTGGCCAATTGATAATTCTTTATACTCTCCAAAATCATACAGAAAGGTATTCCCAATCCATCTGCAGCCCAATGATGCTGATCTGGATTAATGCCTTTATTCAGAGCAAAGGTAACTATTTGATCTTCATACTCATCATGCATTTTTCTGATAAATTCCATTCTTGACTCTCTATTGGTCAATAATTTCTGTACAAAATCTTCAGAATACTCTTCCTCTGTTTCTTTGGCTGCTGGTTCCTTGTTCTCTTGTTCCTTGTCAAAATCCCCTGTTTCATATTCCCTTTTATCTGTATCTTCTGCCTGTACTTGATCTTGAATTTCTTCTGGAACTTTTGATTTCTCCAACTGTTTCTGTAATTCTTCTATAGTCATCATTGAACTTTTGTTCTGAGCTGCCCATAACTCCTTTTCCTTCCTCCACTCATTTCTTTCTTTCTCCATCTTTGCTTGCCATTCACTTCTTTCCTTTTCTACCTCCATATGTAATTGATGATACCCTCTCATTGATGTGGCAGCATGAGTGTTTGCCTGTTTCTCCATTTCTTTGGCCTCTTTTAATTCTATTTGAAGTCTTTGAATTTCTTTATGCAGCTCCTCCTTTTCTTCCTCTGTCAATTGAACAGATTTACCTCCACCTTGTAGTTGACCTTCTTCTAACAACACTTTATTAATCTCTTCATGTGCTCTAGTCAGAATTTGATAGGATGTTTGTAAAGTTATGTATCTTCCTCCTATGGTTTTTAGTTCCATTTCCATCTTGGCGTTCTGCTCTGATAAGTTTACACTCTTTTCTTCCAAATATTGGATCCTGTTCTGCTTCTGAACCTCAGCTTCTTCCAAAGCAATGATTCTATTGATATATTCTTCATTCCTTTCCTTCATCAACCTTAATTGCTCTGTCATCTGCTCTTTTTCTTTCTTGTGTTCTTTGATAATTAAACTTCCTTTTTCAAATTCTGATTCAGCCACCATTCCTGATATGATCATATTTCTGCTAGATGGTCTGAACTGTTCAATGTTACTCATAATTATTTGACAAGCTGATCTTATATTTTTGGGTATTCTTTCCAACCCTACTTCTATTTCTGTCTGTCTAACTTCAATTTGCTTATCTTCTTTATCCACATCATCTTCTTCTGCTGCTGTTTCATCTTCTATGTCCTGCATGTCTTGTTCTTCATAACTGTGATCATCGTTCTTTGTATCCTGATTGGTATCATCCTCTTCATAAACTAGTGCTCTGTCATTTGCACTCTTCTGCTCTAAAAAATCTGAAGCCCTCTTCTTTTCTAATGACTTCTTTTCTTCCAATACTTGTTGCTTCTCTGTAAAGAGCTGGTCTCCCTTAATTAGTATCTCCTTCTCTTGTGTTAGGGTTTCCTGACTTCTGTTTGAGTCCTTTCCAACAAGAGTTTTTTGAACTTTCCTGAGTTGCTCTTCCGGTTCCTGCTTTTCCTGAACTTCAACTGATTCAATTTCTTTTGTACCAGCAACCTGGTCATTACTTTTCTCATTTATGTATTCCTGATCTTGCTCCTCAATGTCCATAACATCTGCTTCCACCTCTTGTTCTTGATCATTCTTAGATGTAAATTCCCCACTGCTTTTTATATCCTGCAGCACATCCTTTATACTTTGAACAATTCCTTCCTCCATTACTTGTCCCAAGACCTCTTGAGCATTCTTTTCTGGTTCTAACTCCTTGCTTTCCTGTTCTTCGGATGCATCCTTCTGCTGATTATTTGAACTGCCGAATACCTTCTTTGCTAGTTCCTCCAAACTTGCAGTCAACCTTGCATTTAATTGGAATTGTGTCTGTGAAGGGTTGGTCCATATTGAATTTTCATCAACATTCATTATTCCAGAGCTATCTTCATCTCTCTTCTGGTTTTCCTCTTCTGTCATTCTTGCCTTTCCTTTTAACAGCCTTCTTTTTTCTTCAGCACTCATCTGTGGAACTATTTCCTCTTGTGTCTGCTTCTCTTGAGATTTCTTACTTGAATCCTCAGGTGTCTTCACTTTTTCCACAGCCTATACAGCTATATTGGGAGTGTTGGGTATTGACAAATTTAAACTTTTTAACAAAAAACTCTCAATGTCGCTATCTGAATCAGATGAGAATCGTGAAGATCCTCCCACTTCTTGTTCTGTAGGCTTTGATACTTCCATCACTGAGGTTAGCTTTTGTGTTTCTTTTGTAATTACTTGTTTCATTTCTTTCATCACAGGTTCATCTTCCATTTTTCCTTTCCCTTTCTTTATCATCTTCTTCTTTTGAACAGGTTTCCTTGGCATCTTCTTTTTCACTATCACAGTAGTCCTGGCCTCTGGAGGTCCTTGCAACTCCTTGAAGTATGCCAGCAATTCTACCTCCTTCTTCACAAATATCTCTTCAGTTTCGGCTGCCATCATTTCTTCATGTAATGCTTCATAGTGCTCCACCTCTTCTTGGATCCAATCTGTAGCTTTGCATGAAAAATCTTCCAACATTTTTTGATATTGTGCCTCATATATGGCTCTTTTGCTGTTTCCTTGAGTGAGATAAGTATAAAGCTGTTCTTTACTTGTCTGCGGAGGATGAGGTTCACTGGAGGATTGTACCTTTTTCTGTGCTGCCACCTGTTCCTCTCTTGTTTCTTCTGCCTGTTCTAATTCTACTTTTCTGGGGTCCAACTTTCTTTTCTTTACTGGAATCACTTCCTCAGATATTACTTTTCTCTTCATTCCTGTTCCCCTCATGCGAGTTTGTCCTTCTGATTCTCTTCCAAGTGCTTTTCTTGGGGGACTTTTGATTCCTGACATCAAATTTCTGAAGTACTGTGCTTCAGGAGCTAACTTTAACTGTTCTTCCATTCCTAGAACATGATAAATGATTTTTGTCAAAAACTGGGCTCCATTCATGAATTTCTTCTGCTCCCAGTGTTTTGCTGCTTCCTTCAGCTGTTCATGGATGTATGGTGAGACATCCATCACCCCAAATGGCTTGGTTCTATCTTTGTTATTGAACATTAATAGAGTTACTGACTTATGAGGCATGGTGTACCTTGGTAATTTCGGAAAACAAAAGAACTACAAGAACATTCTTATAGCATATTCTTCATTTTCTCTTCCCTTGAAGTCAGTGAACTTTACATATCCAGTGTAAGTCTCCTTATTCTTCTTGACAAAGCTTTGGTCCAGTTTAGTGCCCATTGGATAGAACTGTAAGGCGGCTCTGATATGTTCTGCTTTGATAACTATCCCTGCCTCCTGATTGTCCTTATTCTTCACTTTGCATCTGAAGTAGGCATCATTACCTTTTCCCACTTCCTCCAAACTTCCCATCACTTGTGCTACTCTTTCAAAGTCAATAAAGAAAATAGGTTCTTCTAAGAGCTTGTGCAATCCCACAGCTTTCCATCTCTTGAGGTTGACAGAAGTTTTCTGAAACCTGTAAAATTCCTGGCACAGCATAGTGTACTTATATCCTCCCACTGCTACTGTGAAGATATGCTGTCCTATTACTCCCAGAATTTCTTTAAGTTCTTTTGCTATTTTTTCAGCTTCTGGGATTTCTTGGTCTTCATCTGATTCTAAGTCCACTTGTTCTTCAGCTGCATCACTATCCAAAAACCAATGTCCTCTGGACAAAGTCACTGAATCAGCTTTGAAGTCATGGATTGTCAACTCCTTTGTATTCACCATCCTGTATTTATATATAACAGAAAAGAAAATACTCCACCCACATGAGTCACAAGATTTCATAAGAAAATACTATATTATTCTGGAATGTTACTGACATATATAAAAAATAAGAAAGACAAGTTCCAAGCAATTTTTGCTTTTTTCCAAGAGACTCAATTTTAAGTGAGCAACACAGGTGTAGCAAGACATCTAATGTGCTCTCTCCAATTGTCACTTCCTTGCTCAAAAAACAATTCCTGAATAGAAAGATGATACTAGAAAAGATGATTAATGAAGAAACTTGAAAAAGTAGTGGTCAAAAAAAAAAAAAATGATCACAAAAAATTTAAACAACAATAAGACAAAACAACTTTTTTTCCAAAATAAGTTACTCTTTCCCTCCCTATATCTTGCTTTGTGTTTTTTAATTTTAGAAAGAAAATCAAGAAAATAAAATATATTTTTCCAGGGTTTTTTTTTTTTTTTTTTTTTTCTGTCTTCTTTCCTTCCCCTCCTAATTTTCTTCTAAGGGGAAAGAAGGAAATATTTTTTTGTCATTTTCAAAATTCCAAAAATAGGTCCACTGTGGATTATCCTTCTTCCATTGACCCAATTCTGATTTTTTCACCCAGTAATGTTTTACTCCATTTGTCCTTCTGTTATGGAAATATCCATGCTCTGTGGATGAACATTTTGTGACATTTTTTGGCTTCCATATCCATTTTGTTCTAATTTCCTATTTTGGTGAGCCATAACTGTGCATGACCTGTTTCCATATTCCTTTTGTTCTGTTTTGTTGATATTGCAACTTTGGCAATAATAGTCTTCTTTGTTTTGTCTCCTCATCCACCTTTACCTCTTCAGTCTTTTGCTGGTCTTGAGTGTATGAAGCTTGATCACTTTGTATTGTCAAAATGTTCCTGTCCTCCATTGAGAAAGTAAATCCTTCGAGATCTGGGTCATGAACATCCATATGAACTACCTGCTCTTCATTACTCAGAAAGAACATTAAAAACTTTTTGTCCTTGATGGTCAAATTAAGCTTCATTTTTTCAAAATTTAAGATGACTTTACCTTGTTTGAGCCATGGTTGCCCTAAAATCAGCTTTTCAGCCATTAAATGGTCTGGCCACTCTTCACAATCTATCTTCATATATTCATTATTAAATTTAACTTTAATGGAAAGTGAAGATATGCTCTGAATTCTTTTCCCTCCCAGGGTTTTGATCAAAATTCTGCTTTCAGCTCTCTTAAGGTTAAACTTATTGATCAAGGCTGAGCTAATTAGATTCACTTGAGCTCCCGAATCTATCAAAACCCTTATGTTTTCATTCTGATAATTCATCATAATCAAAGGCAAATGTTCTTTTTGCTTTAGAGTGTTTTCACATAAGCACACTTGTTTCAATTTTCTAATTCTCTCTTTGGCTTCTAGTTGAGCCTCCTTTCTAATACTTTCTTCTTCTTTTTTCCTATTTTGGGCCTTTTGCAATCTTCTCCATTCCTCAGTAGTTAATGGGCACTCATACCTCTTTACTCTACATCCACTTATGAAATTTGGCATGATTTCCCCATCAATATTGGCTAACTGAATAGCTCCACTCTTGCTTATCTGATGTATGATATATGGCCCATGACCTTTTTTCTGAAACTTTTTCTGATGTTCCTTGATTGTGTAAGCTAAGACCAGGTCTCCTTCTTGTAGATCTTTGTCTTTTATGTGAACATCATGATAAGCTTTTTGTCTTTTCTTGTTTGTGTATATACTCATCACTGCTTGGAGTCTCGATGCTCCCAGTTTTTCCAAATCTATGACTCTCTCAGATAATTCATGTCCTGTCCAATTGTATTGGCTACCCACCTTCAGTGTTGGAATAAGAAATTCCATGGGTAAAACCGCATTCTGGCCATACACCAAATTAAATGGTGTAGTCCCTAAAGCTGTTTTGTATGCCACTCTATAAGCCCAAAGAACATGATTCAGTTGATAATCCCAGTCATTTCTGTTTGTGTTGACTAATTTGGACAATACATTGCAAAGTACTTTATTAGTGCTTTCTGCTAACCCATTGGCTTGTGGGTGATATGGGGCTGACTTATTGTGACTAATCATGAAATAATTGGTCATGTTTTCTATGATCTGATTCAAAAAATGAGTCCCCCTATCACTTACCAATTCAATTGGTAGTCCAAATCTAGTGATAATGTTTTCATACAAAAATCTAGCAGTGGTGTGAGCATCATTTCTTCTAGTAGCTTTGGCCTCAGCCCATTTTGTCAAATAATCTGTAGCTACTAGTATGTATTCTGCATGAGATTGTCTGGCTGGAGGATGTATTGGTCCAATAAAGTCCAATCCCCATTTACTAAAAGCTCTGGCTGAAATTAAAGGAATTAATGGCATGTTATCTCTTTTGTTTGGTTGACTTACCCTTTGACAGACATCACATCTTTTTACATAAGTTCTAGCATCGGGAAATAGGGTTGGCCACCAAAAGCCAGAATATAAGATGAGTTTGGCTGTTCTATCACTTGAGAAATGTCCTCCAGCTACTCCTGAGTGTGCCATTTCCAACATCTCTAAATACCTTTCTTCTGGAACACAAATTCTCAGATATCCATCCATTCCTTTCTTGTATAATTGTTCTCCTATGAGTTGATATTCCTCTGAGATCACTTGTAGATTTCTTGAATCAGCACCAGCTATTACCTGTTTTCCTTTCTCCTTTCTCTTCAACTTCTCAACAATGTTTTCACTCCATTCTGGGTTTTTCTGAAACCAATATAAAGTTATTAATTCTGATTTCTGCCATGTTTGACATTTTTGACAGTTATCAATATATCTTTCCACATCTTGAATCTTATTGGGCCAATGTACTCCCATCCTATTAAGGTTACTTAGAGTGACAATTGTAGAAGCATGAGTACATGGATTCCAGCAATGAGCTTTTCTTACATATTCATGTTGCTCCTCTTCTGGAGTACAATATTCCAGTATACCTGACTGATTGAGGTGATACAAATGTCCAGCTAACAACATGAAATTCCTGCTTTGTAGCACCAGATGTGTGTTATTTGCTAATGACCTACAAGGTCCCATGGTTAGCAAGGGAATTAATGACATCGACCATTCAGGAACACTTTCCACCTTGAATAAGTATGTATCTGGCAAATCATCATCTATAGGTGAACTAGGTTCTTTTGACTGGATTCTTGATAAATGATCTGCTCTCAAGTGTGTTTTTCCTTGTCTAACCACCACCTCAAACTCAAATTCCATTAGTAAAAGAAACCATCTTACTATTCTTCCTGTATGACATGGTTTATTTACTAAATAGAGTAGAGCTTGGTGATCCACAAAGAATTTAAACTTGTTGGCCAATAGATAATGTCTGTATTTTTTGACAGCAAAGATCATTCCCAATCCTTCTCTCTCAGTAGTTGTGTAATTTTTTTCTGCAATGTTTAATTGTCTACTTGCATATGCTACTGGGAAATCTAATTTGCTTCCTTCTATAGGTTGTGCTAACACACATCCCAGAGCATAATTTGAAGCATCGACATGTACATGAAAGATTTTATCCCACTGAGGTGTTTTTAAAATTGGTGCTGTCACCAAACAAGTTTTTAATGTTTCAAATGCTTGGTCACATTCTTCAGTCCACTCAAACTTTGTGATGAGGGCATATAAGGGCTTGGCTATATCAGCAAATTTGTATACAAATTTTCTGTAGTACCCACAATGTCCCATAAAAGTTTGGAGTTCCTTCACATTTGTAGGTCTAGGAAGCTCTATTATGGCTTTTATTTTCTTCTCATCAGTAGAAATTCCATTTTTTGACACTATGTGACCCAACATTCTTCCTTGTCTGACATAGAACACATACTTTTCAGGGTTTAAGCATACTCTATATGTCCTGCACTTCCTGAATATTCTTTCCAAATCTTGTAAATGATCTTGTCTTTTTAAAGAAAAAGTGCATAAATCATCTACATAGATTTCCATCACATTTCTCAGGAATTCTTTGAAAATATGACACATCAACCTTTGAAAAGTTGCTGGGGCATTAGTCAATCCAAAGGGCATAACCCTAAAAGCATAAACCCCCCATTCTGTAGAAAAGGCAGTCTTATGTTGGTCCTCTAAAGCTATAGGTACTTGATTGTATCCTGAGAAGCCATCTAGAAAACTATAGACTTCCTTTCCTGCAACTCTCTCAAGAAGATGATCTGTTATTGGCAGTGGATAACTATCCCTTATAGTTGCTGCATTTACTTTCTTCAAGTTAATGCATACCCTAAGTTTCCCGTTCTTTTTTGGCACCACAACTATAGGTGATATCCATTCAGTGTACTCTATTTCATAAATGAAATTAGCAGCCAACAACTTATCAATTTCTTCCTTTATTTTGGCAGAGCATTTGTCATTAAATGTATAATGTCTCTGTTTGCTTGGTTTTGCATCAGGTGTCATAGGGATCTTATGCTCACAAATTTTTGGATCAATTCCTTTCAAATCTTTATAACTGTAAGCAAATACATCCCTATAGTTCTTTGCCAGGTTCCTTAATGCTTCTTCTTCTTGTGATGTCATGTCATCAGCTATTACTATTTGTCTCTCTTCTCCTTCTTCCTGTGTAATTACAATTTTCTTTGTTTGTTCTTCATTATCATATGCTTCCCCTTTCTTCTTCTCTCTTTTTGGTTTCATTTTCAGAAGTAGTCTGTCTTCTACTTCATAAGTTTTAAAGTTTGCTGGTACATCAAAGTATTGATCTCTGTTTATCTCTTTCTCTTTCTTTTCTTTTTCCTGGTCTCTTTCTATTTCTTTGTGTTTATGTTCCTTGTATTTGCTTGAGATTTTGTCTTTGATTGCATCCTCAGCTTTTACTGTTTCCAAATATTGTGATTTTCCTTCTTTTAATATCATTTCTTGATTTTGATTCTCTTCTCTTTTTGATACTCCTATCATGTGTATGCCAATGTGGAAAATGTCAAATCCTTCCTCATTTTGGAATTCCACTCCCACATATTCCTCACTGGCCAAATCCATGGTAGCTAAGATTTGATTCCATCCATAAGGCTCAAACTCTTCATCTTTGAATTGTTGAGGCACATAATTTTCATCTTGTATTTCTCTTTCTTCCACACAATCTTCTCTTCTTAACTTCCTTTTCCTATTTGTGATATTTCTTAATATGTTACACTTCCAAACTGCTGATTCACCCTCATCCTGTTCCTCCCTCTCTGATTCTTCACTTTCTTGTTGATTTTGATGTATTTTATACCATTCTCTAGGAGATATGTCACAATAGTGGCCATTTCTTAAGTTTACTCTTGTTATTCTCCCCTGGTTCTGATGATACAAACAATCATTACCCCAATCTTGTACAATTTGCATTTGTCTCATGAAGGGTCTTCCTAGGATAATTTCATAAGATGTGGATTGTGGAAATTCTACTATAGCAAAGGTATGCTCTATTTCTATGCCACATATGTCCACAATCACTTTTTCCCAAATTCCTAGGGGCTTTTCTATATGTCCATCTGCAAGTTGTAATCTCATTTTAGTGGGTAGTAATTCATTTCTTCCCCATTTCTCCCAGGTTTGTTTAGTCATTATAGCCACTCCTGATCCACTATCCAAAATGGCTTTTGCTGAATGTTTTCCATATTGTAATTTTAAGGTTGAATTCCCTTCTTCTCCTTCACAATATCCTCCTATTTTGTCAATAGGAATATACCATAGTTCCTCTAATTCTTGTGTTGGTGAATGAAGGTTTCCAGATATTGTTCCTTCTTTGTTCATCTTGTTTTGTAGGTGAGGATTTTGTTTCAACAATTTTTCCCATGTTGTATGACATGTAATACTACAGTGTTCATCTAAGATCATTTGGAATGTTATTTGTGGATTTCCTTCTTTATCATCTTCCTTGGTTTTTGTTTTTTCATCCTGATCAAATGTTCTCCGAGAGCTGTCTTCTTCCCCTAATCTGAGTTGTGTTTCCTGGATAATTTGTTTGCATTTTAGCATCCTTTCATGCTCTAAATCCGGTATGGGATAAGCCATTGCATGATCTGCAGGGTTTGGTCCCTCTTGAATCCTTCCTTTATAGGCTTTGATTAGGGTGTCTAGACTCTGAGAATTTCCTAATTCAGACAGATTCTGGGTCTTTTGAGGAGAAGTATGTTTTGAATTTGTTTGTTCCTGATTGTCTTCTTCCAGACTTTTGCCCACTTTCCTTTTCTTTTCCCATTTCCCTTTTTGTCTATTTTTCTTCCCTTTTGATGTGGAACCCTCATTTTGTTCTTTAATTGTTCCTTGTTGTTTGGCCTGTGCCCTTGTTATAACATTAAGTTCAATTTGATCATTGTCACTCAATTCCTCTTGTTCCATAATTTTGACTGTTTTTAAAGGTATGTTATTAGGTGTGTTCTGTTGTTTTTGGGGATTTTTTGGACAGTCCTTGATCAGATGTTCTCTACCACAATCCTTACAGTATGCTCCCTCTATCCTGAATGTTGGAGGTTGTGGACAATCTCTAATGAAATGCTCTCCCCCACACCTATAACATGTTATCTTTGGTCCTCCTTTGAATTGAGGTTTTTGATTGGACATGTAGTTGTTGGTAATGTACATGAATGTTGCTGTGTCCATTTCAATTTTTCCATTTCCCAGATCTAGGGCTTTAAGCTCAGGTTCCCTTATTTCATAATCTTCCCATTCTTCCTGATGTCCCTCACTCCATTGATACTCTTCCTTATAAGGTGATCTGAATCTTGAATTTCCTTCGTCAATGGGTGTATATTTGACTGGTACCACATTGGTTGGAATGGGAGGTTGTTGTCCCAATACTGGTCTTGGTTGCTCAGTATAACCTGATTCCCTCTGAGCCATATAGTCTCTTTCCTTGACAGGTTGTTTGTTATAGAAGCATTCCTCCCTGGTATGGTTTGTCCATTTTCTCTCTAGTGTACAATACTTGAGTGTCTTTCTATCTTGTAAGTGTTGTGGTTTATGATAAGGGCATTGTTGTGCCAGATGATTTTCTCCACAAATATAACATTTCTTGTTTGTGTTTATCCTAGAGTTTATCAGGTTAGTTTTAGTGCTTACCTCTAGGGCTTTAGCAATAGCCTGAGCCAACTCTTCTGCTGGAGGAATTTTATCTTCATAAGATCTGGGTTGATCAAATGCTAACAAATCTTGACCTCTGTTGTCCTCCAAATCTATTGCTTCCTTAACACAGGCTGCTAAATCAGGACATCTCCTATAGTACACTAGGGTCCTTAATTGGGCACTTCTCAAACCCTCAATGAATAAGGATACTTGTTTTGCCATGGAAGGTACTTCTTCTCTTGGGCATCTATCAATGTACTGTTTAAACCTTCTGGCTGCTTCTCTAACATTTTCCTCCTTTTGTTGTTTGAAGCTGTGTATCAATGTGGCTGTACTATGTTTGATTCCAGTCTTAGAGAATTCACCAATGAAAGCTTCTAAAAAAGATTCAATGTCTAGGTACATTTATTTTCTCAAAGGAATGAACCATGATAAGGCTGGCCCTGTTAGGGTTAGACCAAATGCTTCAAATTGTACCTTGTAATCTTCTACTTCCTCTGCTCTAATCAGTTGTCTAAATTCTGCAGCATGAGCATGAGGATCTGAATACCCTTCATATTGGTTCTTCATGCATTTGGCTACTTGGTATGGTCTAAGCATCCTACCCTGAGGTTGCCAATGAGGTCTTCTTCTGAGTGGGAAGTCATTGTTTCCTTCTGGTTCTCTGTCAAAGGGATTTGGTGAAGCATGTGTCCTTCTCCCATGATATTGCTCATTATTAGTGTAGTTTTCATTTGGTCTAGGTATGTCTGGTTGTCCCATGTTATGTTCCCAAGGTCCTTTGTCAGCACATTGCCCTAGATCATTTGAATTTTCTGGGTCTTGAGAGAAGATGTATACACATCCTTGCCTATCTTCATATCTTCCATCTTTGAATTGGGCTACTGGAGTTATATTCAGGGGAACTTCTAAATTTCTCAGTCTAATGAGGAATTTATGCATTCCATCCTGGTATATATAGGTTCCAAACCTATTTGTATACATGTATTTAAGGATGTTTCTAAAATCCCCAGTTTCTATTGACTCATTTGTTTCATTTAGGTTTTCCATGTTATTTTCTTGGCCTAAACTTCTTTCTAATCTTTTATTACTTCCTGGCTCTTTTTCCTTCCTTGTTAGGTCTTGTTTAGGAATTGAATTTATTTTATTTCCAGACCTTAGTATCATTCAACTATTCTTGACAAATTTCTAATACTCAAAAAGAGTGTTTGTCACAGTTTCCTAACCAATATATTGGTTTTCCACAATTTTTTGTCCAAAATTGTGTGTGTTTAAATTTTCTTCCTATGTTTTGTGCTTTTCACAACTTCTTAATGAATTTATGGTTTTTTCACGATTTTCTACTGCCAGTAGTGTTTTTTTTTACAAATTTCAGATGGAAATCGTGTTTTTCACGATTTTATGATGCAATTAGACTTTTTCACGATTTTCTGATGAACTTGATGTTTTTCACGATTTTGTGCCTACCTGTGAGTTTTTCAAGATTTTCTGTTGAAAATCGTGTTTTTCACGATTTTCTACCTACTTATGAGTTTTTCACGATTTTCTGTTGAACTTGATGTTTTTCACGATTTTGTGCCTACCTGTGAGTTTTTCACGATTTTCTGTTGAAAATCGTGTTTTTCACGATTTTCTACCTACTTATGAGTTTTTCACGATTTTCTGTTGAAAATCGTGTCTTTCACGATTTTGTGTTCAAAATCGTGTTTTTCACGATTTTGTGTTGAAAATCGTGTTTTTCACGATTTTGTGTCAAAATCGTGTTTTTTACGATTTTGTGTTGAAAATCGTGTTTTTCACGATTTTCTACCTACTTATGAGTTTTTCACGATTTTCTGTTGAAAATCGTGTTTTTCACGATTTTCTACCTACTTATGAGTTTTTCACGATTTTCTGTTGAAAATCGTGTTTTTCACGATTTTGTGTTCAAAATCGTGTTTTTCACGATTTTGTGTTCAAAATCGTGTTTTTCTCGATTTTGTGTTGAAAATCGTGTTTTTCACGATTTTGTGTTCAAAATCGTGTTTTTCACGATTTTGTGTCAAAATCGTGTTTTTTACGATTTTGTGTTGAAAATCGTGTTTTTTGCGATTTTGTGTCAAAATCGTGTTTTTTGCGATTTTGTGTCAAAATCGTGTTTTTCACGATTTTGTGTCAAAATCGTGTTTTTTGCGATTTTGTGTCAAAATCGTGTTTTTCACGATTTTGTGTCAAAATCGTGTTTTTTGCGATTTTGTGTCAAAATCGTGTTTTTTACGATTTTGTTCACAAAATCGTGTTTTTTGCGATTTTGTTCCCAGACAATCGTGATTGCTCACAGATTGTAAAAAACACGATTTTCTTATGAAAATCGCGTTCTGGGAATCGCGATGTTGATGGCACTTTTCACAGAATCGCGATTTTGTCCAAAATTTGGCAGATTTTCAACTTATTGCTTTTTTCAATATTTTTTCACCTATAGAATCGCCTTATCAAAATTTTGACATGCAATAAAAGAAATTTCTTGAAAAACACTTTTTTCTTACTGAAAACCAACAAAAACAGGAAATCGCGATTTCGTGATTTTACTATTTTCCTACTTTTTTGTGTTATTTACTCACTTTAATGCAAAAAATATGTACTCAAAATGCTACTAGACTTTTTACCTTGCTTGCCAAGTTGAAAATATCTCCAAAGCTTGCTTGTAGCAGAAAATCGCGATTTTGTTCGACTCTGCACACTCTCTCTCTCCCTCACTCTCACTCAAATGAATTTTTCTTTGAATTTCAGGTTTTTATAGTGTTCAGAAAATCGCGATTTTGTGTGATTTCTAGTTTTCCTCACTCTTTCACTTGTTCAACTTCACTTACTCAATCTTAATGACTCCCTCTACACTTTCTTATGTCAAGTACCCAAATTTACCACATATTCCAAAAAACTTTCTTTACACAAAATCGCGATTTTGTGTAGAGAATCGTGTTTTTTCTGTAGATCTTTTCTTGTGCAAATTTTAAGTATTCTATGTCCTTGCCTTCTCTCAATATCCTTCACAACTTCAATACATGAGTCACCTGAAAAGTTATTTCAAAACAACACTTTTTACAGAAAATCGCGATTCTGTTCAAAGAATCGTGTTTTCTAATTTTCTGGGTTTTTTGATAATTTTTTTATTTTTTAAGCTTTCTTTCTCTTTGTTTTGCTTCAATTCCTTCTTTTCTTTGTAATTAACTCTGCTCCTGAATTTTTGCACCAAAATCACAATCTTCCTCAGAGAATCGCGACTTTGTGCAGAAAATCGTGTTTTTCTCTATTTTTGATTTTATGCCACTTTGAGTAGTTTTTTTTTTTTTTTTTCTTCTTGATTACCTTCAAAACCCTTCCACAACTTCAATTCAACTTTCACTTACAATGTTATTTCAAAATCAATTACTTTTTTCAGAAAGTCGCGATTCTGTGTAGAGAATCGTGTTTTTCAATTTTCTGGTTTTTTGATCATTTTTTGCTTTCTTTTCCAGTTTTTCACAATCACTCCTAATCCACAACACCTCACTTCAACTTCTTATCAAGAAAAGAAATTTGTTTGATTGTTTTTGATGAGTTTTGTGAATTTGTTTGGTATTTTTGCCCTAAAAATAAAGGTGAACACTTTACTTAGGGTTTCTGGTTTTGGAAATCAACTGATCCTATGGTTCTTGATTGGTTATGAGTTTCTATGTCCTTAGCTATCACTAAAGTACCAAAGAAAGGTTCTCCAATGAAAAAGTGTTATGAAAGGCCATCAAATTTTGTAAAGATAAACTCAATCATATGATTTTTTTTCAAAATGCAGCACAACTCAAGACTTAATGCTCAGACTTGGTCAACAACTGAATCCCTCATTCTTACATCTAGCTACTTTAACTGTCCTTTCCTTAATATCACCATGTTATCTTCCCAAGATCACCCATGGTGTCTAGTACTTGGGCAAAAAGAAATCTAGCAATGCAAGAATAGATTCAAGTTACCTCCATCTTCAGCTTCTTGGCTCAAATCCTCCACACACCTGCACTTTTACTTCACCAAAATGATGAGCAACTATCAATTTACAAAGATTTCAGCACTTCCACTTCTACAAGACATCCATTGCTTTCTTCTTCCCTAAAGACAAACAATGATATCTACCTATTCATGTGCACTTTTCCTAATTGATGAGCTTTACCTTGTTCACCATCATCAACTGAAGATCCAGCAAAGGTCCAACTTCAAAGAAGTTCTTGGAATGTTCCCCGGCAACGGCGCCAAAAAATGTTTTGTTTTGGACTCCAAGTTGTCCTCTCCAATCATGAAGTAACAAAGAATCAACAAATCATCTTTATTTTGTCAATCCTAGGAATATCCATAAGACCACAGCCCCTTCAAGATAATAGATTCAAGGAAATAAGAGATTGATGGCTGGATTGCTGAGAGAAATTGAAGATGAAGAGAAAATCTTGAATTTACCATAACTAAGGCAAATCTCCATCATTTTCTATGTTCTTTATGTCAAAACCATGCCATTTCATTAGCAGAATACAAATATGAACTCAAAATTGAAAAATATCACCTGTATCACAGAGACGAGACAATCGCGATTCTGTACCAACAGACGATTTTCACAATTTTGGAACTTCCTTCAGTCCTTTCCACTCATTTACAGCAATAGGTCTCTCTCTTCATACAACTTACTCAGTAATACACAAATGTGACTCACAAATCTCCATGATTAAGCAAGAAACAAGCTCACACATCAAAGGAAATACACTCAACAGGAGAAAACACGATTTTGCAGAAACTCTTTCTTCTCTATTGATAGCTTGAGCAAATGACTAACCAACCTCTCCAAAATAGAGAAAATTGACTTATATACATTTTCAAGTGTCCCTTTTCACACTTGAAATTAGGTCTTTTTCTCTAATTTTCTAAAAAAATGCTATCTAAGAGTTTCTAAAAATTCTACAAAAATTACAGGAGATCCTCAACCACATAAGGAAGACTCTTCCTTATTTTTACAATCATTGCATAAATATTTTACAAGTTTTTTGACTTTTTACTAATTTTTTACATCAAAAATGCTCTTCCAAAAATACACCTTCCAACACTTGGATATCACCTTTTCCCTTATGAAGTGATAGTGCACTTCAATATCCTTGGTTCTAGCATGATAGACAGGATTCGATGCTAGATGAATGCTACACATGTTGTCACAAAAAATTGGATATGTGTCAACCTGCAACTTAAGCTCCATAAATAACTTCTTAATCCACATTAGCTCACATGTGACTTGAGCCAAAGCCCTATACTCAGCCTCGGTGGAAGATAATGCCACCGTCGGTTGCTTCTTTGAAATCCATGAGATGATCTTGCTACCTAGCATGACTAGGTAACCACTTGTACTTCTTCTATCCTCCTTGGAACTGGCCCAATCCGCATTAGAATAACCTTTGACCTGCATATCATCATCAAATGAATAGAAAAATCCTTCATTTATAGTGGCCTTGAGATATCATAACATTCTTCTTGCAGCTTGCAAGTGTGTTGTCCTTGGACTATGCATATATTGTGATAACACTCCAACTCCATATGCTATGTCAGGCCTAGTTATTGTGGCATAATTGAAAGAGCCTACAATAGATCGATACAAAGTTACATCCTCTAATGGTTCTCCATCAATGGGGCTTAGCTTTACATTAACTTCCATGGGATTTGAAATAGGCTTGCAATGTAGTATCCCAAACCTCTCAAGTAGGTCTAGAATATACTTCCTTTGTATGAGTATAATACCTTCTTCTTTATATACCACTTCAATGCCAAGAAAATACCTAAGATCTCCAAGATAAAAAATCATAAACTCCTTTCCAAGCTTTGCCTTGATCTCCTCAATGCCCTTTGTATCATTACCTGTAATGATAAGATCATCTACATACACACACATGTAGACTACAAGTTCTCCTCTTTGTTTGATGAGGAGAGATGGATCCACCTTGCATTGATTGTAACCACATTTGATCAAATAGTCCACCAATCTTTGGTTCCAAGCCCTTGGAGCTTGCTTTAGGCCATAAAGTGCCTTCTTCAACCTACAAACATGATGTGGAAACTCTTTATGAACAAAACCTAGTGGTTTCTCCATGTATACCTCTTCTTCCAAGTCTCCATTGAGAAAGGCATTCTTGATACCCAATTGGAAAAGCTTCCATCCTTTGCTAGCAGCCATTGCAATGAGTGTCCTAATGGTGCTCATCTTTGCCACGGGGCTGAATGTCTCTTCAAAGTCCACTCCGTAGGTTTGTGCAAAACCCTTGGCCACCAATCTTGCTTTGAACCTAGAAATAGATCCATCTGAATTCCTCTTTACTTTATACACCCACTTATTAACTATTACCTTCATGTTCTCCTTGTTGGGCACTAGAGTCCATGTTTTATTTTCCTCAAGTGCGTCAATCTCTTCTTGCATTGCCTCTTTCCATTCGGTGTACCTGCTTGCATCTTCATAGCAATCGAGCTCATGATCTTCTACTACTTTGTTCATATATGCATAATGTGTTGCCATGTATGAATCATAAGTAAACCTTTGAGTTGGATACTTAACTCTAGAACACTTCCTTTCTTCACCTTTTGGAGGAATAAACCTCCTTTGCCTTGGGAACTTGATCTCTTTCTTTGACGTGGCTTCTTTCTCCATCATGTGTCCATCATCTTCAACTTCATTACCTTCTTCATCTAACTCCACCAATTTTGCTTTGCCTTTGTTGATTGATTGTGCTTCATAGCTTGATGAAGATGGCAACCTGCATGGTGAGTTCATGCTTGAACTATCTTCATTGATGGAACACCTTGGGCCGCTTAGCTCTAGGTCGATTTGTTCTTCATCATGTCCATGCTTTTCTTCTTCATAGTCCTGCATACAATCATACTTCTTATACCAAGGGAGTAGCTCATCAAATGCTACATCCCTTGATATCCTCAAGTCCTTTGTGTTTGGGTTGAAGCACCTGTAACCTTTATGATCATTTGAATATCCTAGAAACACACACTTTTGTGCCTTTGGTTGTAGCTTGTGCCTCAATTCACTTGGCACATGTACATAACAAGTACATCCAAATATCTTCAAGTGGGAAAGATCAGGTTTCTTACCATAATAGGCTTGATATGGTGTCAAGCGATGGATCCCTGAGGTAGGAGCCCTATTCATTAGATACACGGTGGTATTTGCTGCATCACTCCAAAACATGTTAGGTACATTCATCTCATTAAGCATTGCTCTAGCGATCTCGGCAATGTATCTATTCTTTCTCTCTACTACTCCATTTTGTTGGGGTGTGTATCTGCATGTTACTTGCACTTGATGCCTTGATCCATTAAAAAATCAGAAAAATCATTGGAGAGATATTCTCCCCCTCCATCGGACCTTAGCTTCTTGATATATGTACCTGTTTCCTTTTCTACCATTGCCTTGAATGCTTTGAAACATGTAAACACATCTGATTTGTTTTTGATGAAATAAACCCAAACCATCCTTGTGCAATCATCTATAAAAGTGACAAAGTACTTGTTACCTCCAATTGATTGCTCTTTGGTTGGCCCCCACACATCTGTATGTATCAACTCCAATGGATGTTGGCTTATGTAGCCACTCGTCCTTAATGGAAGTCTCGCTTGCTTCCCTAGTTGACAAGATTCACATAAATGCTTCATACCTTGTCCTTGAAAGTTGGGAAGACCTTCAACTAGCCTCTTGAATTGCATTTCCTTCATTCTTTGTATGTTGATGTGACCTATCCTCTTGTGCCACAAGTCCAACTCCGAAATCCTCTTGTTTCCATATGTGAAGTAGACATGTTGAGTGGAATGAGAATTTACCTCCAAAGTGAAGAGTCTCCCTTGCTTCTTTCCTCTTGCTATTACCTTGTAACCTTGCTTAGGGTTCTCCACAAAGCATCCACCTTTGTTGAACCTTACTTGATAGCCTCTTTCAACCATTTGCCCAACAGACACCAAGTTCTTTGTGATAGTAGGTACATGCAAGACATCCTTGAGACATCTTCCTTCCTCCTTGTCATCCAAAGCTACATCTCCAACATGGGAGATCTCATGGGCTGTATCATCACCTGTTTCTACATGTCCTTTACCTTTGGGAACATGTAGATTAGTAAACCAAGAAGCATTGCAACTCATATGGTTGCTACATCCACTATCAATATACCAAGTGTTATCTACTTTGCTTGAATTCCCATTCATGTGCATCATCAAGAGATTGTCATTTTCTGAACTTGTAGAAGCATAATTACCTTGACCTTTGTATGAAGATCCTTGATTATAGCTCCTTTGGTTTCCTCCTTGGTAGCAATCTCTAGCATAATGGCCAAACTTGCCACATATGTAACATCCTTCGCCATCTTGATTCCTGTTTTGTTGATGTCGTCCTCCTGTTCCTCTTGTTCTTCCTCTCCCTCTTTGTGATGAGGTGCCTTGGTCATGTCCTTGATTGCTTGAGTGGCCTTGCCTTCCTCCAAACCTTCCTTTGCCCCTTCCTTGTCCTCGTCTTCCTTTGCCTCTTTGATTACCTGCATAGAAAACTTGTGCATCCTTGCTTTTAGTTGAACTTCCACCTATGTTCATTTCTTCGGTGACCATGAGAGCAACCAATTGCTCAAAATCGGGAAGATTATCCCTTACATAAACTGAAGT
>CM035409.1:124263398-124265898 GCA_020310875.1 Ceratopteris richardii
CATAAATAATTTCTTAATCCACATTAGCTCACATGTGACTTGTGCGAAAGCTCTATATTCAGCCTCGGTGGAAGATAATGCCACCGTGGGTTGTTTCTTTGAAATCCATGAGATAATCTTGCTCCCTAGCATGACTAGGTAACCACTTGTACTCCTTCTATCCTCCTTCGAACCGGCCCAATTGGCATTAGAATAAGCTTTGACCTACATATCATCATCAATTGAATAAAACAATCCTTCATTTATAGTGTCCTTGAGATATCGTAACATTCTTCTTGCAGCTTGCAAGTGTGTAGTCCTTGGACTATGCATAAATTGTGATAATACTCCAACTCCATATGCTATGTTGGGCCTAGTTATTGTGGCATAATTGAAAGATCCTACAATAGATCGATACAAAGTTACATCCTCTAATGGTTCTCCATCAATGGAGCTTAGCTTTACATTAACTTCCATGGGATTTGAAATAGGCTTGCAATGTAGCATCCCAAACCTCTCAAGTAGTTCTAGAATATGGTTCCTTTGTATGAGCATAATACCTTCTTCTTTGTATACAACTTCAATGCCAAGAAACTACCTAATATCTCCAAGATGAGAGATCCTAAACTCCTTTCCAAGATTTTCCTTGATCTCCTCAATGCCCTTTGTATAATTTCCTGTAATGATAAGATCATCTACATACACACACATGTAGAC
Source organism: Ceratopteris richardii (assembly GCA_020310875.1). Classification (NCBI taxonomy): domain Eukaryota; kingdom Viridiplantae; phylum Streptophyta; class Polypodiopsida; order Polypodiales; family Pteridaceae; genus Ceratopteris; species Ceratopteris richardii. The sequence goes on from CM035409.1 coordinate 124,264,095, forward strand.
TACAAGTTCTCCTCTTTGTTTGATGAAGAGAGATGGATCCGCCTTGCATTGATTGTAACCACATTTGATCAAATAGTGCACCAATCTTTGGTTCCAAGCCCTTGGAGCTTGCTTTAGGCCATAAAGTGCCTTCTTCAACCTACAAACATGATGTGGAAACTCTTTATGATAAAACCTAGTGGTTGCTCCATGTATACCTCTTCTTCCAAGTCTCCATTGAGAAAGGCCTTCTTGATATCCAATTGGAAGAGCTTCCATCCTTTGCTAGCAGCCATTGCAATGAGTGTCCTAATAGTGCTTATCTTTTCCATGGGGCTGGATGTCTCTTCGAAGTCCATTCCATCAGTTTGTGCAAAACCCTTGGCCACCTATCTTTCTTTGAACCTAGAAATAGATCCATCTGAATTCCTCTTTACTTTATAATCCACTTATTACCTATTACCTTCATGTTCTCATTGTTGGGCACTAGAGTCCATGTTTGAGTCTCCTCAAGTGCATCGATCTCTTCTTGCATTGCCTCTTTCCATTCGGTGTACCTGCTTGCATCTTCATAGCAATCGGGCTCATGATCTTCTACTACTTTGTTCATATATGCATAATGAGTTGCCATGTATGAATCATAAGTAAACCTTTAAGTTGGATACTTAATTCTAGAAGAATTCCTTTCTTCACCTTTTGGAGGAATAAACCTCCTTTGCCTTGGGTACTCGATCTCTTTCTTTGATGTGGCTTCTTTCTCCATCATGTGTCCATCATCTTCAACTTCATTACCTTCTTCATCCAACTCCACCAATGTTGCTTTGCCTTTGTTGATGGATTGTGCCTCATAGCTTGATGAAGATCTCCCCCTCCATGGTGAATTCATGCTTGAACTATCTTCATTGATGGAACACCTTGGGCCACTTAGATCTAGGTTGATTTGTTCTTCTTCATGTCCATGCTTTTCTTCTTCATAGTCCTGCATACAATCATACTTCTTATACCAAGGGATTAGCTCATCAAATGCTACATCCCTTGATATCCTCAAGTCCTTTGTGTTTGGGTTAAAGCACCTGTAACCTTTACGATCATTTGAATATCCTAGAAACACACACTTTTCTGCCTTTGGTTGTAGCTTGTGCCTCAATTCACTTGGCACATGTACATAACAAGTACATCCAAATATCTTTAAGTGGGAAAGATCAGGTTTCTTACCATAATAGGCTTGATGTGGTGTCAAGCCATGGATCCCTGAGGTAGGAGCCCTATTCATAAGATACACGGCAGTATTTGCTGCATCACTCCAAAACATGTTAGGTACATTCATCTCATTAAGCATTGCTCTAGGGATCTCGACAATGTATCTATTCTTTCTCTCTGCTACTCCATTTTTTTGGGGTGTGTACCTGCATGTTACTTGCTATCTTGATGCCTTGATCCATTAAAAAATCATTGGAGAAATATTCTCCCCCTCCATCGGACCTTAGCTTCTTGATAGATGTACCTGTTTCCTTCTCTACCATTTCCTTGAATGCTTTGAAACATGTAAACACATATGATTTGTTTTTGATGAAATAAACCCAAACTATCCTTGTGCAAGCATCTATAAAAGTGACAAAGTACTTGTTACCTCCAATGGATTGCTCTTTGGTTGGGCCCCACACATCTGTATGTATCAACTCCAATGGATGTTAGCTTATGTAGCACTCTTCTTGAATGGAAGTCTCACTTGCTTCCCTAGTTGACAAGATTCACATAAATGCTTCATACCTTGTCCTTGGAAGTTTGGAAGACCTTCAACCAGCCTCTTGAATTGCATTTCCTT
>CM035409.1:124270898-124275898 GCA_020310875.1 Ceratopteris richardii
ATATACATATACATATACATATACATATACATATACATATACATATACATATACATATACATATACATATACATATACATATACATATACATATACATATACATATACATATACATATACATATACATATACATATACATACACATATACAGATACATATACATACACATAGACATATACATATACATATACATATACATACACATATACTGATACATGTACATAGACATATACATATACATATACATACACATATACTGATACATATACATACACATATACTGATACATATACATACACATATACAGATACATATACATACACATATACATATACATATACATATACATACACATATACATATACATATACATACACATATACAAATACATATACATACACATATACAGATACATATACCTACACATATACATATACATATACATATACATATACATATACATATACATATACATACACATATACATATATATACATATATACATACACATATACAAATACATATACATACACATATACATATACATATACATATACATATACATACACATGTACATATACATATACATATACATACACATATACATATACATATACATACACATATACATATACATATACATACACATATACATATACATATACATACACATATGTTGGTGCAGGGCAATCAACAATTGAAGTTTTGATGAAGGTTTGGAAGTCAATGACTGAAGAAAAGGTCAAGTTATGAAGCATGAAGGAAGTGCATATCCACTCTCAAGATCTACTGGGTCTTTTGAAATGATTTAACTTGGAGAAGGTGCTGAAACTATAGATGACACCTTGTGCAAAGTTTTATAGAAAACTTTACACATTTGATAAGTCAATGAGAGAGTTATGTGCAACAAACTTTCTGTGTAGTCATCTTCTTTAGAGTTTGTTCAAAATTTTGATAATTAAGTATTGATCCTCCAAATTGGTGAAGGTTTTGAGTTACTCTTGATATAGTGGTGCTCTAACTTCAAGAGTAGCTTGTTCTTTTGGAGATTAACACTCTCCATCAGTGGTATCAGAGCAAGAAGCATTAAAATTTAAGAAAGGAGGACCCCGATTGCTGCAGCTATAAAGTTTCAACACTTGAAGGTTCAAAAGATGAAAGCTTGAAAGAAAAGCTTGAGAAGGAGACCAGAAGTTATCAAAAAGATCAAAAGGAACTTCATTCAAAGTAAAGGTACATCTATTTCTCATAAAGTTTGAAGAGTTCAATACACAGGTGAAGAAAGGATGGGAGATTCTCTTCAAATAGAGAAGTTGGATAGAGAGAACTATCCAGCATGGTCAATGAGGATGGAAGCTCATCTTATGAGCAAAGACTTGATAGGTTATATTACAGGTGAAGAAGAAAAGCCTTAGTTCAGAGATCCTAGTGTTCCAACTAGGGAGGAATTATCAGATTTGAAGACTTGGATGAAGAAAGATGCTCAAGCCAGGAGCATTATCTACATGGCAGTTAATGATTACTTGCTACCTCACATTAGAGGTCTTGAAAGTGCAAGTGATATATGGAATGCTTTGGAGGAGCATTTCCAAAACACCACAAAGTCAAGGAAGGCATCCTTGTGGGCAGAATTTACCACATTCAAGAAGAAGGCCTCTCAATCCATCTCAGATTATGTAACAAGGATGAAGGACATTGCAAATGCATTAGGAGCAGTTGATGAAGACATTGAGGAGGATAAATTGGTAAGGCAAATCCTTACAGGTTTGAGAGGTGATGAAAAATGGAAGCCATTCATTTTGTCTACTGAATTATCACTTGATCATTTCACTCCTGATGTAAATCAGTTGCTAGGACACATGTTAACTTTTGAGCAAGATGTCAAAGGTGAAAGTGATAAGAGTGCAAGTCAAGCAATGTATTCAAAGGATAAGAAGAAGAATAGCAAAGGGAAGCAACAAGCAAATGAAGATGAAGGTACAACTAGCCAAGCCGACTTCCTAAGAGGAAGAGGAGGTGGCAAAGGTAGAGGAAGAGGCAGGAGTAATAAAGATGGAGTCAAAGCTTGCTGGATTTGTGGTAAGACAAATCACTTAGCTCATGATTGTTGGCATAATACTCAGAATAATGGTGGATATAATCAGAATTTTAATTCAAGAGGAAGAGGTGGCAGAAATCAAAGAGGTAATTTTAGAGGTAGAGGTAGTAGAGGTTACTTTGGAAGAAATGCAGGTAGAGGATTGCAAAGTCAACAATACAACAATACCTACTAGAATTATGCTTTAGATCAGAAGGAGGATTCAACATTGATAATGAATGCAACTTGTGAAAGGCAAAGTGAAGACCAAAGGGTCTTCTACATTGACTCAGGGTGTAGCAATCACCTGAGTGGAAACATAGCTTTGATGACTGATTTGGAAAATAAGTTAACTAACCATGTAGTTCAAACAGGTGACAATACAAAGCATAATGTGAAGTCAATTGGATTAGTGAAGGCCAAGGATGGTAGTACTCTCTTGAGTAAGGTTTTGTATGTTCCTACAATTCCTAAGAATCTGATAAGTGTAGGCCAAATTGTTGAAAAAGGTTATGAAGTTAGGTTCACTAATGAAGGAGTGTTTGTGGAAGTCCCTAGCAATGGGTATAAACAAATTGTTTCAAGGAAGAAAGAAGGAAGACTCTTCACATTGAAGATTCAAGGTAATGTTGTTCATGCCTCGTTCACCTATGGAGGACATAAGATCTCTGAGTTAGATCTTTGGCACAAAAGGCTTGGACATTTCAATGAAAGAGGAATTAAAGATATGGTTAACAATGGTTCAGTGCTTGGATTGCCTAATGTTGCAGGTCAACATATGACATACAGATGTGAGGCATGTCAATTAGGTAAAGCTCATAAGCAATCTTATTCCAAGCATGGTTTTATGTATTCAAAAAAGCTTGAGTTGGTACACATAGATGTGTGGGGACCATCAAAGGATTTCAGCATCAATGGTTCAAGGTATTATGTGATTTATGTTGATGATGCTACCAGATGGATCACTATCTATGTGATTAAAGATAAGTCAGAGGTATTCAATACATTCAAACATTATCATGTGTATGCAGAGAGAATTACAGGTCATAAGTTGAAGAGACTAAGGTCAGATGGAGGGGGAGAGTATTTCTCTAATGACTTCAGTGATTACTTGTGGAATGCAGGTATAAAAAGGGAAATTACTTGCATGTACTCTCCTCAATAAAATGGTGTAGTAGAAAGGAGGAATAGAACTCTTGTTGAGTTCGCAAGATCCATGATGAAGGAGAAAAATTGCCCAAATTATTTGTGGGCTGAGGCTGTAAATAGAGCTACATATTTGGTCAATAGATTACCACGTAAAGCTTTGCAGGGTATGACACCATATGAGGCATGGTGGGGTAAGAGACCTACTCTAGATCATTGTAAAGTATTTGGATGTTTGACATATGCATATGTGCCATCTAAATTAAGGCACAAATTGGAACCTAAAGCTGAAAAGTATGTGTTCATTGGATATGATGATAAGCAGATGGGATATAGGTTGTGGAGTCCATCCACAAAACAATTCCTAGTATCAAAGGATGTTACATTTGATGAGCAAGGTACTTGGTATGCAGGTACACTTAATGTTCATGCAGGTGATGAAGAATTTGTGAATCAGAAGAAAGGTAAATTAAAGGTTCAGATATTTGATGAAGAGGAGAACAATGAAGTACAGGTTGAAGTTGAAGAAGTGCCAAGATTTGATCCAGAATGTGATGAACCAGAAACCTCAAGGAGTGGAGAACTCAGAAGGTCATCAAGACACAAATGGCAACCTACAAGGTATAGCTATGACACTTCTTTTTTGGCCACCAAAGATTATGCTTATATGATAAAGGTAGATGAAGACCCTTCTACATATGAAGAGGCAAAAGGTAAGGAAAATTGGGAGAAAGCTATGCAGGAAGAGTATGATGCATTGATAGAGAATCAGACATGGGATTTGGTTCCTAAACCAAATAGTCAGAAGATCATTGGATGCAAATGGGTCTACAAGGCAAAGAGGTTTGCAGATGGAAGTGTGTCTAGGTATAAAGCTAGACTTGTTGTGAAAGGTTTTGCTCAGACATATGGTATAGATTATGATGAGACCTATAGTCTTGTGGCAAAGATGACAACCATCAGGACACTCATAGCTATTGCTGCATGTAAAGGTTGGAATTTATGTCAACTAGATGTGAAGAATGCTTTTTTAAATGGTTATATTTCAGAGGATGTTTTCATGGAGCAACCACAAGGATTCAGAGATGAAAGGTATCCAGATCATGTATGTAAGCTCAAGAGAGCTTTGTATGGTTTGAAGCAAGCCCCAAGGGCATGGAATTATAGACTTGTGAAGTTCTTGAAAGAACTTGGTTTCCAAGTATCTAAAGCAGATAGTAGCTTGCTTGTTAAAGCAAGTGATGATGGGTTCATTTTACACGTGCATATATGTTGATGATATAATTCTTACAGGTACAGATGAGAAAGGCATTCAAGGCCTAAAGAAGCAAATGGAGAAAGAGTTCAAGATCAGTGACTTGGGAGACTTGTCATATTTCTTGGGCATGGAGACCTCATACACTCAACATGGAGTGTATGTAACTCAAGAAAGGTACTTGAAGAACTTGTTGATCAAGTTTAAAATGGATGATTGCAGGGTAGCACCTACTCTAATGGAGGTGAATCACAAATTGAGTAGATATGGAGGAGAAGACTTCAAGGACATGAAGCTATATCAAAGTTTGGTTGGTAGTCTAATTTATGCTACTTTAACTAGGCCTGACTTGTCATATGCAGTTGGAGTATTGTCTCAATTCATGCATTGTCCTAGGAAAGAACATTGGATTGCAGGTCAAAGAGTGTTGAGGTACATTAAGGGTACACTCAAAGAGGGTTTGTATTATGGTTTTACATCAGATACAAACATCAAGATTTATAGTGATACAAATTGGGCAG
>CM035409.1:124280898-124485898 GCA_020310875.1 Ceratopteris richardii
ATCTTCCAACCTTTAGAGACTAAAATTGCAATCAAACTTCTTATGGTGGACATCTTAGCTACTAGATTGAGTGTTTCATCAAAGTCTATGCCATATATTTGAGCAAAACCTTTGGCAACTAGCCTTGCTTTATACCTACAGATGCTCCCATCTACATGCCTCTGTACCTTGTACACCCATTTTTTGCCAATGAATTTCATGTCCTTTGTTCTTGGCACCAATGACCTAGTATCATTTTCTTCAATTCTCGTGAATTCCTCCTCCGTGGCTTCAATTCATTCCCTATGCTTATTTGCTTCTTCAAAAAAGTTAGGGTCTTCAAGAGCTATAACTTGACTCATGTAGGCATAGTGTCTTGCAATGAATGAATCATAAGTGACCTTTGAACATGGCATTTAACCTTATTTTTACATGAGCCATTTCATGGTTGATAATTGTCTTTCTCTAAATTTTCTATTTGTGCATTATACTCAGCCATACTGAGCTCTAAGATGCTCCTTTGGCTTCTCCTCAAGTGTTTGTATGCTTTAGAAAGTGTGGATATTACCTTTTGATAGCTTCTCCCTTGCTAACCCTTGACTAATTGAGATATTGATCGGCATAGCCCCCTTTCAATTTGCTTTGATAAGTCCTCTTTGTGCTTCCACAAGTTATCTTGATCCCTCCAAGTTATCTTGATCCCTCCAAGTTTTCATTATGATGCCCACTGATGTTTCCAAGCCTCCACAATGGCTCTGATACCACTGATATGGGATGATTCTAACACCCCAATGCAAAAATGGAAGATGGCTGCCCTCCACTAGGTCCACAAGCAGTGATATATGCTCACTATTTTGAACTTTTATTTGCACCTGTATAGAGAAATAAAATGAAACATTGTAGACTTACACTACACTATACGAGCTACCCAAGAAGCTCTAAATCATCCCAAATGGATATTGTGGGTGGGAGAACTATCCTCTGGAAAAAAGGCTACCTGTTTGCAACACTCTCTGCCTATGTGCAGAGATATACCTTCTCAAAGTTCTCACAACTCACTTAGTAAAATAACTTAAAACTTTAACAACATTCAGGGAACTATATGAGAGACCACGTGAAGACATAAATCAATGGAAATGAGTATAAGGAGAGAGCAAACAATGCTCTACAATCTGGTACAATTTGTTGAAAAATATGGATCATGTGCAAGCTCCAATTGTGAGGCTTGGCACATACTCGCCTCTCATTATGTACCTCTTCATGATTTATGTATTTATTGTAAGCCCAAAATGATGCTAGACTCTAAAAATATAGAGGGCACACTCTTAACCTTAGAGTAGAGTGTTGAATTAAAAAGGGAAAATGTATTTATGGCTTAGATAAAAGCCAAAATATATTTAGAGAGATGGAATATACAAAAAAGTCGTGACCTTATCCATATGGAGTGATGTGGAGCACCAAAAGCCACCCAAGGAAATGGAAAGGCAAAGGACATGAAGTGAAAGGTCAAGAGGTGAGAGAAGATGCAAGGGTAGGTGAAAAGTCCCATGCCCATACCTCTACATATAGAGGTCATTTGAACTTGAAACTTTGTGGAGATGACAAGGAGATGGTGTAGAAGCATATGCTGGTCATTCTGTCACCAATGGAGATTAGAAGGTACCTCATTTGGATGCTAGAAGGCACAAAGGTATTCCAACCGCATACCTTGTCTATACATAGTCACCTTGTTAAGGTCATATCTCTCTACGTACTTATCCAATTAATGCATATGATATCTTGTTGGAAAGCTTCTCTCTTCTACTCTCTTCATATCAAATATCTCTATCAGATCGTTCTCCAGTAGTTACTGGGAGCATTTTTTGTGAACCTCAGTTTTCTGCTAAACCTGAGATGACTGGTAGTTTAACTTGGACAGTCGGTTGCCTGGTCAAATGAGCTCCAAATGGAGTGTGCTTTAGCTTGTTAGAAAGCTATAAGCATCTACTATGTGTGGACAAAATTTGAGAGCAATTGCATCTCTGAGTTGTGACTGAATCAGGCTTTAGTAAGCATGTTTCTTATAGGGCAGATTCTAGAAGAGGTTCTCTAACTTCCGCTGCGTGTATTGGAGTGAAATTTCTCCACACAATTAGATTTGAAAAAGCCTAACTACACCTCTAAATAGAGAGGACAAAAGTCATGAGAAAATGAGGTAAGAAAGCAAGGGGGCTGCTTCCTGGGGTTTATGACCACTAAATTAAGTGCAAAATTCTTGGAATGCATACAACTCAAGAAACAAAGTGGAGATGGCTCTTATATAGAATCTTACTTTCCTACAATATAGCTAACCACCCACCAATCAGTGTAGGTGCACTTTTCAATGGCTAATTGATTAGATTGTAATTTGATTAGGTTTGGTGGAGCTTCTAACTTAATTCCGCGACTTTGGGTCCTCTTTTTTTATTGTTCCACTTGCAAAACTAGTGGTTGAATCCTTTTGCATGATTGAGACTTAAGTTTCAACACATATACATATACATATAGATATAGATATACATATACATTTACATATAGATATAGATATACATATGCATATACATTTACATATAGATAAACATATAGATATACATATACATATGGATACAAATATAGATATACATATAAATATACATATAGATATACATATGCATATACATATTCATATACATATGAATAATCATATACATAAGAATATACATATGAATATACATATACATATGAATATACATATACATATACATAACATATACATATACATATACATGTACATATACATGTACATATACATATATATGTATATATATATACGTATATGTACATGTACATGTACATGTACATGTACATGTACATGTACATGTACATGTACATGTACATGTACATATACATATACATATACATATACATATACATATACATATACATATACATATACATATACATATACATATACGTATACATATACATATACATATACATATACATATACATATACATATACATATACATATACATATACGTATACATATACTAATACGTATACATATACGTATACATATACATATACATATACATATACATATACATATACATATACATATACATATACATATACATATACATATACATATACATATACATATACATATACATATACATATACATATACATGTACATATACATTTACATATACATATACATATACATATACATATACATATACATATACGTATACATATACATATACATATACGTATACATATACGTATACATATACATATACATATACATATACGTTACATATACGTATACGTATACATATACGTATACGTATACATATACGTATACGTATACATATACATATACGTATACATATACGTATACGTATACATATACGTATACATATACATATACATATACGTATACATATACGTATACATATACATATACGTATACGTACATGTATACATATACGTATACATATATGTATACATATACATATACATATACGTACATGTATACATATACATATACATATACATATACATATACATATACATATACATATACATATACGTATACGTATACATATACATATACGTATACGTATACATATACATATACATATACATATACATATACGTATACATATACATATACATATACGTATACGTATACATATACATATACATATACATATAAATATACATATACATATACATATACATATACATATACATATACATATACGTATACATATACATATACATATACATATACATATACATATACATATACATATACATATACATATACATATACATATACATATACATATACATATACATATACATATACATATACATATACATATACATATACATACACATATACATATACACTTACATATACATATACATATACACTTACATATACATATACACTTACATATACATATACATACATATACATATACATATACATATACATATACATATACATATACATATACATATACATATACATATACATATACATATACATATACACTTAGATATACATATACATATACACTTACATATACATATACACTTACATATACATATACATACATATACATATACATATACATATACATATACATATACATATACATATACATATACATATACATATACATATACATTTACATGTACATATACATATGCATATAAATATACGTATTCATATAAATATGCATATGCATATACATATTGATCGGGGATGATTCTTGATGGGGGAAGTATCTCAACCCCTAAGCAACGATGAAGCGCGAATGACCTCCACAGGTATCCTTCTTTGACCTCTGCACACCAAAAATGCTCTTACTCAGAGCTTATGCAGAGAACTCCAGTGAGCTTTTGTAGACCTGTAGTAGACACCAAGGGCTTTCCAAAAAAACAAATTTCACTTGAAATGGATGCTTACACAAAGAGAAACAATGTCTACAACATGAGCTAGTTGAATGCTCACAACTGCTAGTCAAGCAGAGACCTCACTTCACTCCAGCAAACTTTTCTCAGAGATTATACAGAGAATCAATCTCAAAGTTGAGTCAACTTTAGAGATCTCTAATAGCTACCCAATGACACCAAAATCATAGCAAATGGATACATAGAGAAGGAGAACCAGCCCTTACAACAGAGAGCAAAATATTTCCAACAGAGCCTACACAAAGAGAGAGATATCAATCACACAACTTCACTAAAATGAATGTTACTCCCAGCTTACTCAGAGAATGCTCCAGAGAATTGGTAAGCATAAAATAGACTCTTATAGCTATCCAATGAGACAAGAATTACATCAAATGGATACCATATGAGGGAGAACCAATGCTAACAACTCAGGGGTAGAGAGTTGCAACACTGCCTGCGCACACACATAGATATGCCTACTAAAAGAAAAGAAACAAGCAAGCAAGGGGGTTGCTTAAGCAAGGGGCTTGCTTATCACAACTCCAGCACTTAGTGCTCACTTTACATGAGCTAAAACTCCAAGAAGATGGCCCAAAAGAAGTCGGGATACATGCTCCTTTTATAGTGAGAGGTGTGCCCCTAAAATCTAGGAACTACCTTTCCAAATCAGCCTCCTAACTTGGAGGAATTAGTTGAGATGACTTGGGGAGTGGTTGAGTGACTTTTCTTGATGGAATCTCGTGGCTTTTGGCTTCCTTTGATTGCTCCACATGTCCATAAAAGATTCCCCACGAATGTTTAGCTTGAAGCTTGACTTTTAACACTCCCCCTCAAGCTTCAATTCTTCATCCTCATCCAAGCTCCTTCATGTTGATGCATTGCTTGAATTTTGAAATCTTCATCCCATCCAAAGCCTTTGTAAACATGTCCGCAACTTGGTCCTTGGTACCAATATGATGTACTGAAACTTCCTTGGATATCACCTTTTCCCTTATGAAGTGATAGTGCACTTCAATATGCTTGGTTCTAGCATGATAGACAGGGTTCGATGCTAGATGAATGCTACTCATGTTGTCACAAAAAATTGGACATGTGTCAACCTGCAAATTAAGCTCCATAAATAACTTCTTAATCCACATTAGCTCACATGTGACTTGAGCCAAAGCTCTATACTCAGCCTCGGTGGAAGATAATGCCACCGTGGGTTGCTTCTTTGAAATCCATGAGATGATCTTGCTACCTAGCATGACTAGGTAACCACTTGTACTCCTTCTATCTTCCTTCGAACCGGCCCAATCGGCATCGGAATAAGCTTTGACCTGCATATCATCATCAAATGAGTAGAACAATCCTTCATTTATAGTGGCTTTGAGATATCGCAACATTCTTCTTGCAGCTTGCAAGTGTGTAGTCCTTGGACTATGCATCAATTGTGATAACACTCCAACTCCATATGCTATGTCGGGCCTGGTTATTGTGGCATAATTGAAAGAGCCTACAATAGATCGATACAAAGTTACATCCTCTAATGGCTCTCCATCAATGGAGCTTAGCTTTACATTAACTTCCATGGGATTTGAAATAGGCTTGCAATGTAGCATCCCAAACCTCTCAAGTAGGTCAAGAATATACTTCCTTTGTATGAGCATAATACCTTCTTCTTTGCATACAACTTCAATGCCAAGAAAATACCTAAGATCTCCAAGATCAGAGATCCTAAACTCCTTTCCAAGCTTTGCCTTGATCTCCTCAATGCCCTTTGTATCATTACCTGTAATGATAAGATCATCTACATACACACACATGTAGACCACAAGTTCTCCTCTTTGTTTGATGAAGAGAGATGGATCCGCCTTGCATTGATTGTAACCACATTTGATCAAATAGTCCACCAATCTTTGGTTCCAAGCCCTTGGAGCTTGCTTTAGGCCATAAAGTGCCTTCTTCAACCTACAAACATGATGTGGAAACTCTTTATGAACAAAACCTAGTGGTTGCTCCATGTATACCTCTTCTTCCAAGTCTCCATTGAGAAAGGCATTCTTGATATCCAATTGGAAGAGCTTCCATCCTTTGCTAGCAGCCATTGCAATGAGTGTCCTAATGGTGCTCATCTTTGCCACGGGGCTGAATGTCTCTTCAAAGTCCACTCCATAGGTTTGTGCAAAACCCTTGGCCACCAATCTTGCTTTGAACCTAGAAATAGATCCATCTGAATTCCTCTTTACTTTATACACCCACTTATTACCTATTACCTTCATGTTATCCTTCTTGGGCACTAGAGTCCATGTTTGATTCTCCTCAAGTGCGTCGATCTCTTCTTGCATTGCCTCTTTCCATTCGGTGTACCTGCTTGCATCTTCATAGCAATCGGGCTCATGATCTTCTACTACTTTGTTCATATATGCATAATGAGTTGCCATGTATGAATCATAAGTAAACCTTTGAGTTGGATACTTAACTCTAGAAGACTTCCTTTCTTCACCTTTTGGAGGAATAAACCTCCTTTGCCTTGGGAACTTGATCTCTTTCTTTGACATGGCTTCTTTCTCCATCATGTGTCCTTCATCATCTTCAACTTCATTACCTTCTTCATCCAACTCCACCAATGTTGCTTTGCCTTTGTTGATTGATTGTGCTTCATAGCTTGATGAAGATCTCCCCCTCCATGGTGAGTTCATGCTTGAACTATCTTCATTGATGGAACACCTTGGGCCGCTTAGCTCTAGGTCGATTTGTTCTTCATCATGTCCATGCTTTTCTTCTTCATAGTCCTGCATACAATCATACTTCTTATACCAAGGGAGTAGCTCATCAAATGCTACATCCCTTGATATCCTCAAGTCCTTTGTGTTTGGGTTGAAGCACCTGTAACCTTTATGATCATTTGAATATCCTAGAAACACACACTTTTCTGCCTTTGGTTGTAGCTTGTGCCTCAATTCACTTGGCACATGTACATAACAAGTACATCCAAATATCTTCAAGTGGGAAAGATCAGGTATCTTACCATAATAGGCTTGATATGGTGTCAAGCCATGGATCCCTGAGGTAGGAGCCCTATTCATAAGATACACGGCGGTATTTGCTGCATCACTCCAAAACATGTTAGGTACATTCATCTCATTAAGCATTGCTCTAGCGATCTCGGCAATGTATCTATTCTTTCTCTCTGCTACTCCATTTTGTTGGGGTGTGTACCTGCATGTTACTTGCCTCTTGATGCCTTGATCCATTAAAAAATCAGAAAACTCATTTGAGAAATATTCTCCCCCTCCATCGGACCTTAGCTTCTTGATATATGTACCTGTTTCCTTCTCTACCATTGCCTTGAATGCTTTGAAACATGTAAACACATCTGATTTGTTTTTGATGAAATAAACCCAAACCATCCTTGTGCAATCATCTATAAAAGTGACAAAGTACTTGTTACCTCCAATGGATTGCTCTTTCGTTGGCCCCCACACATCTGTATGTATCAACTCCAATGGATGTTGGCTTATGTAGCCACTCTTCTTGAATGGAAGTCTCGCTTGCTTCCCTAGTTGACAAGATTCACATAAATGCTTCATACCTTGTCCTTGGAAGTTGGGAAGACCTTCAACCAGCCTCTTGAATTGCATTTCCTTCATTCTTTGTATGTTGATGTGACCTATCCTCTTGTGCCACAAGTCCAACTCTGAAATCCTCTTGTTTCCATATGTGAAGTAGACATGTTGAGTAGAATGAGAATTTACCTCCAAAGTGAAGAGTCTCCCTTGCTTCTTTCCTCTTGCTATGACCTTGTAACCTTGCTTAGGGTTCTCCACAAAGCATCCACCTTTGTTGAACCTTACTTGATAGCCTCTTTCAACCATTTGCCCAACGGACACCAAGTTCTTTGTGATGGTAGGTACATGCAAGACATCCTTGAGATATCTTCCTTCCTCCTTGTCATCCAAAGCTACATCTCCAACATGGGAGATCTCATGGGCTGTATCATCACCTGTTTCTACATGTCCTTTACCTTTGGGAACATGTAGATTAGTAAACCAAGAAGCCTTGCAACTCATATGGTTGCTACATCCACTATCAATATACCAAGTGTTATCTACTTTGCTTGAATTCCCATTCATGTGCATCATCAAGAGATTGTCATTTTCTGAACTTGTAGAAGCATAATTACCTTGGCCTTTGTATGAAGAACCTTGATTATAGTTCCTTTGGTTTCCTCCTTGGTAGCAATCTCTAGCATAGTGCCCAAACTTGCCACATATGTAACATCCTTCGCCATCTTGATTCCTGTTTTGTTGATGTCGTCCTCCTCTTCCTCTTGATCTTCCTCTCCCTCTTTGTGATGAGGTGCCTTGGTCATGTCCTTGATTTCTTGAGTGGCCTTGCCTTCCTCCAAACCTTCCTTTGCCCCTTCCTTGTCCTTGTCTTCCTTTGCCCCTTTGATTACCTGCATAGAGAACTTGTGCATCTTTGCTTTTAGTTGAACTTCCACCTATGTTCATTTCTTCGGTGACCATGAGAGCAACCAACTGCTCAAAATCGGGAAGATTATCCCTTACATAAACTGAAGTGGTAAAGGGTTTCCACTTCTCATCATCTCTCAAACCATTGAGAGTATAAGCCACAAGATCGTCATCGTCTACGTGGCTTCCAATGGATCCCAATGCATCTGATAACTCCTTGACCTTAAGTATGTAGTCATTTATGCTACTCCCTGAGCTCTTCCTAAGGTTGTTGAGCTCATTCTTGAGTTGGATCTTCCTTGCTTTGGTGCTTGTTGAATAAAGCCTTTCAAGTGTCTCCCATACCTTCATGCTTGAATCCAGGTCTTGGATATGGCCGATCATGCTATTGCTAATGTGTTGGGAAAGAATAAAGATAACCCTCTTGTCTCTTTCATTCCATTCCCTAAAGGCCCTTCTCTGGTCATTGGTTGGATTCTCATCCAACCTAGGTCTTGGTTCACTTCCACTAATCAACCCCCAAAGGCCCTTGCCCATAAGATAGTTGGAGACCCTAAATCTCCATGGTTGATAGTTACCTTTGTCTAGCTTTTCAATTTGAGTGTTGAAGTCTCCCATATCTAGTCTTTGATAGCTCCCCCTTGATGTAAATTTGAGTAGAATAGCTCCCCCTTGATGTAAGCTACCTCCAAGAAGCTTTTGTTGATGCAACTCTTCAACCACCAACTCCAAGAGGTCTTCCTGCTTGTATGTGATACCTCCAAGATGCCCAAATGCTCTGATACCACTGATGGGGGAAGTATCTCAACCCCTAAGCAACGATGAAGTGCGAATGACCTCCACAGGTATCCTTCTTTGACCTCTGCACACCAAAAATGCTCTTACTCAGAGCTTATGCAGAGAACTCTAGTGAGCTTTTGTAGACCTGTAGTAGACACCAAGGGCTTTCCAACAAAACAAATTTCACATGAAATGGATGCTTACACAAAGAGAAACAATGTCTACAACATGAGCTAGTTGAATGCTCACAACTGCTAGTCAAGCAGAGACCTCACTTCACTCCAGCAAACTTTTCTCAGAGATTATACAGAGAATGAATCTCAAACTTGAGTAAACTTTAGAGCACTCTAATAGCTACCCAATGACACAAAAATCATAGCAAATGGATACATAGAGAAGGAGAACCAGCCCTTACAACAGAGAGCAAAATATTTCCAACAGAGCCTACACAAAGAGAGAGATATCAATCACACAACTTCACTAAAATGAATGTTACTCCCAGCTTACTCAGAGAATGCTCCAGAGAATTGGTAAGCATAAAATAGACTCTCATAGCTATCCAATGAGACAAGAATTACATCAAATGGATACCATATGAGGGAGAACCAATGCTAACAACTCAGGGGTAGAGAGTTGCAACACTGCTTGCGCACACACATAGATATGCCTACTAAAAGAAAAGAAACAAGCAAGCAAGGGGGTTGCTTAAGCAAGGGGCTTGCTTATCACAACTCCAGCACTTAGTGCTCACTTTACATGAGCTAAAACTCCAAGAATATGGCCCAAAAGAAGTCGGGATACATGCTCCTTTTATAGTGAGAGGTGTGCCCCTAAAATCTAGGAACTACCTTTCCAAATCAGCCTCCTAACTTGGAAGAATTAGTTGAGATGACTTGGGGAGTGGTTGAGTGACTTTTCTTGATGGAATCTCGTGGCTTTTGGCTTCCTTTGATTGCTCCACATGTCCATAAAAGATTCCCCACGAATTTTTAGCTTGAAGCTTGACTTTTAACAATTCTAACACCCCACTGCAAAAATGGAAGATGGCTACTCTCCACTAGGTCCACAAGTAGTGACATATGTAATTGTTCTTAACTTTTCTTTCCACTTGTGTAGAGAATTAAAATGAAAGTTTTGAGACTTAGAGTACACTATGAGAGCTACCCAAGAAGCGTTAAATCATCACAAATGGATATTCCAGTTGGGAGATCCATCCTCTGCAAAATAGGCTACCTGTTTGCACCACCTTTTGCCTATGTGTAGAGATATACCTTCACAAAGTCGGCAATTTCTCACAACTCGCTTAGTCAAATAACTTGAGATTTTGGAAAAGTTTAGGGCACTATATGATAGACCATATGAAACCTAAAATCAATGAAAATGAGTATAAAAAGAGAGCAAACAATTCTTTGCAATTTGGTACAATCAGATTTGGAGAAGCCTAACTACATCTCTAGATAAACAGGAGCAAAATCATGAGAAAATGAGGTAAGCCAGCAAGGGGGATTCTTGTTGGAATTTACAAATTCACTAAAATAAGTGGGAAACTTGTGAAATGCATTAAACGCAAGAAACAAAGGCGGGGTGGTGCTTATATAAAGTTATAATTGTCCTACAATCTAGCTAACAACCCACCAATCAATGTAGGTGCACTTTTTGGTGGGTGATTGATTAGATTTGAGTTTGATTGATTTTGGTGGAGCTTCTAACTTGATTCCATGACTTTGGGTCCTCCTTTCGGATTGGTCCACTTACAAAACTCGTGGTTGAGTCCTTTTGCATGATTGAGACTTGATCTTCAACACCCCCTCAAGTCTCAATGCCTAGGTCCCTCATGTCATCATTGGAACCTACCCAATCAACATCACAATAAGCTTGTACATTTAATCCATCATCAAATGGATAATATAGACCCTCATTCACTAATCCTTTGAGGTAGCTAAGTACCCTTTTGGCTGCAACAAGATGAGGTACTCCTAGTGCCTACAAAAATTGAGATAACACTCCAACTACATGTGCAATATCTGTTCTTGTCATAGTAGCATACAAGAGAGAGCCAATTATTGACCTATACATGGTGATAACCTTCACTTCTTCATTTTCATGAGCATTTTGTTTAACATTTACTTCTAATGGATTTGAAATGGGCTTGCAATTACACAAACCAAACTTCTATAAAAGATCTAGAATGTATTTCCTTTGCATCAAGTATATACCTTCCTCTTTATATAGTACTTCAATCCCAAGAAAGTACCTTAAAATCCCTAAATTAGAGATTTTAAACTCACATCCAAGCTTCCTTTTTATGTCCTTGATATTGGCTTCATCATCCCCTATAATGATCAAATCATGAACATGTATACATATGAAAAAAATTTTGCTACCTTCCTTCTTCACAAAGAGTGATGGGTGCACATGACTTTCATTGTATCCAGATTTTACTAAGTAGTCCACAAGTCTTTGGTTCCAAGACCTTGGGGCTTGCTTGAGTCCATAAAGAGCCTTATTAAGCCTACATACATGATGTGGAAACCTCTCATATTCAAAGCCTTGGGGTTGCTCCATGAAGACTACCTCTTCAAGCTCTCCATTTAGGAAAGCCGTCTTTCTCTAACTTTTCTATTTGTGCATTATACTCAGCCATACTGAGCTCTAAGATGCTCCTTTGGCTTCTCCTCAAGTGTTTGTATGCTTTAGAAAGTGTGGATATTACCTTTTGATAGCTTCTCCCTTGCTAACCCTTGACTAATTGAGATATTGATCGGCATAGCCCCCTTTCAATTTGCTTTGATAAGTCCTCTTTGTGCTTCCACAAGTTATCTTGACCCCTCCAAGTTTTCATTATGATGCCCACTGATGTTTCCAAGCCTCCACAATGGCTCTGATACCACTGATATGGGATGATTCTAACACCGCAATGCAAAAATGGAAGATGGCTGCCCTCCACTAGGTCCACAAGCAGTGATATATGCTCACTATTTTGAACTTTTATTTGCACCTGTATAGAGAAATAAAATGAAACATTGTAGACTTACACTACACTATACGAGCTACCCAAGAAGCTCTAAATGATCCCAAATGGATATTGTGGGTGGGAGAACTATCCTCTGGAAAAAAGGCTACCTGTTTGCAACACTCTCTGCCTATGTGCAGAGATATACCTTCTCAAAGTTGGCAATTTCTCACAACTCACTTAGTCAAATAACTTAAAACTTTGGCAACGTTCAGGGAACTATATGAGAGACCACATGAAGACATAAATCAATGGAAATGAGTATAAGGAGAGAGCAAACAATGCTCTAAAATCTGGTACAATTTGTTGAAAAATATGGATCATGTGCAAGCTCCAATTGTGAGGCTTGGCACATACTCGCCTCTCATTATGTACCTCTTCATGATTTATGTATTTATTGTAAGCCCAAAATGATGCTAGACCCTAAAAATATAGAGGGCACACTCTTAACCTTAGAGTAGCGTGTTGAATTAAAAAGGGCAAATGTATTTATGGCTTAGATAAAAGCCAAAATATATTTAGAGAGATGGAATATACAAAAAAGTCGTGACCTTATCCATATGGAGTGATGTGGAGCACCAAAAGCCACCCAAGGAAATGGAAAGGCAAAGGACATTAAGTGAAAGGTCAAGAGGTGAGAGATGCAAGGGTAGGTGAAAAGTCCCATGCCCATACCTCTACATATAGAGGTCATTTGAATGTGAAACTTTGTGGAGATGACAAGGAGATGGTGTAGAAGCATATGCTGGTCATTCTCTCACCAATGGAAATTAGAAGGTACGTCATTTGGATGCTAGAAGGCACAAAGGTATTCCAACCGCATACCTTGTCTATACATAGTCACCGTGTTAAGGTCATATCTCTCTATGTACTTATCCAATTAATGCATATAATATCTTGTTGGAAAGCTTATTTCTTCTACTCTCTTTATCTCAAATATCTCTATCAGATCGTTCTCAAGTAGCTACTGAGAGCATTTTTTGCGAACCTCAGTTTTCTTCTAAACCTGAGATGACAGGTAGTCTAACTTTGGACAGTCGGTTGCCTGGTCAAATGAGCTCCAAATGGAGTGTGCTTTAGCTTGTTAGAAAGCTATAAGCGTCTACTATGTGTAGACAAAATTTCAGAGCCATTGGATATCTGAATTGTGACTGAATCAGGCTTTAGTAAGCATGTTTCTTATAGGGCAAATTCTAGAAGAGGTTCTCTAACTTCCGCTGCATGTATTGGAGTGAAATTTCTCCACACAATTAGATTTGAAAAAGCCTAACTACACCTCTAAATAGAGAGGAGAAAAATCATGAGAAAATGAGGTAAGAAAGCAAGGGGGCTGCTTCCTGGGGTTTATGACCACTAAATTAAGTGCAAAATTCTTGGAATGCATACAACTCAAGAAACAAAGTCGAGATGGCTCTTATATAGAATCTTACTTTCCTACAATATAGCTAACCACCCACCAATCAGTGTAGGTGCACTTTTCAATGGCTAATTGATTAGATCGTAATTTGATTAGGTTTGGTGGAGCTTCTAACTTAATTCCGCGACTTTGGGTCCTCTTTTTTTATTGTTCCACTTGCAAAACTAGTGGTTGAATCCTTTTGCATGATTGAGACTTAAGTTTCAACACATATACATATACATATAGATATAGATATACATATACATTTACATATAGATATAGATATACATATGCATATACATTTACATATAGATAAACATATAGATATACATATACATATGGATACAAATATAGATATACATATAAATATACATATAGATATACATATGCATATACATATTCATATACATATGAATATTCATATACATATGAATATTCATATACATAAGAATATACATATGAATATACATATACATATGAATATACATATACATATGAATATACATATACATATGAATATACATATACATATGAATATACATATACATATACACCTCGCCCATGCAAGGGGTTTCCACACCTCCCAATCCTATGAGATATGCTTCTATAGGATCGACAGTTAATTTTAATTCTTGACAGTAAGACAACTTGACAGCACTAGTGGATGCACCTGAGTCAATCAAAGCTCTTACAATCTTTGTACCCTTTCCTTGTCCTACTCCTAGGGTTACAAAAGGCCGTCGGTGGATTATTCTATGGGAATGCCCACCTGAAGTCTCGCACATGGCCATAGGATAGCCTACAGATTCTTGAGTGTCAAGCATAGGTGGGTCTCTACCTTGTCTCCTCAATTTCATTCGTCGGATGCATTCTAAAGCTTTTGCCTATGCTTCTTCTCTTTTTCGTTTCTCTTCTTCTTTACGTTTCTTGGCAGTGTTGAGTCGATTTAGCATCTCTTCAGTGAGGGGTTCCTGATATAACTTGACTCTGCATCCACTTATGTAACTTGGTAGAATATCGCCCTTTAAAGTGGCTAGTTGAACTGCGCCACTTGTGGAGATTCTATTGATAATCATTGGCCCGTAACCTCTTTTCTCTAATTTCCGTGCATGCTTTCCTGCTGCAGCTCTCAATCGTGTTTTGCCTAGACGTTCAAGATCAAAGATTCAAGAGGAGAGTTCATGGCCTGTCCAGTCATGCTCTTGTGCTACCTTCAATGTAGGTATCAAAAAGTCCAGGGGTAGCACAACATTTTGGCCAAATACCATCTGAAAGGGGGTGGCTTGGAGTACCGTTTTATAGGCAACCCGGTATGCCCAAACAGCATGGTGTAGCTGTTTGTCCCAATCAGAGCATTTATTGTTCACTAGTTTAGTCAGCACATTGCATAAGATCTTATTAGTGCTCTCAGCCTGGCCATTAGCTTGTGGATGATAGGGGGCCGATTTCTTATGTATCACCAAGAATTCTTGGAGAAGGTTTTCTATGACTTCATTCAAGAAGTGTGTGCCTCTATCACTCACCAACTCTATTGGCAATCCGTACCTCGTGAATACATTTTCAAATAAGAACTTTGCTGTTGTTTGAGCATCATTTTTTGTAGTAGCTTTCGCTTCTACCCACTTGGTTAGATAGTCTGTGGCCACGATGATATATTCAGCATGTGAACCCTTAGCTGGGGGATTAATAGGACCAACAAAGTCTATTCCCCATTTAGAGAACGCACGTCCGCCCATCATAGGATTCAGTGGCATCTCATCCTTGCGTATAGGGTACTGAGTTCTCTGACAAACATCACACCGTTTCACATAGGTATGTGCATCCATGTGAAGGGTTGGCCACCAAAAGCCTGCAAATAGTATTGCCTTGATTACCCGATCTGGTCCAAAGTGTCCCCCTGCTACACCTTGGTGAGCAGTATCCAAGATTTTGAGATATTCACTCTCATGGACACATAGTCTCAGGTAACCATCTTTACCACGCTTGTATAGATTGTCACCAATGAGTGAATAATCCTGGGCTTCTTGTTCTAAACTCCTTTGCCTAGCCAGAGTCATGTTTGGAGGGAATGTTCTCGTCCTTAAGAAGGATACTAGAGGTTCACTACAATCTGGCACTATGGACACTTGATAAAGAGTGGCATGTTCCACAGGTGGTTTAGTGCAGCAGATTGGGCATTCCTTGCACAACTTTTGGACATCAGCCTCCATAGTCAGCCAATGCACTCCGAGTCTCCTTAGTGTCTGTAAGGTTCGTTGCTTTGAGTAGTGTTGCTCTAACGCACCTACATGTGCTAATTGCAACCATTTAGCGTACTCATCCTCTTCCACACAACAAGCCAAGATCCCTTGATCTGTGTGCTTGTACATACTTCCTACCATGGTGTGATACTTTTGGGCTTTTACTACCTCTCTACCTTGAGTGTTTATTACTGGCTGGTTAGGTCCGTATGTCAACACTGGTACCAATGGCTTAGCCCACTGTGGCACCACTTCCAAATTAAACAAGTAAGCATCAGGAAGGTCATCTGACACTCCTTGTGGGGCTTCTCCCGATGTGAGCCTAGAAAGGTGATCTGCTCTCAAATGAGTCTTCCCTTTCCTTACCACAACCTCAAAATCATATTCCATTAGCAAGAGAAACCATCTTACTAATCTTCCTGTATTGCATGGCTTGTTTACGAGGTATAGTAGAGCTTGATGATCAGTAAAAAATTTAAACTTATTTGCAAGCAAATAGTGTCTAAATTTCTTAACTGCATATACCATGCCTAAGCCTTCTCTCTCAGTAGTGGTATAATTTCGTTCAACTGCATTCAATTGTCTACTAGCATAGGCAATTGGAAGATCCATATTACCTTCACCAGTAGGTTGTGCAAGCACACATCCAATGGCATAATTGGATGCATCCACATGAACATGGAAAGGCTTATTCCAATCCGGTGTGGTTAAGATTGGTGCTGAAAATAATCGCCGTTTAAGCTCATTGAAGGAATTCTCACATTCCTCAGTCCACTCAAAGTTTGTCAGAAGTCCGTATAGAGGCTTTGCAATGATGGCATACATGTGTATAAATCGTCGGTAATAACCACAATGCCCCATGAAAGCTTGTACTTCCTTGACATTCTTTGGCCTAGGTAATTCGGCTATAGCTCTTACTTTCTCTTCATCCGTAGATATGCCATTCTTTGACACTATGTGTCCTAGAATTTTTCCTTGCCTGACCATAAAAACACATTTTTCTAGGTTTAGGCAAACTTGATATTCTCTACATTTGTTAAAGATTTGTCTGAGTTCAGGAATATGGGTTTGTCTAATGTTGGAATGAGCACAAAGATCATCAACATAGACTTCTAAGTTCTTCCTCAGGAACTCCTTAAATACATGGCACATCAGCCTTTGGAAGGTTGCGGGAGCATTGGTCAGCCCGAATGGCATTACCCTAAAAGCGAATATACCCCACTCTGTGGCAAAAGCCGTTTTATGCTGATCTTCTGGTGCAATGGCCACTTGATTGTAGCCAGAGAACCCATCTAGGAAGTTGTACACTTCCTTGCCTGCCACCCTTTCTAATAGATGCTCAGTGATCGGAAGCGGGTAATTATCCCTGATCGTGGCTGCGTTAACCTTCTTCAAGTTAATGCATACTCGTAATTTGCCGTTCTTCTTGGGCACCACCACAATGGGGGATACCCATTCAGTGTGCTCAATTTCATAGATAAATCCAGCTTCAATCAAGCGGTCTATCTCTTCTTTGATCTTGGCAACATAGTTGTCATTGTATGTGTATGGCTTTTGTTTTGAGGGTCTGGCCTCTGTAGTCATGGGAATCGTATGTGAGCATATGTCCGGGTCCACTCCTTTCAAATCCTTGTAACTCCAAGCAAATACATCTCTGTATTCTCTTAGCAAGGCTATCAGCTCATGCTCTTCTTCCTCAATGAGGTCATGTCCTATGTAAGTGCACCTCTCTTCTCCTTCTTCTATGGCTACCACTATTTTCTTGGTGGTTTCTTTGCTATCATAGGCCTCTCCCGATTGTGCCTCTCGTTTAGGCATTCTAATCATGACTCTCCTGTCATCTATCTCATACTTCTTAAAATTTCCCGGGACCTCAAACAAAGATTCTTCCTCTTCTGGTGTGACTTCTCTCTTCTTTCTTTCCTTTCCTTCTTCCTTAGAGGTTACATGTGTGGCTAGCCTTACATCCTTTGTAAGCTCTCCGTGCTTCTGGGGTTGAAATTCTACTTCGTAGAAGTATTCCTCATCTGATGCAAAAGGTGGGTCCATAATGATTGACTCTAGATCGGAGTCGCTCGCATCCTCAAATGCATCAGGGCTAGGTTCACACTCTTCTAAAACTACCTCTCCCATGATCGGCTCTATGGAGAAGACTGAAATGTCATAGCCATCCTCATCACAGTGAGGTGTCCATTGTTCTTCATTGATGGCTACATCCATGGTTGCTAGAATTTCTGCCCAGCCGTGAGGTTCGAATTCTTCGTCTGGAAAAACTACAGGTGCATAGGCTGGGTCTTGGATTGATCTATGGGTTTCTTTTGCACCTATCTCCTTGGCTTTTTCTCTCTTCTCTTCTTCTACTGCTACCTTACACATCCATAAGTGAGTGTCTTCATGCATCCATGAGGATCCTGATCCTAGGGAATGCACCGATTCCGTATCATCTTTGGCTCTATGGATGGGGTTCCATTGGATAGGAGGGACATCTCTACGAGAGTAATCCTTGAGATTGACTTTGGTTGTAACACCTAAGTGCTGCAAATACAAGGAATTGGTTCCCCAATCCTGTACCACTTGCAACTGCCGCATAAATGGTCTTCCCAAAATCATCTCATAGGCTTGATTTTTGCTAAAGTCACAGATAGCAAATGTGTGCTCAAACTCTACACCACAAGTAGTGAGAGTTATCCCCTCGAGTAGTCCTAAGGGTCTTTCTATGTGCCCGTCAGCCATCTGCAATTTCATTCTCGTTGGCCTGAGAGCTGGCTTGCCCCATCGTTTCCATAAGGAAGTGGTAACAATTGCAACTCCTGCACCTGAGTCCAAGATGGCCTTGGTTGTGTATCCCTGATGAGTGATGGGGAGATATGTGTTTCCCTCTTCGCCCTCACTCATGTCTCCTATCTTGTCTAAGGGTATTTTTGGCACTGTTCTCTGGGATCCTACCTGGGAACGAGGATTTGCTATCTCGGGCACTTGATTGGCTACATGTTTCCACACTTCTGGTCTAACCTTAAGCAGCTCTTCCAAAGTGAGATTGCACTGCACTTTGGTGTTCTTCACTACCTCTGTGTTCCTAGGTATGACTGAATCTTCGTTTCTTACCATGACTGTAGGTGCTCTCATACAGGTGGACTTTGCTTCCCATGGGCCTGTAAAATGGGGTAGTTCTTGTAAAGAATTAGACTCGAAGTCTAATCTTTCTTGAGATTGGGCACTCTCCTGCTCTCCATAAATGGAAGGAAGGTCTTGTGGGAATTGATCGTGTGTGTCATCCACAAGTTCAATGGGAGGAGGAACTTCACTCTCTTTAGCCCATTTCTCTTCTTGAATCTCTCGCAAGAATTCTGGTGTGTATTGATTCATAGAAGAAGAGGTGTCTGGTTCAGTGGAGTTAGGCACATAAGCTTCAGGCACATAGGCTTTCTGGGTAGGAAGACCTGCTCTTTCACTAGCCTTGCCATGGTGTTGAGGGGCGGGTTCCTTTTGTGGTTGTGCAATTAGCTTCTCTATTCTTTCTAGGGAGGGGGGGTTGTCTGGTTCAGTGGAATTGGGCACATAAGCTTTCGGTGGGGGATGGGTCATGTTTTTGCTTACTTTATCTCTTTCTTGATTTTTTTCTTCCTTGGCAGATCTTGCAATTATGCCCTCTAACTTCTCTAGAAGTCCATCCAAGTGTAATTGCGTCTTGGCTGAGCCCGAGTAATTGAAAAGGTGACTGGCTTCAAACATAGTCTGAGCCAATGCGACCATTTTTGCGCAAAGCTTGGTTCTTTCTATCTCTAGGTCAGCTCTAGGGTAGCACTTGTCATGATCCGTTACATTTGGCCCTTCTTGGATTCTGGCCTGATATGCTTTAAGCATCATGTCTATGTCTTCAGGAGTGGGATCAGCTAATACTGATCCTGCTCGGGGTGGTGGGTGGGTTACGTGGGGTGTATTAGAGGGTGGAGGGATGGAGGGTGATGGGGATGGTAGCGGTGGGAATGTGTGAGAGTGTGGTTGAGATGTGATCTCTATGATTTTGGCCTTGGTTTCTCGTAGACTTTCCTCAAGTTCACTCATCTTCTTTGCCCATTGCCTTTTCATACGTTCACGGCTATCTCTCCAAGCTCTTGTTCTCTTCTTATTTTGGCTCTCAGTATCGCTAGCGTCTGGGCTCTTTTCCTGGCTTACCCCTTGGTTTTGCTGCAATGCTTGAGCTCTAGTGATTACCTGCACTGGTGCAGTGGAAGTGATACTTCCTGTGGAATTGACCACTAACCCAATAACGTTAATAGGAGTGATTTTTGGCATATTGTTGGGATTCTTGGGACAATCTCGTAAGAGATGTTCCTTTCCACACTCCTGGCAAAAGCCTTGGATCGTCACTGATTGGGGTTGTGTAGCTGCAGGCATGGGGCAATCACGTATGAGGTGATCACCCTGACATCTGAAGCAAGGTCCTCTAGGAAAAGGGGGTCGTATTTGCCTAGGTTGAGGTCTAGAGTTGGGGTTTGTGTACATGACATTAGCATATTCAGGCTCCCAAATAGGTTCACTCGGTTCCTCACTATAGTAAGACTCACCATGTTCAGGAGACTGCATGTAGTAAGCCTGGGGACTATCAACATGTGTAGAATCAAAGCTATGGTCACTGGGATCACTTTCTGAGATTAATGGTGTTACTGGGACTATCGCTCTATTCAGGTTTTCTTCTGCAGCAGCATACTTGACCCGAATCACATTAGTAGGAGCAGGTGGTTGCTGTGCTAGCACTGGCTGGGGTCTCAGTTGGGCCTGATATTGTGGTTGGTAATTTTGTTGAGGCCTAATATACTGTTGTGGTGAATATTGACTCTGGTATCTGCCTTGTTGAGGGTATGGCTGAGGGTAGGTTTGCCTAACCGCTTGCTTATTGTATGGGAAGTCCTGTGCTGAGTGATTTGTGTACCTCCGCTCTATGGTGCAATATTTGCTGCTAGGGTTCACTTGGGGTTGAGCCGTGATGGGACATGCGTTTGCTATATGGTCACCACCGCAAGTATAGCACCTCTTTACTGGGGCAAATCTAGGAATTTGTTTATTAGAGACGCCTAGTTTTTGAGCTACTTTTTCCGCAAGTTCCTCAATTGATGTGGACTGTGAGGAAGAGAGGCTAGAGGTACTATCTGAATCTTTGTAGATTTTGGATAGCTCTAACTCCTCCCCTAGGTTATCCTCAATATCGATGCACATGCGTACACATTCTTCTATAGTCCGGGGGTCCTTCAAGTACACATATGATCTCAATTTGGTACTTAGCAATCCATCCAAGAATAAAGCCACTTGCTTAGCGGCTGTGGGTAACTCAAGACCAGGACATCGCTCAAGATATTGCCTAAATCTTCTTCTTGCAAGTCTCACAGTCTCTTGCGGGGTCTGCTTGAAGCTGTATATCAATGAGGAAGTATTATGCCTTATGCCACTTTTAGAGAATTCGATAATGAATGCCTCTAAAAGTTGATCTATGCTTCTAAACTGCCTCTCGTTTAGTGGCTGAAACCATGTCAAGGCGGTGTTCCTAAGGGTTAAACCAAAGGCATTGTACTGCGTGAACAGGTCTTCAACTTGTTCAGCTCTCAAGACTTGCTTAAACTCGGCTACATGATCGTAGGGGTCTCCAGTGCCATCGAAGTAGTTTTTCATGGACTTAACTAGCTGGGTCGGTCTCAAGGTCCTCGTGTGCTCTCTTGGTCTTGGCAAAGGGAAATCATCGGCATTTCTTCAGTTCCCTGGGGCTCTATGTCCTTAAGGTTCCCCTCTATTCGTTTCCATTCTCGTTCTTTCTCTTCCCCAAGAGTTGGCAAAGCTTACCTCAGGTCTCTCTCGACTCCTTTCTCTTTGAGTCCCCTGAGCTTGAGATGTTCTAGCTCCTTGGCGACCAAAGGACACATTCGATCTTGGTTGGGGGAGAATAAATTCTCCCTTCCAAGTGTAAGCATGCCTATCATTTTCTGTAACCCCAAAGATCCTCTCTGAAGAGTGATCTAAGTAGGTCACTCTTCCTGGAATATCAAGATCTTTGAACTCATATATCATGATTATTCCTACCTCACTCGGCTGACTAGGTCTATATCTCCAAAAGGCTTCATCTGTCTCTCGGTTCAAGAGGAGATCTATGCTTTTATTATCTTGGGGAATCCATTCTGGTGTGATAATCCTCGTGAGAACAGATTTGCCTCGGGGGGTTCTAGGTTCTTCGCCCATGTTTCCTTGCTCTAGGTCACCTAAGTCCGTTTTCGGGACCACATTCCCAAATTCATCTGTCCTATCGGGATGACTGGTGACTACATATATTGTCCCTTCCTTGTCCAAGTATGCTCCATTTTCAAACTTGATAGTTGGGCGCTCTAGTCCAATGGATTGGTCAGGGTTTTTAATCTGGACCACCGCTCTTCCTAGGCCGTCCTCATAGATGCTAGCACCTAATTGGTTGGTCCTAAGGTACTCGAGTTGCATCTTGTAAGGGCCTTCCACCCTATGTAAATATGGCACCCCAGAACTTCCTGTAGGTCTCTCCATACCGTGGGACATCTTAGACTCGCTAGTCTCAGAACTAGGGTAATACGAATGATGGCTCAACTGCTGGGCCGAAGACCTCGCAGTATGATTGACACTAGTCTCTGAAGATCTAAGACTTTGTCTGTCTCTCCCTAGGTGTCTACCTGACCTAAGGTTCATATGCCCTTTGTACATTTCTGATTCTTTGGTACCAGTCACTTGTTCCTTTTAAGTTCCTTTGGGTGTGTTTTCTTGTTTTTAGTTAAGCGTCATCAGAAGCACTTTCGTGGGTCGTACTTGATGTTTTGCGTCCACTTAGTTTAAGTTCTTTTCCTTTAAGTTATCCCTTGACTACAATTTAGCCTACCCTTGCACTTGAGAAATTAAGGGCTCTTCAAACTTGAGTGTTCCTATCGTACCCCTAGTCAGTCAGAACAACTACTCGCACTTAGCCTATGCTAAGAATAGACTGAGGGGGTTAAGTGATGTTCCAACCTCAAGTCGCTCCTCCTGGCGATGCTGGTCTACCCAGGAAGCAGCTTGTTCGCCCTGATGCTTACTTTTCTTTCTCCAAGAGCTCTCGATGATCCTCTAAGAATCCCAAGTTTAGCTTCAATTTGATCCTTCAATTGACAGACAATTTATTTCAGACACCTTTTTAATGACCCTTGTTCCCCCTTTTGTATTGCTAAAAATTTCCTCTAGAGCTCCCTTGGTGTTCCTACCCCTCAGTGTGTCAACTTCCAAATATCCTATCTGAAAATCAACGCATTATTCTTATAAAAAACAGTTGAGGGCGTGTAGGATATGCCACGAGCTTTCCGACAAGCCCTAGAGCTCAAAAAATGGATTTCGTATGAAAACGTTATAACCATTCAGGGTTTAGGGGGTTAAACAGACAAACAGAACCTTTCAGGAGTTTTAATGCATTTTTCTAAGGCCTTTGCAAGTGTGTGAGTATTTGAGAGTGCAAATATGCCCAAAATTTAGCCTAAATTTCCAAAAAATTTACCCCTTAATTTTTGCCGAAAATGTCTATCTATCGCGATAGACGGTGTCTGTCGCGATAGACACAAACTATCGTGGGGGGCTGTCTGTCGCGATAGACGGTGTCTGTCGCGATAGAGTGGTCTGTCGCGATAGACGGTGTCTATCGCGATAGAGTGGTCTGTCGCGATAGACGGTGTCTGTCGCGATAGACGCTGTCTGTCGTCTGTCGTGATTTGGTCTGTCGCGATAGACGGTGTCTGTCGTGATAGACTGGATCTGTCGTGGAATTTGGTCTATCGCGATAGACAGGTGTCTGTCGTGGAATTTGGTCTATAGCAATAGACAGGTGTCTGTCGCGATAGACGGGGTCTATCGTGGGTCTCTATCTGTCGCGATAGATGGTGTCTGTCGCGATAGACGGTGTTTGTCGCGATAGACGGTGTCTGTCGCGATAGACGGTGTCTGTTGCGATAGACTGAAAAAACGCAAATTTTTGAGAAACTTCTAGTGATTTGGAGTGCTCTAATGGTGTAGGTTACTGTGCCAAACACGCATTCACAAAATATTAGGTTTTTCTGTCTGTCGCGACAGACAGAGGTCGTCGTCTCGGGACCTGTGCAGAGTCTGTCGTACCTGCGCACACTGCTGGAGAAGGTGGTACAGCTAGTTCCTGCAACAAAAGCTCAAAAACACACCAAAAACAGATAGCATGCAAGCTCTCTCTCGCTCTCTCTCACAATGAAATGAGGGAAATGAGGTGGGGAGTGTAATATGACCAAAAAACTGAAATTTTTTGTGGAGATGGAGATGGAGGTGGGAGATGGTGGGGATGATGATGGTGATGATGGTGATGCGAAAGTAAGGAAAAAATGAAAAAAAATAAAGAGAAGGAAGGACATTACCTATAACTCCAATGTCTCAACTCGACGTCTTACCATCACACGCTCGTCCTCGAAGCTCTCTCCCCGGCAACGATGCCAAATTTGGTGTCACTCTAGCACAATGGTGAGTACCAACATGAGAAGATTCACCTCATAATTGTCAATCCGTGGAGACGTGAGGACTAGTATGAAGACTATGAGCAAGTGAAGGCACAAGTGTGTGAGTGAGAAGCACACAAGCATGCACACACATACACACACACGCGCACACAAGGCAAGAACAAGGAGAGGAACAATGGAGTTCTTTGCATTAGTCAAAACGTATCTTACATAAGCTCAATTCACAAACAATCTAACCTCAAAAATGAGCTCTCTAGCTCTTTTTATAGTTTTCTAACTAGCTTTGGTCTTGTCCAGACCTAGTGTCCGGCCTAGTTAAAAATTAGGTTTTAGAGCCTATTTGAGGGCTCAAACAGAGTCTAAAAATTATGAAAATTGATATGTAGCTAGTTCTAATACTCCTCAAGCTCGAGGACTCCTCAGCTTGCACAAAATGGAGTCTATTCTACCAAAAACGGAATTTACAATGTTTGTGTAGTGATTAAAATCACTTGAGTTGTAAATGGTCCATGGAAAAAATGATTGGGCCTTGTTGCCGTATTGTGCATGACTCCTCCGTTGCGCTAGTATGCTCTTCATCTGACTTGTATGCCAACAATATACATATACACTTACATATACATATACATATACACTTACATATACATATACATATACATATACATATACATATACATATACATATACATATACATATACACTTACATATACATATACATATACATATACATATACATATACATATACGTATACATATACATATACGTATACATATACATATACATATACATATACGTATACATATACATATACGTATACATATACATATACGTATACATATACATATACATATACATATACGTATACATATACATATACGTATACATATACATATACATATACATATACATCTACATATACATGTACATATACATATACATATACATATACATATACATATACATATACATATACATATACGTATACATATACGTATACATATACATATACATATACATATACATATACATATACATATACATATACGTATACATATACATATACATATACGTATACATATACATATACATATACATATACGTATACATATACATATACATATACGTATACATATACATATACATATACATATACATATACATATACATATACATATACATATACATATACATATACGTATACATATACATATACATATACATATACATATACATATACATATACATATACATATACATATACATATACATATACATATACATATACATATACGTATACATATACATATACATATACATATACGTATACATATACATATACATATACATATACGTATACATATACGTATACATATACGTATACATATACATATACATATACATATACCTATACATATACATATACATATACATATACGTATACATATACATATACGTATACATATACATATACGTATACATATATGTATACATATACATATACGTATACATATACATATACATATACGTATATGTATACATATACATATACATATACGTATATGTATACATATACATATACATATACATATACATATACATATACATATACATATACATATACATAAACATATGCATATACATATACATATACATATACATATACATATACATATACATATACATATACATATACATATACATATACATATACATATACATATACATATACATATACATATACATATACATATACATATACATATACATATACATATACATATACATATACATATACATATACATATACATATACATATACATATACATATACATATACATATACATATACATATACGTAAACATATACATATACATATACATATACATATACGTATACATATAGGTATACATATACATATACGTATACATATACGTATACATATACATATACATATACATATACATATACGTATACGTATATGTATACATATACATATACATATACATATACATATACATATACATATACATATACATATACATATACATATACATATACATATACATATACAGATACATATACATATACACATACACATACACGTTTGCGTACACCTACACGTACACGTACATGTACATGTACACGTATGCGTACACGTACATGTACACGTACACATACACGTACACATACACATACACCTACACCTACACCTACACCTACACCTACACCTACACCTACACCTACACGTGCATGTATAGGTACACGTGCACATACAGGTACACGTGCACGTACAGGTACACGTGCACGTATAGGTACACGTGCACGTACACATTCATGTACACGTACACATAGACATACACGTACACATACACATACACATACACATACACATACACATATACATACACATACACATAAACATACACATACACATACGCATACACATACACCTACACCCACACCTACACATACACATACACGTACACATACACATACACCCACACCTACATGTACACATACACGTACACGTACACGTACAGATACACATACACGTACACATATGTAGGAAACAATGTCATATAGTACATTGTGCATGGTCATTGGTTAAATCTGCTTAGAGAATACAACATGTGTTTTTTATTACTCACTCTACAAGAAAACAGTGCGAGCATCCTGGCTACATTGTTGTGCTCTCAAAGCCTCCATGCAAGTTCGAGTCCTACAAATGGGAGTGCAGAAACGTGAAGTTTTTTATAATTTTCAAAACAATGATTAGAGATGGAGTTTTTTTTGTTTTGATGTGTTTCGAAGTGAACATTGGCATACCGATCGCTTTTAGCTGTAAGAGTTGTGCTTTTGAAGTGTGGACAATACTATATAACAACATGTTTGGCTCATCATCTTGTATCCTACACCTTTTGCAACACAAGCTTTGGAAGCTTTGGTCCCTCAATAGAGGTGGTGCTTCTAGCATATGGGGTAGACATGTTGCACTCTTGGAGCATGTTGAGGAGCAGCTATGGAGTTCTTCTTGGAGAACAAGAGTGTG
The DNA here is from genome assembly GCA_020310875.1 of Ceratopteris richardii. NCBI lineage: Eukaryota > Viridiplantae > Streptophyta > Polypodiopsida > Polypodiales > Pteridaceae > Ceratopteris > Ceratopteris richardii. The sequence continues at coordinate 124,308,804 of CM035409.1, forward strand.
CTCACACTCTTGCTTATGGAGAGTGTTGGTGCATGACAATCATCAATTGAAGGATTATGAAGAAATGATGTCAAGGAGTCAAGAAGAGAACAAATTCAGATGGTTGAAGGAAGGACATATTCAGAAATTCAAAGACATGTACACATATGTACATTAGTTGACTTATACATTTGTCTAGTCATAAACTTGTATATATTCATCTATAAATACTTTGGAAAAGTCGGGGCAAAGAGAGCAGAAGAAGAATAGAGAATAGGGAGAGAGAAATGAGTTGTAAGAAGTGTCATTAGACATATGAAGAGTGAGTGAATTGTCCATCCTCACTCAGATGTAAGTTTTCTGAGAAATTGAGAAATTTTGCGCCCGATATTTTGCTGTCTGCTCCTTCTGTGTTTAATCTTTGGAGAAATCCTTATGCACATATGGAAGTCCATAGCTAATCTATCTATGGCTAGAATTTGAGAGGAAAATTGCAATCAGGCTGAGAGAATTTTGTTTAGGAACATTCATATGTAAGAATGTTCTAAGAGTCGTAAAATCTGGCGCACATTTCATCTTCAAAGAAATAGTCATTGCTCAGTCCACAGTGTAAAGTTTTACACAAGTGAGGGCTCAAAATCTAAGTTGGAAGGTAAGCCATCTATGGCTAAAAGATCTTGATCAAACGGGTTCGACATTGTGAGAACCAGTGCTAAGAAGTTGCAGGTGTCAAAGTCGCTATTGCAGAGAAGCTGTTTCAGACATAGGTAAAGTGTTTCACACATTTCTCAGTGTGTACTCAATTATTTTGAGAAATTTAACTTGGTAAAGTTGCGCAATCTCAAGGAGAAGTGTTGTGCAAAGTTTTATCAAAAACTTTACAGGATTGATTAGTCAATGAGTGATTAATCTGCAGCAGACTTTTCAGAAAAGTGATTTCTTCACAGTTAGTCAAAATTTTGGTAATGTGAAAATATATTTTCAAAATTAGGAGGAGTCCAAAGTTATTCTTGGTCTAGAGGTGGTCTAATACCAGGGATAGCTTGTTCTTTTGGAGATTAACACTCTCCATCAGTGGTATCAGAGCAGGTTGTGTCAAAATTGAAGTGAAGAAGACTCCGACTACTGCAGAAATACAAATCTTTACATCTTGAAGGTACAAAAGGATAAAGATTGAAGAAAACTTGAAGGTAAAGACATTGAAGCTATCAAAAGGATCAGAAGAAGCAAAACTCGAAGTAAAGGTACATTTATTCCTTGTAAAGTCTAAAGTTTTGAGACTACAGGTGAAGCAAGGATGGGAGATAGTCTCCAAATTGAAAAGTTGGATAGAGAGAACTATCCTGCATGGTCTATGAGGATGGAAGCTCATCTTATGAGCAAAGATTTGATAGCCTACATTACAGGTGAAGAAGAGAAGCCTAAATTCAGAGATCCTAGTGTTCCAACTAGGGAAGAATTGTCAGATCTAAAGAATTGGATGAAGAAGGATGCTCAAGCAAGGAGCATAATCTACATGGCAGTCAATGACTATTTGCTTCCTCACATTAGAGGACTTGAAAGTGCATGTGACATTTGGAATGCTTTGGAGGAGCATTTCCAAAACACAACCAAATCAAGGAAGGCTTCACTATGGGCAGAATTTACTACTTTCAAGAAGAAGGCCTCACAATCAATCTCTGATTATGTGACAAAGATGAAGGACATTGCAGATTCTCTAGGTGCAGTGGATGAAGACATTGAAGAAGAAAAATTGGTAAGACAAATACTCACAGGGCTAAGAGGAGATGAGAAGTGGAAGCCTTTCATTTTATCTACAGAACTTTCATTAGATCACTTTACTCCTGATTTGAATCAATTGTTAGGTCATATGCTAACTTTTGAGAATGATATCAAAGGAGATGTTGATAAGAGTGCAGGTCATGCAATGTACTCTAAAGACAAGAAGAAAGCTAACAAAGGGAAGCAACAATCAGGTGAAGAAGAAGGTACATCAAACCAAGCAAATTTTATAAGAGGAAAAGGAAGTGGCAGAAGTAGAGGAAGAGGCAGAAACAACAAAGATAATACAAGAGCTTGTTGGATATGTGGTAAGACCAATCATCTATCTCATGATTGTTGGCATAATAATCAAAACAATGGTAATTATCAGAAATTTAATCAAAGAGCAAGAGGTGGTAGATTTCAGAGAGGAAACTTCAGAGGTAGAGGTGGTAGGAATTCTTTTGGAAGAGGTGGAGGAAGAAACTTCCAAAACCAATCCTATAATAACACCTACTACAACTATACATCAGATCAGAAGGAGGACTCGACTCTCATTATGAATACATGTGAAACCTCACATGAGGACATGAGAGTGTTCTACATTGATTCAGGATGTAGTAATCATTTAAGTGGAAATATTGCTTTGATGACTGACCTAGATCATAATGCAATTAATCATACAGTTCAGACAGGTGATAATACAAAGCATAAGGTAAAGTCAATTGGTTCAGTCAAAGCTAAGGATGGGAGCACTCTTCTGAGTAAGGTTCTTTATGTTCCCACAATCCCAAAGAATTTGATCAGTGTAGGTCAAATTGTGGAAAAAGGATATGAGGTAAGGTTCACCAATGATGGAGTTTATGTTGAAGACCCTAGTCAAGGGTATAAACAGGTTGTTACAGGAAAGAAAGAAGGAAGGCTTTTCACATTGAAGGTACAAGGAAATGTTGGACATGCTATGTTCACATATGGAGAGCAGAAGGTGTCAGAATTGGATCTTTGGCACAAAAGACTTGGACACTTTAATGAAAGAGGTATTAAAGAAATGATTAACAATGATTCAGTGCTTGGGTTGCCTAACATTGCAGGTCAACACATGACATACAAATGTGAGGCATGTCAATTAGGTAAGGCTCATAAGCAATCCTATTCCAAGCATGGGTTTATGTATTCAGAAAGACTTGAATTGGTGCATACAGATGTGTGGGGTCCTTCAAAGGATTTTAGTATAAATGGTTCAAGATATTATGTCATATATGTTGATGATGCTACCAGGTGGATCACAATTTATGTGATTAAAGAAAAGTCAGAAGTGTTTAATACATTTAAACACTATCATACATATGCAGAAAGGATTACAGGTCAAAAATTGAAGAGACTAAGGTCAGATGGAGGGGGAGAGTATTTTTCAAATGAGTTCAATGATTATTTGTGGAATGCAGGTATAAAGAGAGAAGTTACTTGCAGGTATTCTCCTCAACAAAATGGGGTAGCAGAAAGAAGAAATAGGACTCTTGTTGAGTTTGCAAGGTCCATGATGAAAGAGAAGAATTGTCCAAATTATTTGTGGGCAGAGGTTGTAAATACAGCTACATATTTGGTCAATAGATTGCCTTGTAAAGCTTTGCAAGGTATGACACCATATGAAGCTTGGTGGGGTAAGAAACCTACCTTGGATCATTGCAGAATATTTGGATGCTTGGCATATGCATATGTGCCATCTCAATTGAGGCATAAGTTGGAGCCTAAGGCAGAAAAGTATGTATTCATTGGTTATGATGATAAGCAAATGGGATACAGGTTGTGGAGTCCATCCACAAAGCAATTTCTTGTATCCAAGGATGTTACATTTGATGAGCAAGGTACTTGGTATGCAGGTAAATATAATATACATGCAGATGATGAAGAAGTAGTGGATCAAAGAAAAGGTAAAGCAAAGATTCAATTACCTGATGAAAGTGAGAACAATGAAGTACAGATTGAAGTTGAAGAGAGGCCAAGGTTTGATCCAGAATGTGATGAACCAGAGACCTCAAGAAGTGCAGAAGTTAGGAGGTCATCTAGGCACAAATGGCAACCTACAAGGTATAGCTATGACACTTCATTCTTGACTACTAAAGATTATGCTTATTTGGTAAAAGCAGATGAAGATCCATCTACATATGATGAAGCCAAAGGCAAGAGAAATTGGGAAGAAGCCATGCAAGAGGAGTATGATGCATTGATAGAGAATCAGACTTGGGATCTGGTTCCTAAACCTAATAGCCAGAAAATTATTGGATGTAAGCGGGTTTACAAAACAAAAAGATTTGCAGATGGAAGTGTGTCTAGATACAAAGCTAGACTTGTTGTGAAAGGGTATGCACAGACATATGGAGTGGACTATGATGAGACTTATAGTCCTGTGGCAAAGATGACAATAATTAGAACCCTCATTGCAATTGCTGCTTGCAAAGGTTGGAAGTTGTCTCAATTAGATGTTAAAAATGCTTTTTTGAATGGTTATATTTCAGATGAAGTTTACATGGAGCAACCAGATGGGTTCAAAGATCAATTGAATTCAAATTATGTGTGTAAGCTCAAGAGAGCTTTGTATGGACTAAAGCAAGCCCCAAGGGCATGGAATTATAGGCTTGTAAAATTCTTGAATGATCTTGGATTTCAAGCATCAAAGGCAGATAGTAGCTTGCTAGTCAAAGCAAGTGAAGATGGATTCATTTATGTGTGTATTTATGTTGATGACATAATACTTACAGGAACAGATGATAAGGGGATACAAATGATCAAGAAGCAGATGGAGAAAGAGTTCAAAATCAGTGATTTGGGGAACCTATCATTCTTCTTGGGAATGGAGATTTCTTATACTCAACATGGAGTATATGTGACCCAAGAAAGGTATCTTAAAAATTTGCTAACCAAATTTAAAATGGAAGATTGCAGGGTTGCACCTACACCTTTGGAAGTGAACCATAAATTGTCTAGGTTTGGAGGAGAAGAGTTCAGAGATATGAAACTCTATCAAAGTTTGGTTGGTAGTTTGATTTATGCTACATTGACAAGGCCTGATTTGTCATATGCAGTTGGTGTGGCTTTCACAGTTTATGCATTGTCCTAGAAAGGAACATTGGATTGCAGGACAAAGAGTACTTAGGTACATCAAGGGTACACTCAGAGAAGGGTTGTACTATGGATTTACTTCTGATACAAGAGTGAAGATATATAGTGATGCAGATTGGGCAGGTAATGTGGATGATAGAAGATCAACACATGGATACTTGTGCTATGTAGGAGACAAATTGATTTCATGGTGTTCTAAGAAGCAACATACAGTTGCTTTGTCATCTACAGAGGCAGAATATAAAGGTATGGTGGAAGCTGCAAAGGAGGTAATATGGCTAAAAACACTTATGAAAGTTTTTGATGTTGTTCAAAGTACTCCTATTGTCTGTGGAGACAACATGAGTTCTTTATACTTGGCAGCTAATCCTGTGTTTCATGCTAGAACTAAGCATATTGAAATACAGTATCATTTCCTAAGAGAGAAGGTCATTGAGAAGGAGATTGAAGTCATACACACTCCCACAAAAGATCAAGTTGCAGATATGATGACAAAAAGTCTAGATGGACCAAAACTACAAAGATTCAAGGATATGGCAGGAATCAAGAAGATAGAGAAGAACCTCAATTAATGATTGAGGGGGAGTTGTTGGTGCATGACAATCATCAATTGAAGGATTATGAAGAAATGAAGTCAAGGAGTCAAGAAGAGAACAAATTCAGATGGTTGAAGGAAGGACATATTCGGAAATTCAAAGACATGTACACATATGTACATTAGTTGACTTATACATTTGTCTAGTCATAAACTTGTATATATTCATCTATAAATACTTTGGAAAAGTCGGGGCAAAGAGAGCAGAAGAAGAATAGAGAATAGGGAGAGAGAAATGAGTTGTAAGAAGTGTCATTAGACATATGAAGAGTGAGTGAATTGTCCATCCTCACTCAGATGTAAGTTTTCTGAGAAATTGAGAAATTTTGCGCCCGATATTTTGCTGTCTGCTCCTTCTGTGTTTAATCTTTGGAGAAATCCTTCTGCACATATCTAAGTCCATAGCTAATCTATCTATGGCTAGAATTTGAGAGGAAAATTGCAATCAGGCTGAGAGAATTTTGTTTAGGAACATTCATATGTAAGAATGTTCTAAGAGTCGTAAAATCTGGCGCACATTTCATCTTCAAAGAAATAGTCATTGCTCAGTCCACAGTGTAAAGTTTTACACAAGTGAGGGCTCAAAATCTAAGTTGGAAGGTAAGCCATCTATGGCTAAAAGATCTTGATCAAACGGGTTCGACATTGTGAGAACCAGTGCTAAGAAGTTGCAGGTGTCAAAGTCGCTATTGCAGAGAAGCTGTTTCAGACATAGGTAAAGTGTTTCACACATTTCTCAGTGTGTACTCAATTATTTTGAGAAATTTAACTTGGTAAAGTTGCGCAATCTCAAGGAGAAGTGTTGTGCAAAGTTTTATCAAAAACTTTACAGGATTGATTAGTCAATGAGTGATTAATCTGCAGCAGACTTTTCAGAAAAGTGATTTCTTCACAGTTAGTCAAAATTTTGGTAATGTGAAAATATATTTTCAAAATTAGGAGGAGTCCAAAGTTATTCTTGGTCTAGAGGTGGTCTAATGTCGAAAGATTCTTATCCCTTTCTTGAAGCTCATGCTTGTCCTTCATCGCTTGATCGTAGTCTTCATCAGCCTCAAGCATTAATTGTTGTGTGTCCATTGCAGTTCTGATCATGTCCTGCACCACTTGCTTGAGCTGAGCGATGCCGACATTCAACCATGTCCTAGGTATGCTAGGAGCTTCTCCGGTTTGTACATCTTTTCCTTGCTCGACATGAACAATTTCTTTGTGTGGTTGTCTAATTTGTAATTTTATGTTTTGTACTTTTCTTCTTCATCCAAATCAATAGCTTTTGTGGCACTCCCTTGAAATGTGACATCCATGGGGGAGGGTTCTGCCACGACCCTTATTGGTGCTTATTGACACCTCGCTTATGGGTGTTGCCTCTTTGATAAGGATGGTGGAACTCTCATTGATTTTGATGGCATGTGTCCCTTCTTGGTATGCCTCCTTGCTTTTGGTGTCTCTAAGGGGTGGACAGAGTTGTCATTTACCTTTGTTCCTTCGTCTGCTTCCGCGTAGTCAACTGCATTCAACTCCTCCCATTGTCCATCATCTTTTGATTCACTTTGAATGTCCACACGCAATAATGAAGTGTCAGGTTCTTCTTGTGCATCCGAAGATGATCTTGAATTATCCAACCCGATTTCTCTGTAACGATGCACTTTTGTGAGTTTCTTTTTTGCTTGCATCTCTTGGTGGTCCTGCTGATAATGGTGCCGTTGCACTGGTAAATTGACTTGCCCTTCTGTATATTGATGCGTTTCTTCTAGGGCCCTAGTTAAATCTTCCTCTGTAATTGGCCTGTGCTCTTCAATCGTTGTCTTGGGAAGTACGTGTGTCCTTTTTGTGGTTGGAACTTCCTCTTCTACTTGCTTGACTTCCCTGAGTCTCTTCGTTCCTCTCATTCTGGGTTGAGAGCTAGTTTCTACCTCTTCCACTATCTTGACTCCTCTTTTCTTTTTAGGAACAGTGGCGACTTTGGCATACTTCGCCATAGCGGTTGATGATGACATTTCCTGCAGGTGCTCTCTAATACCTAAAGCATGGTAAATCAATATTGTCAGAGCGACGCTACCATTGAGGAACTTCTTATTGTTCCATTGCTTCTTTGCCTCAAATAGTCTTTCTTGTATGTAAGGAGTCAGATTGATTTGATTTCCAATCTACTTGATTGCATGTGAGAGCAGTTGAACAATAATCTTTTGAGGAGCCGTATAGCGATGCATATTTGGGAAGTAGAAGTGCTGGTGGATGAGCCTGACTTCCTCTTCTATGTCAATTCTGTTAATGTCTGTGAATGTTCTAGTCTTGGCCCCACGACTCTCTTCCTTTACGACATTGATACCGTCCTTCTCCCATCCGAACGCTTCCTTAATCAAATCATGTGTGAATTGGATGACTACCTATTCACCTACGCCATCCATTACTCTAGCCTTGGGCACCAAAGCATCATGTAGTGCAGGCTGTAGTGTATTCATAACTTGAGTGCATGTGTGGAAGTCGGGCTTATAGATCGGCAGTTCAAAATATTTGTGTATGCCCGCTTTCTTCATGATGTCTATCATAGACGGGAGTCCATGTATGTTGGCAGTAGGCAGAGGCATAGAAGATGCGGAAGCATGTAAAGACAGAGCAGGGAGCCAGTCGAATCAATTTTTCAAGCAAATATGTTTTATATTACCCTTTCAAACATTCAACAATGATTTTCATCACTCATGTACCATATGTAACATAGAAAAAACTCCTTTTTGTAATTTATAGCTCCATTTTGTGCAAGCCAAGGAGTCCTCGAGCTTGAGGAGCTTAGGTAGAATAACCGTACCAATTTTGGTTATTTTTAGACACCGTTTACCCTTTCAAATAGCACCTAGAACCTATTTTTTAACTATGCCGGTCACTAGATGTGAAACCGGTCAAAAATAGTCTAGAATCTATAAAAAGAGCTAGAGAGCTCATTTTTGAGGTTGGTTAGTGTGAGCTTAGAGCAATTTTGAGCTTGTAATTGAGATCTTGAGCAATAGAGTTGATTTCCTACCTTCCATTGTGTCTTGCTTGTCTCTTTGTTGTGTGTGTGTGTATGTGTGTGTGCATCTTTATGCTTCTCACCATCACTCTCACTTCATCTCACGTTCACGATCTTCATATCACTCCTATCTCTTCCGCGGATTTACATTAAGGAGGTGGAGCTTCTTAACGTGGTTCTCACCATTGTGCTAGAGCAACACCAAATTTGGCGCCGTTGCCAGGGATCAAGTCTAGGACGAATATGTGATGGTAAGAGTATAGCAAGAAGTGGCGTTGGAAGGTAAAAATTTCAGTTTTTGTTGTTGTTTTTACTTAGTTTTTAGTGTTTTTTTACCTCCCCCACACTCCATCTTCATCACCGCATCATCATCTTCATCTCCAAAAAAATCAGAAAATTCACCATATCCACCCATTCTCCCCATTCCCCCTCATTTGCGCATGTGCGAGAGAAAGAGAGAGCTTTTGTGCTTGTGTGTACTTGTGTGTTTTTGAGTTTTCTTGCAGGTACAGAGCTCCAGTGCATCAGGAAAGCTTGGAAAAGGTAAAAATTTCACTTTCTATCAGAGATCTGCCAAGTGTCAGACCATTGCGATGGTCTACCAACTTTGGTATTTTTGGTAAGCGAGTTCATAAGCGTGTAGGCGACCCTTGCGTGTGTAGGAATCCATACTTGCATTGCAAAAATTTGCATTTTGGTGGACCATAGCGATTGTGTCACACCATCGCGATTGTGTCACACCATCGCGATTGGATCACGCCATCGCGACGGCTCGGCCGGACCATCGCGACAGTCTCGCACCATCGCGACAGCTCACTTGAGCCATCACGACGGTTCATTTGGACCATCGCGACGATCCCGTCGACCCCACGCCATCGTGATTGGCTCATGCCATCGCGTCGATGCTGCCATGTGGCAAGCTAGACCATCGCGATAGTTCGCTCCCTCGGACCATCATGACGACGCCCTCAGACCATCACGACACCTTGACATTTGCACCATCGCGATTGGCTCACGCAATTGCATCTGTGACCATCGCGACGGTTCACTTTGGACCATCGCGATGGTTCACGTTGACCGTTGACTAATGCCATCGCGACGGTTCACCTTCGGGCCATCGCAATCGTACATTTCAGACCATCCCGACAGTTCACATTCACGCCATCGCGATAATCCACTTTCAGACCATCACGATTGTTCGCTCCTTCGGACCATCGCGCTTGTGCCACGCCATCGCGACGGTTCACCTGGACCATCGCGACGGTCTCAGACCATCGCGATTATCTTAGACCATCGCGATTGTCCACCCCAAAACGGGATTTTTTGGAATTGATTTTTTGACCAATTTTGGGGCTATTTTTGGCAAATTTTTGGGTGATTAGACTCATAGGAGACCCCTTAGCTCATATTTAGAGAAAAACCTGTTTGTCAGTTTTTACCCCCCAGGACCTGAACGGTCATATCTTTTTCATCCGAAGTCCGTTTTTTGAGCTTTATAAAAACCAGTTGGGACTAGAGAGCTAGGGGGCAGCATAAAAATTTTGGGACTAGAAAGCCAGGGGGCAGCATAAAAATTTTTGTTGACATGGGACTAGAAAGCCAGGGGGCAGCATAAAAATTTTGGGCAAAAGGGAAAGGAAATTAAAAGGTGTATATACTTAGGTGCTTGATCATCCATTGTGAATTGGTCTAAACATTGAATTTTGGCAGGTCTAGCAAGGCAATCAAGGGCATTCAAGGCAAGGCACTGAAGGGCATAAAGCTTGGGAAGCGCGGCTTCTTGGGCATCAGAGCAACCACCAAGGCTGACTCGAGGTTGGAAGATTACTCAACCCCCTCAGTCAATTCTTAGCTTAGGCTAAACGGTAGCTTTGTGGATTAACGACGATAGGAACACATCAAGTATAAGAGACTTAAATTTATCAAGTCTAAGACTAAAGATAAAGGTGTGTGATACGAAAACTTAAGGGAAAGAACATAAGTCTGACGGAACGTGAACTCAAAGTACCACAGAAAGTCGAATTCCTGACGCATACATCTAGACAAGAATCTAAAGGGATTTAAAAAGAATCAAGAAAGTAAGAACACAGAATCATTGACAATCTGAGCGTGTACTGAGTGTGCAAGGAAGTAAATTCATGAACCTTAGATCGCGCAAACATATAGGTAAGTCAGACCCACGAAGCCTTAGATCATCAGAAGCAAGTGTAGGAACCACTGCACAATCCTGGGCTCAACAATTGAATACTAGTTACCCGTACGAGAGCTCAGACACGAGTGAATCAGAAATGGCATTTAGCACAGAAAGACCAGAAGGAGGGTCAAATGTAGCATATTTGGAAAGACCTGAAGGACCCTATAGAACTCAGTTAGAATTTCTCCGAACCAACCGCTTAGGTGCTCGCATCTATGAGGATGGTTTGCAAAGACAAGTGGTGCAAATGCACAACCCTCATCAACCCATTGGATTGGAATGTCCAGTGGTGAAATTCAAAAGAGACGTATACATAGACAAGGAAGGAACGATGTACATCATAAGTACTCAGCCAAACAATACGAATGAGTTTGGCGTAATTCAGTTAGAGACGGAAGCTAAATCCGAAGGAAAAGAACCAGTAGGAGAAGAACCTAGGACACCTAAAGGGAAATCTGTACTGATACGAGTACTAGTTCCACATTGGACCCCTCAGGACAACAGAAGCATAGAGTTGTTTGTGAATAAGGAAACTGACAAGGCATTTTGGAGGTACAGAACGGAACAACCTAGTGAGGTAGGCTCCATCATAATCTACGAGTTCAAGGACCCAGATACACCTGGAAAGGTTGTATACCTGGATGAAACTTCAGAAAGAGTATTTGTGGTACCTGACCACGCAAGAAATACCTACACATGGAGAGGTGAGTTGGTATTCCCTCCATCTCGAACAAACGTAAACGCAAGCCAACAAGGGGCAGGAACATACTCAGCCCACGGTAATCAAAGGGAGAAAAATAAAGAGAGACCCGAAGTAAGCTTCAATCATCCCATAGGGGAGATAGAACTACCATAGACACGGAATTTAAGCAAGTGCTACGGGCAGAACAAGTCGAAGACATGTTCATGCAATATAACGCATTTGGACTAACATTAAAGAATACAGCGTTAACTTGGTTCCAACCATTGCAACAAAGGCAATTTAGGGATATTCATCACTTTTTAGAGTCATTCATCACTGAATTCTCTAAAAGTGGAATCAAACATGATACGTCTTCGTTGATTCATAGCTTCAAACAGACCCCTCAGGAAACAGTTAGACTTGCAGGACGTAGGTTTAGACAATATGTTGAAAGATGTCCTATGCAAGAGCTACCCTCACAAGCCAAACAAGTGTCATTGTTTCTAGAAGGCTTGTTGAGCTCTAAACTACGCTCCTATGTATACTTGAAGGAACCTAGAACGCTAGAGTAGTGTGTAAGGATATGCATAGACATTGAGGACAACTTAGGAGATGATTTGGAACTCTCAAAGGTCTATAAGGACTCAGACTGTTCATCTCTAGCATCCACAAAACTGTCCAACTCGATAGAAGACCTAGCAAAAAAAGTGGCCCACAAACTAGTAGTTTCCAGCAAACAGATGCCCAAGTTAACAACAAATGAGTGTTGTTACACCTGTGGTGGCGATCATATGGCAAATGTGTGTCCCAATGGGACACAACCGCAAGCCAAACCTAGTGGCCAGTACTGTACAATTGAGAGAAGATACACAAATCACACGGCTCAGGACTGCCCATACAACAAACAAATAGTGAGACAGAACTACCCGCAAGCATACCCACAGCCAGGTAGGTATCAAGGCCAATACAATACTCAGCCTCATTACTATAGGCCTTCTCAAAATTATCCATATCAGGCTCAACAAAGACCTCAACCTGTCTTAGCTCAGCAGCCACCCCCACCAACGAATGTCATCTCAGTCAAATATGCTGCCACAGAAGAAAACCTAAGTAGGGCTTTAGTGCCTTCATCACCCCTGATCACCGACAGCGATCCGAACTCTAACAGTTTTGACTCTACTGATGTAGATAGTCCACCCGCATACTACTCAGAGTCACCAGAACATGTGGAGACATATCAATATGATAGTCCACTAGTGGAACCGAGTTGGGAGCCCGACTATGCTAATGTGTTGTATACAAACCCAAATCCGTGGCCCCAATTAAGACAACAAAGACCACAGGGCCCTAGAGGACCATGCTTTAGGTGCCAAGGAGATCATTTCATAAAGGATTGTCCACATCCTCCGATAGCAGGACAGTCGTAGTACTATAACATACAAGGCTTTTGTGCCGATTGTGGTAAAGAGCATATCATCAAAGATTGCCCTAAGAACCCTGCTAATGCTTCAAATGTGACACCGATTAATGTGATAGGTATTGTAAACAACATGGACGGATCCAACCCTACATACATGCCTATCCAAGCTATAACAAGAGCCCATGCGCTCTTACAAAATCAATAGCTTAGTCAGGAGAAAATAGTCGGAACTAGTGAAGTTGGAGAATCTAGCAGTAAAAAGACAAAATCATGGAAAGATTCCAGAGAAAGAATTAAGAGAAAATGGAGTAAAAAAATAACAGAGCTGGAAGGAAGTTTAAAAGAATCGAGAGCCAAAATTCTAGAATTGACTTCACAGGAATTGAATCAAGAGAACCTAGCTCAGAAATTAGGATCAATTTTAGCGGAACCCATACCAGAACACTTAGACATGATGTTTCATGCGTATCAGGCTAGAATAAAGGAAGGACCTCAAGTAGCTGAAATGAGTAAAAACTACCCTCGAGCAGACTTAAAAATTGAGAGAACTAAGCTTTGCATGAAGATGGTAGAATTAGCACAAGCAATGTTCGAAGCCTCTAGATATCTAAATTGGAATAACATGGCAAAACCGGAATTACACTTTCAAGGATTAATGGAAAGGTTATAATACTTGATTGAAAGCAAGGAGAAAAAGGATCAGCATAGGAACCCTATTACCCCAGAGACACAGGAAAAGAATGCACCATCCCTGTCTCAAGTACCAAACACAAAAAGTCAAGACAACCTGTCTTCCATACATAGGTATTCACATGAATTTTTGAGAGAAATCCAAGAAGAGAAGTGGAGAAAAGAACAAGGCACCCATCCTCCTATTCAAGAAATAGATGACTTGCAGGAGCAATTTCCCCAAGATATCCCCTCTATTTACGATGATGTAGAGGAAGAACAACTGAGTGAACACACAGAATTTGAATCTAACTCTTTACAAGAATTACCTCAGTTCACAGGACCTTGGGAATCCAAGTCTATTAGCATGAGAGCACCCACAATAATAGTAAGGAATGAAGAATGAGTGATCCCTAGAAACACGGAAGTGGTCAAGAACGCTAAAGTTTAGTGTCACCTCACGCTTGAGGAATTGTTGAAGGTTAAACCAGAACTGTGGAAGCACGCAGCAAATCAATTCCCCGAGCTTGCTACTACTCCCTTACAGATAGGAACACACAAGAAGGTACCAGAGATACCAGTAGAAAAGATCGGAGATGTAAGCGAAGGAGAGGAAGGTAACACTTATCTTCCAATAACCCGTCAGGGCTACACCACCAAAGCCATCTTAGATTCAGGAGCCGGAGTAGCCATCGCCACCACCGCTTTATGGAAACGTTGGGGTAAGCCAGCATTAAGACCTACCAGGATGAAAAACAAATGGCTGATGGACACATAGAAAAACCATTAGTCTTACTAGAAGGCATATCTCTCACCACTTGTGGTGTAGAATTTGAGCATACCTTTGCCATTTGTGACTTTGCGGAAAATCACGCTTATGAGATGATCTTAGGACGACTATTCATGCGTCAATTACAAATCGTACAAGATTGGGGAACTAATTCTTTGTACTTGCAACATTTAGGAGTGACTACTAAAGTCAATCTTAAAAACTATTCACATCGAGAAGTACCCCCAATACAATGGAATACCATCCATAAAACACAAGTAGAAACGGAATCGGTACACTCATTCGAGTCACACCCCTCATGGTTACACGAGGATACTCACTTATGGATGTGTAAAGTAGCAAAACAAGAGGAAGAACGGTTAGAAGCCAGGACCTTAGATGCAGAACAACATCCACGAACCCTTCAGGACCCAGCTTACGCACTTGTAGTATTTCTAGACGAAGAATTCGAACCCCATGGTTGGGCAGAAATCCTAGCAACCATGGATGTAGCCATCAATGAAGAACAATGGACACCCCACTGTGATGAGGATGGCTATGACATTTCATTTTTCACGATAGAGCCAACCATGTGTGATTCAATTATAGAAGAACGTGAACCTAGCACTGATGCATTTGAGGATGCGAGTGATTTCGATTTAGAGTCAATTATTATGGACCCACCCTTTGCATCAGAAGAAGAATACTTCTGCGAAGTAGAAGCTCACCCTCAGAAACACGAAGAACTAACGAATGATGTGAGGTTAGCCAGACAAGTGACCATTAAAAGTGAAGGTAAGAAAAGAAAGAAGAAAGAATCCATGTCAGAAGAAGAAGAATCTTTGTTTGAGGTACCGGAGAACTTCAAGAAATATGAAATAGAAGATTTAGACGAATCATGGTATGAATGCCTAACATAAAAGCTAACATTGTAGAAGTATATGATAATCAAGAGAAAACCAAGAAAATAATAGTTGCCATAGAAGGAGAAGAAGAAAAGTGTACCTACATAGGACATGATTTGACGAAGGAAGAAGAAGAAGAGTTAGTTGCCCTATTGCATGAATATAGAGATGTGTTCGCTTGGAGATACAAAGATTTGGAAGGAGTAGACCTAGATATATGTTCTCATAGAATCCCTATGACTCCGGATGCAAAACCGACAAAACAAAAACCATACATGTACAATGATAACTACGCTGCGAAGATTAAAGAAGAAATAGATCGCTTGATAGAAGCAGGATTCATTTACGAAATTGAGCATACCGAATGGGTATCCCCCACAGTGGTTGTGCCCAAGAAGAATGGAAAATTGCGTGTGTGTATTAACCTTAAAAACGTTAATGCCACCACAATTAGAGACAGTTATCCTCTTCCTATCACAGAACACTTATTGGAAAGAGTTGCGAGCAAGGAAGTTTACAGCTTTCTCGATGGATTCTCAGGCTATAATCAAGTAGCCATTGCTCTAGAAGACCAACACAAGACAGCTTTTGCCACAGAATGGGGCATATTTGCATTTTGTGTGATGCCTTTTGGCTTAACAAATGCACCCGCTACTTTCCAGCGACTCATGTGTCATGTTTTCAAGGAATTCTTACGCAAGAATTTGGAAGTTTATGTCGATGACTTATGTGCACATTCAAATGAGAGACAGACACATATCCTAGAGTTAAGACAAGTGTTTGACAAATGTCGAGAATATCAGGTTTTTTTGAACCCAGAAAAGTGCGTTTTCATGGTCAGACAAGGCAAAATTCTAGGACACATTGTGTCGAAGAATGGAATTTCGACAGATGAAGAAAAAGTAAAAGTGATTGCAGATCTTCCTAAACCAACTAACGTGAAAGAGGTACAGACAGTTTTGGGCCATTGCGGTCATTATAGACGATTCATACGCATGTATGCAATCATAGCCAAGCCATTGTACTCTCTTTTGGCCAAGTTTGAATGGACAGATGAATGCGAGAATTCATTCAATGAACTTAAATGACGTTTGTGCTCAGCACCTATATTGACCACAGCAGATTGGAGTAAGCCATTCCATGTACATGTGGATGCATCCAATTAAGCCATAGGATGTGTGTTAGCACAACCCACGAATGAAGGAAATATAGATCTTCCCATAGCTTACGTGAGCAGACAGTTGAACGCAGTAGAAAGAAATTACACCACTACAAGACGAGAAGGATTAGGGATGATCTATGCGGTAAAGAAATTCATGCATTATTTGTTGGCAAACAAGTTCAAGTTCTTTACAGATCATCAAGCCCTATTGTACTTAGTCAACAAGCCATGTAACACAAGACAAATAATATGTTGGTTTCTATTACTCATGGAGTATGATTTTGAAGTAGTAGTCAGGAAAGGAAAGACACATCTCAGAGCTGACCACCTCTCGAGGCTAACCACATGAGAAGCTCCTCAAGGAATAGTGGATGAATTACCCGATGCATACTTGTTTAACCTTGAGATAGCACTAGAATGGGCTAAGGTGATAGTCCCTATTCTCACATATGGACCTAAGAATCCTAGGATCAGGATCAATGAAGGAGAAATTACCAAGTCTCAAAGATATCAAATAATAACAGGAAGTATATATAAACAGGATAATCAAAAGATTCTTGCTTGTTTTGTAGATGAATCAAAACATGCGAATTGGTTGCAATTAGCACATGTAGGTGCGTTGAAGCAACATCATTTGAAATATCGTACATTGCAGACTCTCCATAGACTAGGAGTCTATTGGCCTTCTATGGAAGCAGATGTCTACAAGTTATGTAGAGAATGCCATGTCTGTTGTGAAAGACCACTAGTAGAACATGCTACACTATATCACATGTCTCTCACACTAGACTGGAGTGAATCTTTAGTGACATACTTGAGGACGAAAACATTCCCTCAAGGAATGACTTTAGCGCGACAACGCTGTCTAGAGCAGAAAGCTCAGGACTATTCACTTATTGGCAATAATCTATATAAACGAGGACGAGATGGATATTTAAGACAATGTGTTCATGAGAGCGATTACTTGAGCGTACTAGAGACTGCACACCAAGGTGTTCCAGGAGGTCATTTTGGACCCAATAGGATAATCAAAGCCATACTCTTTGTAGGATTATGGTGGCCCACTCTTCACATGGATGCACATACCTATGTAAAGAGATGTGATGTGTGCCAAAGAACTCAGTTTCCTACTCGTAGAGATGAAATGCCATTGAAACCCATGATGGGCGGACGTGCATTTTCTAAGTGGGGTATAGACTTTGTAGGACCCATTAACCCCCCTGCAAAAGGTACTCATGCTGAATACATTATTGTTGCCATAGATTATCTTACCAAATGGGTAGAGGCAAAAGCCACAAAAAAAAATGATGCACACACGACTGCAAAATTCTTATTTGAAAATGTCTTTACAAGATATGGATTGCCTATAGAGTTAGTGAGCGATCAAGGAACTCACTTTCTAAACCAAGTCATTGAATATTTGTTACAGGATTTTATGGTGATTCACAAGAAATCCGCACCATATCATCCTCAAGCCAATGGTCAGGCTGAAAGCACTAACAAGATCCTTTGTAGGTACTGACGAAACTCGTGAACAACAAACGTTCAGATTGGGACAAACAATCACACCATGCTGTTTGGGCATATCGAGTGGCCTACAAGACCGTACTCAATGTAACTACCTTTCAGATGGTTTTTGGTCAGAATGTTGTGCTTCCTTTGGACTTCTTGATATCGACCCTTAAGGTTGCACAAGAACATCAATGGACCGGCCATGAATTATCAGCAAGAATAATGGACTTGGAACGATTAGGAGAAACCAAGCTGAAAGCAACAGCAGGAATATACGCAGCTAAGAAGCGACAAAAAGCATATTTTGATGCACATGTGAAAGATAAAGGCTTGAAAGAAGGAGATTTAGTTCTAGTATATATGCTGAAACAGCACACACGAAAGTTAGAAAAGCGAGGTTATGGACCTATTATCATTAACAAACTCTCAACAAGTGGAGCAGCACAATTAGCCACCTTAGAAGGAGACATAATGCCTAATTACATTAGTGGCTATAGAGTCAAGTTATATCAGGAACCTCTTACTGAGGATATGGTTAGACGACTCATGTTGGCAAAGAAGCGTAAGGAGGAAGAAAATAGAATAGGAGCTGAAGCTCAAGCAGAAGCTATAGAACGCATTAAGCTCATGAAGTTAAGAAGACAAGGACTAGGGAGAGAACATTATAACCATCTAGAAACATCACCCAGATACCCCATGGCCATGTGTCAAGCAAAGTCAAGTACACACCCTAGCATAGTGGACAGGAGACCATTCATTATAGTCAGGCTAGAGCACGGCAACCCTTGCCAAGAGCTCAGGGCTTTAATTGATTCAGGTGCTACGACTAGTGTGATTAGATGGTCCCACTATAAAGACTCAAGAATAGAAATGCGGCCAATTGAGGCATACCTCATAGGGCTAGGAGGCATGGAAACCCCTTGCATGGGTGAGGTGGACCTTCCTATCCTCATGAACAAAGTGACCTTGACAGTGAAACTACTAGTGTGCCATAACGACGACCTGATAGAAACCCTAATCCTTGGCCAAGATTGGTTATACGATCACTCAGTGGACCTAAATCTTAGACAAGGCTCCTTATAGATTGGAACCTTATATCAGAAGCGAGTGATACCGCTTGACTTCCCTAACAAACCTCCGTCTGAGATATGTAACCCTAGACCATATGAACAACATGCGAAGGAAGACCGGAAGATCTTTGGTCAGATGAGTCAAGTTACGTCTACACCAACCCATGCGGGCTTGGCAAGGGACAATTGTCAATCAGAAGGATGTCAAGAGATTTTCCCTTGGTCTTCCTGCAAACTAGAAGGGACTACCACCCAACCACTTGGTCAAATGGACACCATCAGCGGTCAAATGGACACCATCAGCAGCCAAATGGACACTATCAACTGCGGTGCCCATCCTTCCACACTTACTGTGGACTGGCCTAGATTAAAAGTACAAAATGGAGCACCTCCTAATGGGTAGGTTTTGCAAGTGTTGGACCTTCCTTCTTTTCCAAAGCAGAGTGTCCATCCGACCTCTCAACCTCAACCACAAAGGAGTCCACCACGGACAGATGTTTACGTGTATGACTCAAGTAAGAGATGAGTTCACATCTCTGGGAAATAATTATCAGTAGCTGCAGAGGACAACCAATGATTTACAGTCGCAACTAAATTCACTGATCATCGAGAATGCCTCCCTAAACACCAGATACCAAGAACTACGAGAGGCATATCATAAACTAGAACTAGATAGTGAAGAGAAAACCAAAGAAGCCACTGCTGATCTTGATAATTTGTTAAGGGTCCAGACAATTCGCAATGCGACGCTTACATGGAACATGGGCTTACTCAGACGACACTTGGCAGTCGCGAAAGAAGAAAACCAGCGCTTACAAGAACAAAATAGAGAGAATCTAGAAGTTGCCTTAGATCAGCTAGACCAACTGCTAAGCCCCAGTCGCTTTAAGGCCGTGCCCTCAAAATCAATGAAAATGTTTTTAGATGATCATATCAGATTGTTAGATGAGTACGACAGCATGAACGAGGAGTTTTAGAAACTCAAAGATGAAAACAAGATATTGCAGTTAAGAGCACCAATACCACAAGGACTACCAGCTCCTGCGGACCCATCTCCTGACATCCTAGAGGAACTCAACGCTTTACGGGCCCACGTATCTACTCTTCAATCATGGATAGAAGTATATGAAGAACCACCTAGACCAGAATCCCCACCGGACCTACCAACCGAGGAAGAAACAGTCACTATTCCGGTGGAGGAAACTTTTGAAGAAGCCTATGAGCCCCAACCCATCCCAGGCGGGTGCGTCACGATTGAAGGCCAGACGACTTTCGAACTTCCAACTCCTGCATAGATGAAGACGATAGAAGAACTTGGGACAACCCACTCAGCAAGGGTAGAGGTGCAGTTGCACGCAATGGTGATGATTGAAGAACGCATTTTACAGTCCCCCTACTTTGCTCACCTGGCCCCGCGCAGAAACATATCAGCGCACGAGCTACAATATAAACCTTATTTCATGTTAATGGCAGAATATCAGTTAGCCATAGAGAAAGAAACAGGCAAAAAGCCCTCCCAGGCAACTCAATTGAAGCCGGAAGATTTGCCATTAGATGTGCAGCAAGGAGAAATCTATCAACCAAAGTGGCGCAAGGATTTATTACAAGCGTATCCTGAATGATGAGTACTTGGGTTAAGGCACCTTTACACTTAAAGTATAACCCATGTTGGGGACCAGTGCCACGTCGTCGCTCCTGGAAGGCATTCGCTATTAAAATACAGAACAACAAACAATGCCAAGATTGGTTAAACTATCCATACTTCAGACCACCTACCGGACCACCTACAATGGGATACATGATGGCCACGATTCGTCACTGGCTCCCTCGCTTGAAACATATGGACGATATAGCAGCACACATGACTGTCAAGATATTTGACATGATGTAGATGGTTTTTAAAGTCTTCCGTCATGTCAAGGCACCTCATGTAAACACCCCAGGCTTCAAGCATGGCAATCTCGATCTTGCATATGATATGAGTACAACGCCATCGCTACGGGTGTGTTATGCCTGGCATTGCAGAATTAAATACTTACCGGCGTGCTATAAGCAGACTTTCGAAGAAATGTTCACAACCGGTTTCAGGGAATTCCATTCAGAGGTGTTCATCAGCAGGCCCACGCATTTGCTTCAACTATTTGCATGTGAACAGATGGTATATTCCACATACTATCGACTCCCCCCATCAGACGAACCGCAGCCAATCGATTGGGAGAAACTCGAGGCAGATCTGGCCCGAGGCATTCGCATATCAGAGCACACCCTCGCTCAAGACCTCCTACAGAACTACATTCAACAGACCGCACAACAAGGTTCTGTCGAGGACGACAGAAGCGAGAGGGAGGGGGGTGTTGGCAGCAGCCAGAGGCATAGAAGATGCGGAAGCATGTAAAGACAGAGCAAGGAGCCAGTCGAATCAATTTTTCAAGCAAATATGTTTTATATTACTCTTTCAAACATTCAACAGTGATTTTCATCACTCATGTACCATATGTAACATAGAAAAAACTCCTTTTTGTAATTTATAGCTCCATTTTGTGCAAGCCGAGGTGTTGGCAGTAGCCAGAGGCACAGAAGACACTGAAGCATGTAAAGACAGAGCAGGGAGTCAGTCAAATCAATTTTTCAAAGATTTATGTCTTATAAATATTCTTCAAAACCTCCAACAGTGATTTCCATCACTATTGTAACATATGTAATATAGAAAAAACCTTTTTTGGTAATTTATAGCTCCATTTTGTGCAATCCGAGGAGTCCTCCAGCTTGAAGAGCTTAGGTAGAATGAGCATACCAATTTTGGTTATTTTTAGACACCGTTTACCCTTCCAAATAGCATCTAGGACCTATTTTTTAACTATGCCGGTCATTAGATGTGAAACCGGTCAAAACTAGTCTAGAATCTATAAAAAGAGCTAGAGAGCTCATTTTTTAGGTTACTTAGTGTTAGCTTGTTGGAGTAGAGAGAGCTTAGAGCTATTTTGAGTTGTAAGAGTGTTCGTGAGTAATAGAGTTGATTTCTCACCTTCCATTGTGTCTTGCTTGTCTCTTCGTAGTGTGTGTGTATGTGTGTGTGCATCTCTATGCTTCTCACCTTCACTCTCACTTCATCTCACATTCACGATCTTCATATCACTCCTATCTCTTCTGCGGATTGACATTCAGGAGGTGGAGCTTCTTAACGTGGTTCTCACCATTGTGCTAAAGCAACACCAAATTTGGCGTCATTGCCGGGGATCGAGTCTAGGACGAATGTGTGATGGTAAGAGTATAGCAAGAAGTGGCATTGGAAGGTAAAAATTTCAGTTTTTGTTGTTGTTTTTACTTAGTTTTTAGTGTTTTTTACCTCCCCCACAACCCATCTTCATCACCGCATCATCATCTTCATCTCCAAAAAAATCAGAAAATTCACCATATCCACCCATTCTCCTCATTTTCCCTCATTTGTGCATGTGCGAGAGAGAGAGAGAGAGCTTTTGTGCTTGTGTGTACTTGTGTGTTTTTGAGTTTTCCTGCAGGTACAGAGCTCCAGTGCATCAGGAAAGCTTGGAAAAGGAAAAAATTTCACTTTCTGTCAGAGATCTGCCAAGTGTGTCAGACCATCGTGATGGTCTGCCAACTTCGGTATTTTTGGTAAGCGAGTTCATAAGCGTGTAGGCGAATGGTAGCTTTGTGGATTAACTAAGATAGGAACGATCAAGTTCAAGACAGTAATTTTTCAAGTCTAAGACTAAAGATAAAGGTGTGTGATACGAAAACTTAAGGGAAAGAACATAAGTCTGACGGAACGAGAACTCAAAGTACCACAGAAAGTCGAATTCCTGACGCATACATCTAGACAAGAATCTAAAGGGATTTAAAAAGAATCAAGAAAGTAAGAACAAAGAATCATTGACAATCTGAGTGTCTACTGAGTGTGCAAGGAAGAAAATTCATGAACCTTCGATCGGGCAAACATATAGGTAAGTATGACCGACGAAGCCTTAGATCATCAGAAGCAAGCATAGGCACTACTGCACGATCGTGGGCTCAACAATTGAATAGTAATTACCCCTACGAGAGCTCAGACACGAGTGAATCAGAAATGGTATTTAGCACAAAAAGACCAGAAGGAGGGTCAAACGTTGCATATTTAGAAAAACCTGAAGGACCCTATAGGACTCAACTAGAGTTTCTCCGAACCAACCGCTTAGGTGCTCGCATCTATGAGGATGGTTTGCGAAGACAAGTGGTGCAAATGCACAATCCTGATCAACCCATTGGATTGGAATGTCCAGTGGTGAAATTCAAAAGAGACGCATACATAGACAAAGAAGGAATGATGTACATCTTAAGTACGCAGCCAAACAATACGAATGAGTTTGGCGTAATTCAATTAGAGACAGAAGCTAAATCCCAAGGAAAAGAACCATTAGAAGAACCTAGGACACCTAGAGGGAAATTTGTACTGACACGAGTACTAGTTCCAGAATGGATCCCTCAGGACAACAGAAGCATAGAGTTGTTTGTGAATAAAGAAACTGACAAAGCATTTTAGAGGTACAGAACGGAAGAACCAAGTGAGGTAGGCTCCATCATAATCTACGAGTTCAAGGACCCGGATATACCTGGAAAGGTTGTATACCTGGATAAAACTTCAGAAAGAGTATTTGTGGTGCCAGACCACGCTAGAAACACATACACATGGAGAGGCGAGATGGTATTCCCTCCATCACGAACAAACGTAAACGCGAGCCAACAAGGGGTAGGAACATCCTCAGCCCATGGTACTCAAAGAGAGAAAAACAAAGATAGACCTGAAGTAAGTTTCAATCATCCCATAGGGAGAGATAGAACAACCACGGACACTAATAGAGCAGATAGACAAAGGGAACATGGAATACTAGGTGTTAGAGATGATTTTCCTCTACCTAGACCACGTGAACACGCAAGAATACTGAGACCCACTAACTGGTGAAATCCATGAAAAACTATTTTGATGGGACTAGAGATCCCTATGGTCATGTCACAGAATTTAAGCAAGTGCTGAGGGCAGAGCAAGTCAAAGACGTGTTCACGCAATATAATGCTTTTGGACTAACGTTAAAGAATACCGCTTTAACTTGGTTTCAACCATTGCAGCAAAGGCAATTTAGAGATATCCATCACTTTTTAGAGTCATTCATCACTGAATTCTCTAAAAGTGGGATCAGACATGATACGTCTTCGTTGATTCATAGCTTCAAACAGACCCCTTAGGAAATAGTTAGACTTGCAGGACGTAGGTTTAGACAATATGTTGAAAGATGTCCAATGCAAGAGCTACCCTCACAAGCCAAACAAGTGTCATTGTTTCTAGACGGCTTGTTGAGCTCTAAACTACGCTCCTATGTATACTTGAAGGAACCCAGAATGCTAGAGCAGTGTGTAAGAATATTATAGACATTGAGGAAAACTTAGGAGACGAGCTGGAACTCTCAAAGGTCTATAAAGATTCAGATTGTTCATCTCTAGCATCCACAAAATGGTCTAACTCGATAAAAGTGGCCCAAAAACTAGGAGTTTCTAGTAAACAGATGCCCAAGTTAACAACTAACGTACGTTGTTACACCTCTGGTGGAAATCATTTGGCAAATGTGTGTCCCAATGCAACACAAACACAAGCCAACCCTAGTGGCCAATATTGCACTATTGAGAGAAGGTACACAAATCACACGGCTCAAGACTGCCCATACAACAAACAGGCAGTGAGACAGAACTACCCGCAAGCATACCCGCAGCCAGGTAGGTTTCAAGGCCAATACAATACTCAGCCTCATTACTATAAGCCTCCTCAAAATTATCCGTATCAGGCTCAACAAAGACCTCAACCTGTCTTAGCTCAGCAGCCACCCCCACCAGCTAATGTCATCTCAGTGAAATACGCTGCTGTAGAAGAGAACCTCAATAGAGCTTTAGTTCCCGTTTCACCAATAATAACTCATAGTGATCCAAACTCTAACAGTTTTGACTCTACTCATGTAGATAGTCCACCCGCGTATTACACAGAGTCACTAGAACACATAGAGACATACTAATATGATAGTCCACCAGTGGAACCTAGTTGGGAGCCCGACTATGCTAATGTGATGTACACAAACCCGAATCTGCGGCCCCAATTAAGACAACAAAGACCACAGGGCCCTAGAGGACCATGCTTTAGGTGCCAAGGAGATCATTTCATAAAGGATTGTCCACATCTTCCGATAGCAGGACAGTCGCAGTACTATAACATACGAGGCTTCTGTGCCGATTGTGGTAAAGAGCACATCATAAAAGATTGTCCTAAGAACCCTGCTAATGCTTCAAATGTGACACCGATCAACGTGATAGGTATTGTAAACAATGCAGATGGATTCCAACCCTACATACGTGCCTATCCAAGATATAACAAGAGCCCAGGCGCTCTTACAGAACCAACAGCTTAATCAGGAGAAAATAGCCGGAAGTAGTGAAGTTGGAGAATCTAGTAGTAAAAAGACGAAATCTTAGAAAGAGTCTGGAGAAAGAATTAAGAGAAAATGGAGCAAAAGGATAACTGAGTTGGAAGGAGGTCTCAAGGAATCTAGAGCCAAAATTCTAGAATTGACGTCACATGAATTGAATCAAGAGAACCCAGCTCAGAAATTAGGATCAGTTTTAGCGGAACCCATACCAGAAAACCTAGACATGATGTTTCGTGCGTATCAGGCTAGAATAAAAGAAGGACCTCAAATAGCGGAAATGAGTAAGAACTACCCTCGAGCAGACCTAGAAATTGAAAGAACTAAGCTTTGCATGAAGATGGTAGAATTAGCACAAGCAATGTTTGAAGCCTCTAGATATCTAAATTGGAATAACATGGCAAAACCGGAATTACACTTTCAAGGACTGATGGAGAGGCTAGAATACTTGATTGATAGCAAAGAGAAAAAGGATCAGCATAGGAACCCTATTGTTCTAGAGACACAAGAAAGGAATGCACCATCCCTGTCTCAAGTACCCAACACAGAGGGTGAAGACAACCTGTCTTCCATACATAGATAGTCACATGAATTTTTGAGAGAAATACAAGAAGAGAAATGGAGAAAAGAACAAGGAACCCATCCTCCTATTCAAGAAATAGACGACTTGCAAGAACAATTTCCCCAAGATATCCCCTCTATTTACAATGATGTAGAGGAGGAGCAACTGAGTGAACACACAGGTTTTGAATCTAACTCTTTGCATGAATTACCTCAGTTCACAGGACCTTGGGAAGCTAAGTCTATTAGCATGAGAGCACCCACGATAATAGTGAGGAATGAAGAATCAGTAATCCCTAGAAACATGGAAGTGATAAAGAACACTAAGGTACAATGTAATTTCACTCTAGAAGAATTGTTGATGGTTAAGCCAGAACTGTGGAAGCACATAGCAAATCAATTCCCTGAGCTTGCTACAACTTCCTCTCAGATAGGAACACACAAGAAGGTACCAGAGATATCAGTAGAAAAGATCGGAGATGTAAGCGAAGGAGAGGAAGGTAACACTTATCTTCCAATAACCCATCAGAGCTACACCACGAAAGCCATCTTAGATTCAGGAGTCGGAGTAGCCATAACTACCACCACTTTATGGAAACGTTGGGGTAAGCCAGCACTAAGACCTACCAGGATGAAGCTACAAATGGCTGACGAACACATAGAAAAACCATTAGGCTTACTAGAAGGCATATCTCTCACCACTTGTGGTGTAGAATTTGAGCATACCTTTGCCATTTGTGACTTTGCAAAAAATCACGCTTATGAGATGATCTTAGGACGACCATTCATGCATCAGTTGCAAATCGTACAAGATTGGGGAACTAATTCTTTGTACTTGCAACATTTAGGTGTGACTACCAAAGTCAATCTTAAAGACTATTCACATCGAGATGTACCCCCAATACAATGGAATACCATCCATAAGACACCAGTAGAAACAGTTCAGTACACTCATTAGAGTCGGACCCCTCATGGTTGCACGAGGACACTCATTTATGGATGTGTAAAGTAGCAAAACAAGAGGAAGAACGGTTAGAAGCCAGAACTTTAGGTTCAGTACAACATCCACGAACTCTTCAAGACCCAGCATACACACCGGTAGTATTTCCAGATGAGGAGTTTGAACCCCATGGTTGGGCAGAATTCCTAGCAACCATGGATGTAGCCATCAATGAAGAACAATGGACACCCCACTGTGACGAGGATGGCTATGACATTTCAGTTTTCATGATAAATCCAATCATGTGTGATTCAATTATTGAAGAATGTGAACCTAGCACTGATGCATTTGAGGATGCAAGTGACTTCGATTTAGAGTCAATTATTATGGACCCTCCTTTTGCATCAGAGGAAGAATATCTCTACGAAGTAGAAGCTCACCCTCAGAGACATGAAGAAATTATGAATGAGGTGAGATTAACCACACAAGTAACCACTAAGAGTGAAGGTAAGAAAAGAAAGAAGAAAGAAGCCATGTTAGAAGAAGAAGAATCTTTGTTTGAGGTACCGGAGAACTTCAAGAAGTATGAAATAGAAGATAGAAGAATAATGGTACGAATGCCAAACAGAAAAGCTGACATTGGAGAAGTATATGATAATCAAAAGAAAACCAAGAAAATATAGTGGCCATAGAAGGAGAAGAAGAAAAATGTACATACATAGGGCATGATTTGACGACAGAAGAAGAAGAAGAATTAGTTGCCCTATTGCGCAAATATAGAGATGTGTTTGCTTGGAGTTACAAAGACCTGAAAGGAGTAGACCCAGATATATGTTCTCAAAGAATCCCTATGACTCTAGATGCAAAACCTACGAAACAGAAGCCATACACGTATAATGATAATTACGCTGCGAAGATCAAAGAGGAGATAGATCGATTGATAGAAGCAGGATTCATTTACGAAATTGAGCATACGGAATGGGTATCCCCCATTGTGGTTGTGCCCAAGAAGAATGGAAAATTGCGTGTGTGTATTAACCTTAAAAAAGTTAATGCCGCCACAATTAGAGACAGTTATCCTCTTCCTATCACGGAACACTTATTGGAAAGAGTTGCGGGCAAGGGAGTTTACAGCTTCCTTGATGGTTTCTCAGGCTATAATCAAGTAGCCATTGCTCCAGAAGACCAACACAAGACGACTTTTTCCACAGAATGGGGCATATTTGCATTTCGTGTGATGCCATTTGGCTTAACAAATGCACCCGCTACTTTCTAGCGACTCATGTGTCATGTTTTTAAGGAATTCTTACGTAAGAATTTGGAAGTTTATGTCGATGACCTATGTGCACACTTGAATATAAGACAGACTCATATCCCAGAGTTAAGACAAGTGTCATAGAATGGAATTTTGATAGATGAAGAAAAGGTGAAGGTGATTGCAGATCTACCTAGACCAACTAACGTGAAAGAAGTACAGGCATTTATGGGCCATTGTGGTTATTATAGACGATTCATACACATGTATGCAATCATAGCCAAGCCTCTGTACTCTCTTTTGACCTATTTTGAATGGACAGACGAGTGTGAAAATTCATTCAAAGAACTCAAACGACGTTTGTGCTCAGCACCTATATTGACAACCCCGGATTGGAGTAAGCCATTCCATGTACATGTGGATGCATCCAATTATGCCATAGAAATTACACCACTACGGAACGAGAAGGATTAGGGATGATCTACGGGGTAAAGAAATTCAGACATTATTTGTTGGCAAACAAGTTCAAGTTCTTTACAGATCATCAAGCCCTATTGTACTTAGTCAACAAACCATGTAACATAGGACGATTAATACGTTGGTTTCTATTACTCATGGAGTATGATTTTGAAGTAGTAGTCAGGAAAGGAAAGACACATCTCAGAGCTGACCACCTCTCGAGATTAACCACAGGAGAAGCTCCTCAAGGAATAGTGGATGAATTACCCGATGCATACTTGTTTAACCTTGAGATAGCACCAGAATGGGCTAAGCCGATAGTCCCTATTCTCACATATGGACCCAAGAATCCTAGGATAAGGATCAAGGAAGGAGAGATTACCAAGTCTCAAAGATACCAAATCATAGCAGGAAGCATATATAAACAGGATAATCAAAAGATTATTGCATGTTGTGTAGATGAATCGGAACATGCGAATTGGTTGCAATTAGCACACATAGGTGCGTTGAAGGAACATCACTCAAAACATCGTACATTGCAGACTCTGCATAGACTATGAGTATATTGGCCTTCTATGGAAGCAGATGTCTACAAGTTGTGTAAAGAATGCCATGATTGTTGTGAAAGACCACTAGTAGAACATGCTACCTTATATCACGTGTCTCTCACACCAGACTGGAGTGAACCTTTAGTGACATACTTGAGGACGAAAACATTCCCTCAAGGAATGACCCTAGCACGAAAACGATGTCTAGAGCAAGAAGCTCAAGAATATTCACTTATTGGTGATAATCTATACAAAAGAGGACGAGATGGATACTTAAGACAGTGTGTTCATGAAAGCGATTACTTGAGCGTACTAGAGACTGCACACCAAGGTGTTGCAGGAGGTCACTTTGGACCAGATAGGATAATCAAAGCCATCCTCTTTGCAGGATTATGGTGGCCCACACTTCACATGGATGCACATGCCTATGTAAAGAGATGTGATGTGTGCCAAAGAACTCAATTTCCTAAGTTGGCAAAGAAGCGTAAGGAGGAAGAAAATAGAATACGAGGTGAAGCACAGGTGAAGCTTAGGCAGAAGCTATAGAACGCATAAAGCGCATGAAGTTAAGAAGACAAGGACTAGGGAGAGAACATTATAACCATCTAGAAACATCACCCAGATACCCCATGGCCATGTGTCAAGCAAAGTCAAGTACACACCCTAGCATAGTGGACAGGAGACCATTCATCACAGTCAGGCTAGAGCACGGCAACCCTTGCCAAGAGCTCAGGGCTTTAATTGATTCAGGTGCTGCGACTAGTGCGATTAGATGGTCCCACTATAAGGACTCAGGAATAGAAATGCGGCCAATTGAGGCATACCTCATAGGTCTAGGAGGCATGGAAACCCCTTGCATGGGTGAGGTGGACCTTCCTATCCTCATAAACGAAGTGACCTTGACAGTGAAACTACTAGTGTGCCATGACAACGTGATAGAACCCCTAATCCTTGGCCAAGATTGGCTATACGATCACTCAGTGGACCTAAATCTTAGACAAGGCTCCTTGCAGATTGGAACCTTAGATCAGAAGCGAGTGATACCGCTTGACTATGTATGTGTATGTGTATGTGTATGTGTATGTGGACGTGTATGTGTATGTGTATGTGTATGTGTATGTGTATGTGTATGTGTATGTGTATGTGTATGTGTATGTGTATGTGTATGTGTATGTGTATGTGTATGTGTATGTGTATGCGTATGTGTATGTGTATGTGTATGTGTATGTGTATGTGTATGTGTATGTGTATGTGTATGTGTTTATGTATGTGTATGTGTATGTGTTTGTGTATGTGTATGTGTATGTGTATGTGTATGTGTATGTGTATGTGTATGTGTATGTGTATGTGTATGTGTATGTGTATGTGTATGTGTATGTGTATGTGTATGTGTATGTGTATGTGTATGTGTATGTGTATGTGTATGTGTATGTGTATGTGTATGTGTATGTGTATGTGTATGCGTATGTGTATGCATATGTGTATGTGTATGTGTATGTGTATGTGTACGTGTATGTGTATGTGTATGTGTATATGTATGTGTATATGTATATGCATATGTATCTGTATATGTATTTGTATATGTATCTGTATATGTATCTGTATATGTATGTGTATATGTATATGTATATGTACATGTATATGTATATGTACATGTATATGTATATGTATATGTATATGTATGTGTATATGTATGTGTATATGTATGTGTATTATATGTATGTGTATGTGTGTTGGCAGCAGTCAGGGAACCGAAGGAGCCACAAGACGAAGAGAGTCAGAGCGAAGGGACAGCACAAGCAGACATGGTAGTCAAAGAAGATCTGGCAAATAGGCCAATAATTTCTCTCATGAAGAAACAAGTATGAGCATTCACGCAAATCTAGCACTTAGGCAACCCTTTAACTTTTCAAAAACCCTTACACCAATTAAAAGTGATTCTCATCACTAAACACCATTGTAAATACCATTTCATATTTTTGTAGCTCCATTTTGTGCAAGCCAAGGAGTCCTTGAGCTTGAGGAGCTTTAGAAGTATCTACCTGCCAATTTTCGCAATTTTTGGATCTCGTTGGAGCCCTCAAATAAGCCCTGGAACCTAATTTTAACTAGGCCGGACACTAGGTCTGAACAGGGCCAAAGCTAGTCAAAAACTATAAAAGGAGCTAGAGAGCTCATTTTTGGTGGATTGTAGTTGAAACAAACTTGTAAGAGCTTTTAAAAGTAATCTAAGAACTCCATTGCTTCTCTCTCTTTGTCTTGCCGTGTGTGCACGTGTGTGTGTATGTGTGTGCATGTTTGTGTGCTTCTCACTCACGCATTTGTGCCGTCACTTGCTCGAGGTCTTCACACCATCCTCACGTCTTCCTGGATTGACATTAAAGGAGGTGCTACTCATCACTGAGCTCCTTTAATGTCAATCCGGGAAGACGTGAGGATGGTATGAAGACCTCGAGCAAGTGGCGGCACAAGTGCGTGAGTGAGAAGCACACAATCATGCACACACATACACACACACGCGCACACACGGCAAGACAAAGAGTGAGAATCAATGGAGTTCTTAGATTACTTTCACGAAGCTCTTACTAGTTTGTTTCAATTACAATCTAACCAAAAATGAGCTCTCTAGCTCCTTTTATAGTTTTTGACTAGCTTTGGCCCTGTTCAGACCTAGTGTCTGGCCTAGTTAAAATTAGGTTCCAGGGCTTATTTGAGGGCTCCAACGAGATCCAAAAATTGCGAAAATTGGCAGGTAGATACTTCTAAAGCTCCTCAAGCTCAAGGACTCCTTGGCTTGCACAAAATGGAGCTACAAAAATATGAAATGGTATTTACAATGGTGTTTAGTGATGAGAATCACTTTTAATTGGTGTAAGGGTTTTTGAAAAGTTAAAGGGTTGCCTAAGTGCTAGATTTGCGTGAATGCTCATACTTGTTTCTTCATGAGAAAAATTATTGGCCTATTTGCCAGATCTTCTTTGACTGCCATGTCTGCTTGTGCTGTCCCTTCGCTCTGACTCTCTTCGTCTTGTGGCTCCTTCGGTTCCCTGACTGCTGCCAACACCCCCCCCACTCTCGTGTCTGTCGCCCCTGACAGACCCTTGTCTAGAGGAGTTTTGAACATAGTATTGGACGACATCGGAGGCTAGGTGGTGTTCTTCGAGTCGCAAGCCGCGTGCTAGATCTGTGAGCAAATCATCCCAATTCACAGGACCAGGAACATCTGGATGAGGCACCCTCAATTGTTCTGAGTAAATAGTTCTCTCCACAGCAAATAATTGGAGGAGATGTGATGGTCTGGGTATAAAGATTTCGGAGTGATATTCCCAGAATCCTGTGATGAACATCTCCTCAAATGTCTGTTTAAAGCAAGCTGGGAGGTACTTGATTCTGGCGTGCCAGGCATATATTACTTCAATGGACGGGGTGGTACTCATATCATACACTAGATCCTGGTTTCCTGTCACAAAGCCTGCACCTGAGAAGTGAGGGTCCTTAATGTTTTTAAACGTCCTGAAAGTGATCAGCATTAATTCAAATATTTTAATACACATCTGGGCCATCACATCAGGATTATTGCGTAGCCGAGTACTCCAGTGACGGATTGTAGAAATCATGTAGTTGACTGTGGGGGGTCCTCGTGGAGGTGCTAGATAAACATAATTCAACCATTTTGCACAGGCTTTGATGTCTCTGACAGCCATAGTGAATTCAGGCCAGGTGCGTCGTCGAAGAACTGGAATGTAACAAGGATTATATTTAATAAACAACGGCATATTATTCCAGGTTTGGACCATTTCAGGATACGTTTCCAAAAGCCTGATTCTCCAGGTGGGTTGATGGATGGACCCACGCTGAGCACTTTCCGGTATATCATCTGGACCAAATTGTGTAGCAAACGTGGGAGGCTTGCCACATTGTCGTTGAATCTCCGCGTTGTAATCGGCCAAAAGTATACAGAATGGCACGTATTGGTCATTATTGGTACCGATCCATCTATGATGAGACATGCTTCTGAAGTATTCAGACTTTATGATAGTTTCTTCTAAGTTCGCTAATGATTGGATCTGAATGGCCACCCGTTCTTCGTGGGTGTTCGCTGTCCTTTCCAGTGTCTAAAGCCACTCAGGTGCTTCCACTTCCAATGTGTCTAGTCCCTCTGAGGTTTGTCGCCCGCCTGGCATTGGCATAGGAACATACGGTTCCTCGTACGAATCATCGACCTCAATAGGGACCAACTCTTCTTGCTCTGGTTCGACCACTGGAGATGGCTGCCTTTCGTATGTCAGTAACCTCTACTGTAACTCTGCTACTTGCTCCGTTAAGGCCTTTACTTCGTCTGAGGTGGAGGTTGATGGGACACTCTTCGGTTGTTCCTCCTGTTCCTTAAGTCTGCTCTGAAGTGTGTCACGCTCTCTTTCCAAGTCATCATGGGCTTCCAAGAGATCTGCATAGCTTTCCAAAATGGTTTTCATCGTCTCCGTGGGAACTGCTTTGAACTGCTCTAGATCTATCTCGTGAGGGGAGCCTTCCATTGCCGCTTCCAGATTCTCTTCATTTTGTTTTTGCAGTCTCTTATTCTCCTCCAGTGCTGTGGCCATATGTTTCCGTAGTAGCGCCAAGTTGCGTCTGACTCGTAGGTTATCAGCCTGGTATACTTCGAGCAAAGCTTCTAGTTGTTTGACACCTGATTCTGTCGATGGTTGGGGTGCCTCCAATAGTGTTTGGTGAGCCTGCTCAAGCGTTGTGTAGCGTTGATTCACTTCTGCATTTTCCTGTTGTAAAATGTGAAATTGCCTTTGTAAGTTTTGATGGTGTGTTGTCAGTTGTAGATACCGGCCGTCCAGAGCTCTGTACTCATTCTGGAGCTGATATACACATTGATTTAATGCTAAAAATATGCTATTTACATTAAACGATGCTGGGAGGGGTGAAGATGCAGGGGGAATGGGGGCAGGAATGGGAGTTGTGAATGATGTGGATGCAAGTGGAGATGTGGGTGGAGGGGGTATGGGAGATGAAGGTGGCATCGGGGGAGGGAGCGGTGCTGTGGCAGGAGATATTTCCATAGTGTCAATTGTTTGAGTGATAGTGTAGATGGGGATCGCGGGTGGAGTGGATGTGACGTCAGTGAACAGAGTGGTGAAAGTGGGCATGGTGACTCCCCCGAATTGGATTCCCGGAGAGAGTGGGATTCCCATGACAATGGTGGTGGTAGTGGACATGGTGGTGCTAGTGTCATGTGATGGAGTGAATTGTGTAGTGCGAGGTGGGGATGGTGGTGACAGTGGTGCTTCCTGATATTTGTCTGCTTGCGTTGTCTCTCCTGGTGCTGATACATTTATATGAATTTGTTTCCCGGACCTCCTGGGACGAACGGGAACCCTCTTCTCAAATCTGTGAATGTAAGCCATTGCCTCATGGATGGCCTCATCCACGCCTACTGCGTCGGCATGAAGGTTTATGGACTCAATGAACAACTCGTCCACACCTTCCTCAGCTAGCAACTGGTTCATGAGTTTCTTGCCCGATTCTAGTGACATCTTATGCTGTTCTTGAACCAGTTGCATGGTTCGATATAGTCTTTTGATTTGTGCCGAATACGCAGGGGCACTTGCCAGCTCTGAAAGCTCGTCATATTCTTGTTCCTCGTAGGCTTCTTCCTCTTGTTCTGCCTCTTGTTCCTCTACGTCGACTTCTACCACTTCGGGTCGGGTGGGGGCTACTGTCGTTGTCTGGGGTTGTGGTTCCTGAGTACGTTCTGTTTCCGTCTCGAGATTAGAATCATAGATCAATCGGGCTACTTCTTCATCCGTGAGATCATTTAGAGTAAAACCCTGTGGGAATTCCAGATCTGATGGGACGGGTGGGAATACCAGATTAGGCCCATCTGTGCTCGGTCTTGGTAGCCGGATTGTGAATGGCCTAACGCG
Source organism: Ceratopteris richardii (assembly GCA_020310875.1). NCBI lineage: Eukaryota > Viridiplantae > Streptophyta > Polypodiopsida > Polypodiales > Pteridaceae > Ceratopteris > Ceratopteris richardii. Next base: position 124,343,803 of record CM035409.1, read on the forward strand.
TCGTGTCTGAGGAGGGGTAATTTCTGGTGTAGTGGTGGCTCCCCGTGGTTGAGCACAGGGTAATTGTACTCCCCCCCTCATCTTCTTTGATGGGGGACCCGCTGCTGATAGTCTTCTCTGGAATTCCTGAGCGCAGGGCCATATGAGTGCCCTCTGAATAGGCACGTCATAGGCCAGACATCGGTAGATTATCTTTGTTAGAGCGCAACATCCATGAAGCACATTTTTTTGCTTCTTGTTCCACCTTTGATGGGCTAGGTGGATCTGATCTATGATCCAGTGTGGCACATTGATGGGAAGGCCTTCCGTCTCTGCCAGATACAAGCTGAACCATATTTTCTTTGGGGGCATTGTGAATCGTTCCTGGGCGGGGAAAGCAAAATGTTGCATGATGGTCCGCAGGTGAAGCGCAATGGTAGGTGTCATCGCTACCATATCCTTCAGCTTATTAAGATCTTTGTGTTTCATTCGACCTGGAACCATGGTTTCCTTTTCCGTGGGAATGTGCATGCCATACATGCCCAACGCTTCCCGTACCAGATTAAGGGTCAACTTGAATCTTTTAAGCTCATGACCTGGCAGCAGTGATGGCAACACAAAGGTGCTGTCGCCTCCCTTGGCCCTGCTTGGCGTGATGGTACTGATCAGATATGAACATCGTAAGAAATCCGGCTTTGGTAAGTGGGCCCTGAAATAACTGTCCACACCAGCTTTGGTCCAAACTGATCGCATGACTTCGGCGTTTTGATAGCTTTCAAACTCGCGCGTGAAAAAGTGGTATCGTCCCCATTTGCCATTAAATTCCAATTCTGCTTCCCAGAAATAGGTTCCATCGCCCAATGGTCCAGCGACATCACTGAACCAATGCGCGTGCTTACCTACTTGAGAAGTGTGCCCTTGAGGAGGATCCTGAATGGGGAGCACATGCACGGCTTGAAGTTCTTGCGGCCTTGCGGTGAGATGTGGCTCGAGGAGGAGTGTTTCTATGTCCACAATCTGTGCACCAGATCCGGCTTGAGAACTGGCACCTGCTGCTTCTGCCATGGCCCTGCTTGCTGGTTGGTTCTGTGAGAATATAGAACCACGTGTTAACATCGTAATGGACAGAATAAATCCGTTGTTGTCCCCGTTACAACATTAACATGAGGTAGATGGTGAGTTAGTGGTTAGTAAGTGCACGAAGACAGTGTGTGTAGTTAATGCTTGGGTAGTCCTAGGAGACTAATGAAGTTAGTAAGTGGGGATGAATTTACAAATTGGGGTCGGGGGGTTTATTACAGGTCTTAGGCTGCCAAATGCAGTGGATGGGCTTTGTTCTTGGTTTCGTAGAGACTCTAGGGAGCTTTATAGGTGTATCGACTTGAAAATGAGGCATTTCTAGGGACCCATTTACAAGCGATTCTGTTTGTGCTCATGGGCCTTGGTGTGTTCCTGAGTGTTGAAAACGAGTGAATGCTAGCTGTGCGAATGAATGGGTTACGCTGTATAGGTTGTGGCCTCGGTGTAGCTATTTGCGCCCGCAAGCAAGCCTTAGGCACCCAAATTTGTCTTGATTGTGGGCTAGCCTTCATCGACTTCTTGGGCACCCAAATAGATTTCACGTTAGCAGGAGAATTTCTGAAAGACTTCTTATTAGTGTCGTGTTGTTGGTTACTAATAAGAGGCTTTTCCCGTGTGGTTGGCGGGAGTGCAACCGGGTGTTCGCCTTTCCGCACCCACACTTGTTTCACTTGCTGGGACATTCTGCTGCGCAGGTACTTTTGATTTCCGGCATGGGTAGTACTCTGCTTCTTCTGCCTTTGATCCACCTTTGGTTGCTGCCTCCTTCTGGCCTTTGGAAAAGAAGGGAGTTCCGTTTCATCCCTGACTCCTTTTTTGAGAATATCATTCCTCTACAACACATAGTTTTGGACAAGAACAACATGGTCATCTTCATGTGTACCCCTGGAGGGACCAGGAGTCTGTGCCTTTCCTAGTTCTTTGAGTGCTCCATTACCTAACTCTACTGTGATTCGACTATGATTGACCCATACCTGAAGAAGTCCACTTCTTAGGTTTAAGTTGACTGCTTGGTCATAGATCCAGTCTTGACCCAAGACAAGGGGTTCAGTGAGATCCTCGTCTTGACACACTAGTACTTTAACTGTCATTGCCTCATCATGAATGTAGAGGGGAAGTTCCACCTCGCCCATGCAAGGGGTTTCCACGCCTCCCAATCCTATGAGATATGCTTCCACAGGATTGACAGTTAACTGCAACTCTTGATAGTAAGACAATTGAACAGCACTAGTGGCTGCACCTGAGTCAATCAAGGCTCTTACGGTCCTTGCACTCTTTCCTTGTCCTATATCTAAGGTTACGAAAGGACGTCGATCAGTTATCCTATGTGAGCTTGTTCCTGCGACTTCACACATTGCCATATGATATCCTTGATCTGCATAGTCATTTGTTCTAGGCTGATCTCTACCTTGCCTTCGTAATTTCATCCTTCTGATGCGTTCTAAAGCTTCTGCTTGAGCTTCTTCTCTAATTCGCTTTTCTTCCTCTTTGCGTTTCTTAGCAGTGTTGAGTCGGCTGAGCATTTCCTCCGTGAGGGGTTCCTGATACAACTTGACTCTGCAACCGCTAATATAGTTTGGGAGAACATCACCCTTTAACGTGGCTAGTTGTAGTGCTCCACTCGTGGAAATCCTATTGATGATCATAGGTCCGTAGCCTCTCTTTTCTAGCTTCCTCGCGTGTTGTTTCAGTGTATAGACTAAGACTAGATCTCCTGCTTTCAAGCCTTTATCCTTCACATGGGCATCGAAGTATGCCTTCTGTCTCTTCTTGGCTGCATATATTCCTGCAGCGGCTCTCAGCCTTGTTTCCCCTAATCGTTCAAGGTCAAAGATCCTAGAGGAGAGCTCATGACCTGTCCATTCGTGCTCTTGTGCTACTCTCAATGTAGGAATCAAGAAGTCCAAGGGTAGCACAGCGTTTTGACCAAATACCATCTGAAAGGGGGTGGCTTGGAGTACCGTTTTGTAGGCAACTCGGTATGCCCAAACAGCATGGTGTAGCTGTTTGTCCCAATCAGAGCGTTTAGTGTTCACTAATTTTGTCAGTACATTGCATAAGATTTTATTAGTGCTCTCAGCTTGTTCATTAGCTTAAGGGTGATAGGGGGCAGACTTCTTGTGTATTACCAAGAATTCTTGGAGTAAATTTTCAATCACTTCGTTCAAGAAATGAGTGCCTCTATCACTGACAAGCTCTATAGGTAGCCCATATCTTGTGAACACATTCTCAACAAGAATTTAGCAGTTGTTTGAGCATCGTTCTTTGTCGTAGCCTTTACCTCCACCCACTTGGTGAGATAATCTGTTGCAACAATGATGTATTCCGCATGAGAACCCTTAGCTGGGGGATTAATAGGACCTACGAAGTCTATTCCCCACTTAGAGAACGCACGTCCACCCATCATAGGTTTCAGTGGCATCTCATCTTTGCATATAGGATACTGAGTCCTCTGACAGACATCACACTGTTTCACATAGGTATGTGCATCCATGTGAAGGGTAGGCCACCAGAAGCCTGCAAATAATATTGCCTTGATCACCCGATCCGGTCCAAAGTGTCCTCCTGCTACACCTTGGTGAGCAGTTTCCAAGATCTTGAGATATTCAATTTCATGGACACATAGCCTCAGGTAACCATCTTTACCACGCTTATATAGATTATCACCAATGAGTGAGTAATCCAGGGCTTCTTGTTCTAAACTCCTTTTCCTAGCCAGAGTCATGTCTGGAGGGAATGTGTTTGTCCTCAGGAAGGATACTAGAGGTTCACTCCAATCTGGCACAATGGATACTTGATAAAGAGTGGCGTGTTCCACAGGTGGTTTAGTGCAACAGATTGGGCATTCCTTGCACAACTTTTGGACATCCGCTTCCATAGTCGGCCAATGCACTCCGAGTCTCTTTAGAGTCTGTAAAGTTCGTTGCTTTGAGTAGTGTTGCTCTAACGCACCTACATGTGCTAATTGCAACCATTTAGCGTACTCATCCTCTTCTACGCAACAAGCCAAGATCCCTTGATCTGTGTGCTTGTATATACTTCCTGCCATGATGTGGTATTTTTGGGCTTTTACAACCTCTCTATTCCGTGTGTTTACCACTGGATGGTTAGGCCCGTATGTCAATACTGGTACCAAATGCTTAGCCCACTGTGGCACCACTTCCAAATTAAACAAGTAAGCGTTAGGGAGGTCATCTGATACTCCTTGTGGGGCTTCGCCCGATGTGAGCCTAGAGAGATGATCTGCTCTTAAATGAGTCCTACCTTTCCTTACCACAACCTCAAAGTCATATTCCATGAGCAAGAGAAACCATCTCACTAATCTTCCTGTATTGCATGGTTTGTTTACGAGGTACAGCAATGCCTGATGATCAGTAAAAAATTTAAACTTATTTGCAAGCAAATAGTGTCTAAATTTCTTAACTGCATATACCATGCCTAATCCTTCTCGCTCTGTAGTGGTGTAATTCCGTTCAGCCGCATTCAATTGTCTACTGGCATAGGCAATTGGAAGATCCATATTACCTTCACTAGTAGGTTGTGCAAGCACACATCCAATAGCATAATTGGATGCATCCACATGAACATGGAAAGGCTTATTCCAATCTGGTGTGGTCAAGATTGGTGCTGAACACAATCTTCGTTTGAGCTCCTGGAAGGAATTCTCACATTCATCCGTCCACTCAAAGTTAGTCAGAAGTCCGTACATGGGCTTTGCAATGACAGCATACATGTGTATAAATCGTCGGTAATAACCACAATGCCCCATGAAAGCTTGTACTTCCTTGACATTTTTTGGCCTAGGTAGCTCTGCTATAGCTCTCACTTTCTCTTCGTCAGTAGATATGCCATTCTTTGACACTATGTGTCCTAAGATCTTGCCTTGCCTGACCATGAAAACACATTTTTCTGGGTTTAGGCAGACTTGATATTCTCTACATTTGTCAAAGATTTGTCTGAGTTCAGGAATATGGGTTTGTCTAATATTGGAATGAGCACAAAGATCATCAACATAGACTTCTAAACTCTTCCTCAGGAACTCCTTAAACACATGGCACATCAGCCTCTGGAAGGTAGCTGGTGCATTGGTAAGCCCAAATGGCATTACTGTAAAAGCAAAAATGCCCCATTCTGTGGCAAAGGCTGTCTTATGCTGATCCTCTGGAGCTATGGCTACTTGATTGTAACCCGAAAATCCATCAAGGAAGCTGTACACTTCCTTGCCTGCCACTCTTTCTAAGAGATGTTCTGTGATGGGAAGCGGATAGTTATCTCGAATCGTGGCTGCATTAACCTTCTTCAAGTTAATGCACACACGCAGTTTGCCATTCTTCTTGGGCACCACTACGATGGGGGATACCCATTCAGTGTGCTCAATTTCGTAGATAAATCCAGCTTCAACCAGTCTATCTATCTCTTCTTTGATCCTAGCAGCGTAATTATCGTTATATGTATAAGGCTTTTGCTTAGAGGGTTTGGCATCTGAGGTCATGGGGATGGTGTGTAAGCATATGTCTGGGTCAACACCCTTCAAATCCTTGTAACTCCAAGCAAATACATCTCTGTATTCTCTTAGCAAGGCAATCAATTCGTGCTCTTCTTCTTCAGTCAGGTCATGGCCTATGTACGTGCATCTCTCTTCCCCTTCTTCTATGGCTATAACCACTTTCTTGGTAGTTTCTTTGTTGTCATAGGCCTCCCCTGATTGTGCCTCTCATTTAGGCATTCTAATCATGACTCTCCTGTCATCTATCTCATACTTTTTAAAGTTTGCAGGGACCTCAAACAAAGATTCTTCTTCCTCTGGTGTGACAGATTTCTTCTTTCTTTTCTTTCCTTCTTCCTTCGTGGTCATATGTGTGGTTAGCCTGACATCACTTGTAAGCTCTCCATGCCTCTGGGGTTGAAATTCTACTTCATAGAAGTATTCCTCATCTGATGCAAAAGGTGGGTCCATGATGATTGACTCGAGATCGGAGTCACTTGCATCCTCAAATGCATCAGGGCTAGGTTCGCATTCTTCTAGAACTGCCTCTCCCATGATTGGCTCTATGGAGAAGACTGAAATGTCATAGCCATCCTCATCACAGTGAGGTGTCCATTGTTCCTCATTGATGGCTACGTCCATTGTTGCTAAGATTTTTGCCCAGCCATGGGGTTCAAATTCCTCGTCAGGAAAGACTACAGGTGCATAGGCTGGGTCTTGAATGGGTCTATGAGTTTCGTTTGCACCTATTTCTCTGGCCTTTTCTCTCTTCTCTTCCTCTACTACTACTTTGCACATCCATAAGTGGGTGTCTTCATGCATCCATGAGGATCCTGACCCTATGGAATGCACAGATTCCGTATCATCTTTGGCTCTATGGATGGGATTCCACTGGATAGGAGGTACATCTCTATGAGAGTAATCTTTGAGATTTACTTTGGTTGTAACACCTAAGTGTTGCAGGTACAAAGAATTGGTTCCCCAATCCTGGACCACTTGCAATTGTCGCATGAAGGGTCTTCCCAAAATCATCTCATAGGCATGATTCTTGCTAAAATCACATATAGCAAAGCTATGCTCAAACTCAACACCACAAGTGGTGAGAGTTATTCCTTCTAGCAATCCTAGGGGTCTCTCTATGTGACCATCGGCCATCTGCAATTTCATTCTCGTTGGCCTGAGTGCTGGCTTGCCCCAACGCTTCCATAGGGAAGTAGTGGCAATTGCAACTCCTGCACCGGAGTCCAAAATTGCCTTGGTGGTGTACTCCTGTAGGTGATGGGAAGATAGGTGTTCCCTTCTTCACCTTCACACATATCTCCTATCTTATCCAAGGGAATTTCTGGCACTGTCCTATGGGATCCTACCTGGGAACGAGGTTTGGCTACTTCTGGTACTTGTTTGGCGACATGTTTCCATAATTCAGGTCTAACCTTGAGTAGCTCTTCTAACTTGAGATTGCACTGCACGTTAGTGTTCTTCACTACCTCTGTGTTCCTAGGTATGACCGAATCTTCGTTCCTTACCATGACTGTAGGTGCTCTCATACAGGTGGACTTAGCTTCCCATGGGCCTGTGAAGTGAGGTAATTCTTGTAGAGAGTTAGACTCGAAGTCTAATCTTTCTTGAGATTGGGTGCTCTCCTGCTCTCCATAAATGGATGGGATATCTTGTGGGAATTGGTCATGTGCATCATCCACAAGTTCAATAGGAGGAGGGACTTCACTCTCTTTAGCCCATTTGTCTTGAATCTCTCGTAGGAATTCTGGTGTAAATCGATTCATAGAAGATGATGTGTCCGGCTCCGTAGAGTTAGGCACATAGGCTTCTTGTTCAGGAATACTTACTCTTCCACTTGCCTTGCCCTTGTTTTGAAAGGCAGGTTCCTTTTGTGTTTGAGCCATTAGATTCTCCATTCTTTCTAGGGAGGGGGAATTGTCTGGTTCAATGGAAATTGGCACATCAGCTTTCGGTAGGGGATGGGTCCTATTTTTGCTTGCGTCATCTCTTTCTTGATTCTCTCCTTCCTTGGCAGATCTTGCAATTATGCCCTCTAACTTCTCCAGAAGTCCATCCAAGTGTAATTGCGTGGCTGAGCCTGAGTAATTGAAAAGGCGACTGGCTTCAAACATAGTCTGAGCCAATGCGACCATTTTCGCGCAAAGCTTGGTTCTTTCTATCTCTAGGTCAGCTCTAGGGTAACACTTGTCATGATCTGTGACATTTGGCCCTTCTTGAATTCTGGCCTGATATGCTTTAAGCATCATGTCTATATCTTCAGGAGTGGGATCAGCTAATACTGATCCTACTCTAGGGGGTGGTGGAATCACATGAGGTGGGTTGGGAGGTGGCGGGTCGGATGGCGATGGGAATGGTGGTGGTGGGGTAGGGTGAGAGGGAGTTTGAGAGGTGATTTCAGTTATCCTAGCTTTGGTTTCTCTTATGCTTTCCTCGAGTTCACTCATCTTTTTAGCCCATTGTCTTTTCATTCTTTCCCGACTATCTTTCCATGCTCTAGCCCTTTTCTTTGTTATGCTCTCGGTTTCACTAGCCTCTGGGTTCTTGTCTTGGTTTACCCCTTGATTTTGCTACAACGCTTGGGCTCTAGTGACTACCTGTACGGGAGCAGTGGAAGTGACACTTCCTGTGGAATCTACCACTAACCCAATAACGTTGATAGGAGTGATTTTTGGCATATTATTGGGGTTCTTTGGGCAATCTCGTAAGAGATGCTCCTTTCCACAATCTTGGCAAAAGCCTTGGCTGAGTTTGTGTAGGTGGAGGTAAGGGACAATCACGAATGAGGTGATCTCCTTGGCATCTGTAGCACGGTCCTCTAGGGAATGGAGGTCTTACTTGCCTAGGTTGAGGCCTAGGGTTGGGGTTTGCGTACATGATGTTTGTATAATCTGACTCCCAACTAGGTTCATTCGGCTCTTCGCTGTAATAGGACTCACCATGTTCTAGAGACTGCATGTAGTACGCCTGGGGACGATCAACATGTGTAGAATCAAATCTATGGTCACTCGGGTCACTTTCAGAAAGCAGTGGTGTTACAGGGACAATCGCTCTATTCAGGTTTTCTTCTGCTGCTGCATATTTTACTGGGATCGCATTAGCCGGAGCTGGGGGTTGTTGTGCTAGCACAGGCTGAGGCCTTTGTTGGTTTTGATAGGGTTGGTAGGTTTGTTGAGGCCTAGCATACTGCTGAGGTGGGTACTGGTTCTGGTATCTTCCTTGTTGCGGGTATGGCTGAGGGTACGTCTGCCTAACGGTTTGCTTATTATAGGGGCAATCTTGCGCGGTATGATTGGTGTACCTTCGTTCTATGGTGCAGTACTGACTACTAGGATTAACTTGGGGTTGGGCCATAATGGGACATACGTTCGCCATGTGGTCGCCACCACAAGTATAGCACCTTTTCACCGGGGCAAACCTTGGGATTTGTTTGCTAGTTACACCTAATTTCTGAGCTACTTTCTCTGCAAGTTCCTCGATTGATGTGGATTGTGTGGAAGAGAGGCTTGAGGCACTATCCGAATCTTTGTATATCTTGGAAAGCTCTAACTCCTCCCCTAGATTATCCTCAATGTCAATACACATGCGTACACACTCTTCTATGGTCCTAGGGTCCTTCAAGTACACATATGATCTTAATTTGGTACTTAGCAATCCATCCAAGAATAAGGCCACTTGCTTGGCTGGTGTAGGTAGCTCCGAAATAGGGCATCTTTCAAGATATTGCCTAAATCTTCTTCCTGCAAGTCTCACGGTCTCTTGAGGGGTTTGCTTGAAGCTGTGAATCAGCGAGGAGGTATTATGCCTTATGCCACTCTTAGAGAATTCAATAATGAAAGCCTCTAGGAGTTGGTCTATGCTCCTGAACTGCCTCTCATTTAGTGGCTGAAACCATGTCAGGGCAGTGTTCCTAAGGGTCAGACCAAAGGCATTGTACTGCGTGAATAGATCCTCCACTTGTTCAGCTCTCAAGACTTGCCTAAACTCAGCCACATGATCGTATGGATCTCCAGTGCCATCGAAGTAGTTCTTCATGGACTTAACTAGCTGAGTCGGTCTCAAAGTCCTTGTGTGCTCTCTAGGTCGTGGTAGAGGAAACTCATCCGCATTTCTTTGATTCCTGTGAGCTCTAAGTATCTCAGGTTCTACTCTATTTGTTTCCGTCCTCGTTCTTTCTCTGCCCACCGGGTTGGCAAAGCTTACTTCTGGTCTATCTCTACTTCTATCTCTTTGCATTCCATGAGCTTGGGATGTTCCAGCTCCAGGGTGACCATAGGATACATTCGATCTCGGTTGGGGGAAAACGAATTCACCCTTCCAAGTGTAAGCGTGCCTATCATTTTCTGTCACCACAAAGATCCTCTTCGAAGTGTGATCTAAGTAGGTCACTCTACCTGGGCTATCAGGATCCTTAAACTCATAGATCATGATTGTTCCTATATCAGTTGGCTGATCAGATTTGTACCTCCAAAAGGCTTCGTCAGTCTCTCGATTGAGAAGCAAATCTATGCTCTTGTTGTCTTGGGGAACCCACTCAGGTGTGATAATCCTAGTGAGAACAGATTTGCCTCGGGGGGTTCTAGGTTCTACACCCATGTTTCCTTGTTCCAAGTCACCTAAGTCTGCTTCTGAGATTACATTCCCAAATTCATCTGTCCTATCTGGGTGACTGGTGACTACGTATATGGTTCCTTCTTTGTCCAAGTATGCTCCGTTTTCAAACTTGACAGCTGGGTGCTCTAATCCTATGGATTGATCAGGATTCTTAATCTGTACCACAGATCTTCCTAGGCCGTCCTCATAGATGCTAGCACCTAATCGGTTGGTCCTAAGGTATTCCAACTGCGTTTTGTAAGGGCCATCTACCCTATACAGGTATGGCACTCCTGAACTACCTGTAGGTCTCTCCATACCTTGAGACATCTCTGATTCACTGGTATCAGAGCTAGGGTACTGCGAGTGGTGACTCAACTGCTGGGCCCAAGACCTTGCAGTGTGATTGACACTAGCCTCTGAAGACCTAAGGCTTCGTCTCTCTCTTACTAGGTGTCGTCCTGATCTAAGGTTCATATGCCTAATTGATTAACCCAATTTGTCCCAGGTACAACCACGTTTCTGAGTCCTTTGTATCAATTACTTAATCCCCTTTTTACGTTGATTATCGTGTTTATACTCTTGTCTGATATCACATCGTTAGGAATACTTGAGTTTAATTTCGCACTTGAGTTTGGTCGTTTCACGTTAGGTTCTTTTCCTTTAGAGTTATCGTTCACACACACACAGGTTATTTCTCGACTTGCACTTGATTTCTTAGATAGTCTTTGATTTATCTCGTGCCTATCGTTGCCTGGAATTACTTCTAACACTACTCGCACTTAGCCTAAACTAAGAATTGACAGAGGGTGTTGCGGGTTTTCCAACCTTGAGTTCCTTTCAGGACGCGTGTTCCCAAGCCTGCACTTACTCTTGCCTTGCGTGCCCTTCGCTGCTCTCAAAGGACCTGTAAAAGGCCCACTGTTAGCTCAAGACTTAAATTCAAAAGACAGAACCAATCACTTTCATTCATGTAACACTTCACCAATTGGCACTATGATTTTTTGGACACAACTCTAGAGATCCCTGAACTTTGTTCCCCCTGGGTATGGTCAACTTCAAAATACCCTAGCAAATATTCTTGATCTTAATTTAACTACAACCAGTCGATGTTTTTGTTGTATTCCCTGTGAGCTTTCCAACAAAACAAAAATCACGGCAAACGGATTTCGTATGAGAAAGTTATGCCGGTTCAGGGTTTTGGGGCTAAAACAGGATTGAGTTAGGTTAACAGGCAAACAGGAATTCTAGAGTTACTTGGGTCGTGCCCTCGTAATGCAATGCTACACCCTAATGTTTGTCCCACACTTGGCCAAAATTGAGACCCCTATTTTTGCCTTAAAAATTTGACCTAATTTGCCCTTCTAACGCGTTCGCAAAGTCTGTCGGTCGCGATTGACAGGTGAGTCGCGATCGACGTGTCGATCGCGATTGACAGGTCCGTCGTGGCTGTCAGTCGCGATTGACTGGTCAGTCACGATTGACAGGGGTTACGAAAAGTCAATTAGTCGTGGTCAAAGAGTCGTTGACTCTGTCGGTCGCGATTGATGGATCGATCGCGATTGACAAGTCGGTCGCGAGGGTCTGTTGATCGTGGTCAAACAGTCGTTGACTCTGTCGGTCGCGATTGATGGGTCGATCGCGATTGACAGGTCGGTCGCGAGGGTCTGTCGATCGTGGTCAAACAGTCGTTGACTCTGTCGGTCACGATTGATGGGTCGATCGCGATTGACAGCTCGGTCGCGAGGGTCTGTCGATCGTGGTCAAACAGTCGTTGACTGTGTCGGTCGCGATTGATGAGTCGATCGCGATTGATGACTCGATCCCGATTGACACGTGTCACACGTATGGTCAGTCGATCGTGGTCAATCGGTCGTTGACTCTGTCGGTCGCGATTGACAGAGCCGTCGTGGGCTGTCGATCGCGATTGACGTGTCGATCGCGATTGACAGATCTGTCCGTCGTGGTTTGTCGGTCGCGATTGACAGAGCGATCGCGATTGACAGAAATCTGAGGAATTTCAAAAAACTAAACACATCTTTGGGAAGCTCTAGGCCTGTAGATCATGATTTTGCACTTTGTTTGGTGATTTGAGCGTTTTTTCTGTCGGTCGCGATTGACAGAAGTCGGCGACACATAGACAGTTACTTCGAAATCCGTACCTGCGCAGAGTGCTGGGGACAATGATGTGACCTGTACCTGCAAGACAGCTCAAGAAACATGCAAAAACAGCACACGCAATTTTGCTCTCTCGCTCTCTCTCACAAGTGAAATGAGGGAAATGAGGTGGAGATGGTGATAACTCAAAAAACTGAAATTTTCGCGATGATGGAGATGGAGGTGGAAGATGGTGATGATGATGATGGTGATGATGGTGGTGAGATAAGAAGGAGAAAAATAGGAAAAATAAAGAAATTACCTACAACTCCAACGCGTCAACTCTACGTCTTACCATCACACGCTCGTCCTCAAAGCTCGATCCCCGGCAACGGCGCCAAAATTTGGTGTAGCTCAGTGATGAGTAGCACCTCCTTTAATGTCAATCCGGGAGGACGTGAGGATGGTATGAAGACCTCGAGCAAGTGGCGGCACAAGTGCGTGAGTGAGAAGCACACAATCATGCACACACATACACACACACGTGCACACACGGCAAGACAAAGAGTGAGAATCAATGGAGTTCTTAGATTACTTTCACGAAGCTCTTACTAGTTTGTTTCAATTACAATCTAACCAAAAATGAGCTCTCTAGCTCCTTTTATAGTTTTTGACTAGCTTTGGCCCTGTTCAGACCTAGTGTCCGGCCTAGTTAAAATTAGGTTCCAGGGCTTATTTGAGGGCTCCAACGAGATCCAAAAATTGCGAAAATTGGCAGGTAGATACTTCTAAAGCTCCTCAAGCTCAAGGACTCCTTGGCTTGCACAAAATGGAGCTACAAAAATATGAAATGGTATTTACAATGGTGTTTAGTGATGAGAATCACTTTTAATTGGTGTAAGGGTTTTTGAAAAGTTAAAGGGTTGCCTAAGTGCTAGATTTGCGTGAATGCTCATACTTGTTTCTTCATGAGAAAAATTATTGGCCTATTTGCCAGATCTTCTTTGACTGCCATGTCTGCTTGTGCTGTCCCTTCGCTCTGACTCTCTTCGTCTTGTGGCTCCTTCGGTTCCCTGACTGCTGCCAACAATGTGTATCTGTATATGTATCTGTATCTGTATCTGTATCTCTATTTGTATATGTATATGTATATGTATGTGTATATGTATGTGTATATGTATGTGTATATGTATGTGTATATGTATGTGTATATGTATGTGTATATGTATGTGTATATGTATACGTATATGTTTATGTATATGCATATGCATATGCATATGCATATGTATACGCATATGTATACGCATATGTATACGCATATGTATACGCATATGTATATGCATATGTATATGCATATGTATACGCATATGTATACGCATATGTATACGCATATGTATACGCATATGTATATGCATATGCATATGCATATGTATATGCATATGTATATGTATATGTATATGTATATGTATATGTATATGTATATGTATATGTATATGTATATGGATATGTATATGGATATGTATATGGATATGTATATGGATATGTATATGGATATGTATATGGATATGTATATGTATATGTATATGTATATGTATATGTATATGTATATGTATATGTATATGTATATGTATATGTATATCTATATGTATATGTATATGTATATGTATATGTATATGTATATGTATATGTATATGTATATGTATATGTATATGTATATGTATATGTATATGTATATGTATATGTATATGTATATGAATATGTATCTGAATATGTATATGTATATGTATATGTATATGTATATGTATATTCATATGTATATGTATATGTATATTCATATGTATATGTATATGTATATGTATATGTATGTGTAATGTATGTGTATATGTATATGTATATTCATATGTATATGTATATGTATATGTATGTGTATATGTATATGCATATGTATATGTATATGTATATGTATATGTATATGTATATGTATATGTATATGTATATGTATATGTATATGTATATGTATATGTATATGTATATGTATATGTATATGTATATATATGTATATGTATATGTATGTGTATATGTATATGTATATGTATATGTATATGCATGTGTATATGTATATGCATGTGTATATGTATATGTATATGTATGTGTATATTAGTATATGTATGTGTATATGTATATGTATGTGTATATGTATGTATATGTATGTGTATATGTATGTGTATGTATGTGTATATGTATGTGTATATATATGTGTATATGTATATGTATGTGTATATGTATATGTATATGTATGTGTACATGTATATGTATGTGTATATGTATTTGTGTATGTATATGTATGTGTATATGTATATGTATGTGTATATGTATATGTATATGTATGTGTATATGTATATGTATGTGTATGTGTATATGTATGTGTATATGTATATGTATGTGTATATGTGTATGTATATGTATATGTATATTGTGTACCTAAGTCAAGAAGACTGAAGGACTTGTGCCAATGAGACTAAACGCCAATTGCCACACAAGTGCGTATAGTGGGAAATTGACACACGCTTATTTTTCAATCCGATCAAACGACCTAACCAAGTGTATGAGGACATGTGCACACATGATGGAAAATGAAGTGGTTCAGCTGATATGTATGAGAAAAGACTAATCCACCTCTCTAACTCACTGAAGTACTGGAAGTGTCTGCTGCGATACCACTTAAAATAGTTTTCAGTAAATCAAGGATTTCTTCCAGCTCTAAACTCCGAATATAGTCAATAGGGTACTCATTTCAAAGCTCTCAACGAGACGCATCTATTGGAGAAACTTGATTCTGACAACTCTGCTTCTAGGTATGGCCAAAATAGTGAATGGCAGGAAACACCCACACTCACTCCACAACTTTTACAAGCTCACACACACACTACAGTAGTTCAAAAACAGTGGGGAGGGGTAGACAACAGTCTTACACACACATTCCAAGCATTACACACACATAGAAGATCAAAGAGAAGATAGAAATGTGTAGGAAAGAAGCAAATTCGAAATTCAAGAGCTCTCCTTCTTCACAATGGCAAAAAGTCTCTACAAAGAGTCACAAAGTGACTTATATACATGTGCCCTAAATTTGTTCCTTTCACACAAGAGACCGGCACTTTATTACTAAAAAGTGAATTTCCTACTAATTTACAAGGGATATTCTACAACAAGTTGGGATTATGCAACTAGAGGAATCCTCTAGTGCATTTACATAGGTTTGAGGAAATTTCCTAAGACTTGAAGAAGAAGAAAAATGTGCCCATTAATTTGAAAATTTTGGGGCTCTTCTTTTGTGCTTCACTGCTCTGCAACACTCTCCCCCTCTTTGTCTCTGTCGTCCCTTGACAGGCTTTACTTCTTGTCTTTAGGTTGTTTAACAGTTCTGAATACACGCACCTAGTGATCAAAGAAGCGATAAGGACTGTCAAAGAATTTGTTATTTTGTCTGAGGTATGTCCTTTGCTTCTGTTTGCCCCTTGGTATTCCTTATGTCACATATCTAGGTTGCTGTATTCAGCTGGGCTGCCACGCATGCCATCAGTGACTAGGAATGCGCCGTTCTTAGTCACTCTCTTCAACTTTTCAGCCTCTACCCCTTTCTAACTTTTGGTCTTCTGATTTGTCTTTGTCTTCACACATCTAACCTGTTGTATTGCTTTTAGCCTGTTTACTTTGTTGACAATGCACGCTATCAGCGGAAGGATTATTACCTGCCAAATATTGTCTTGCACTTCTTCATGTATAGTTCCTAGCCGTCCTTTCCATGAAATGTCCTGGTTTTGATTGTTCTTTAATTCCATTCCTCAGGACCTGGGTGTTTCACGTTGTTTCCTGACGCGTGCCCCTGCGGGGCTTTGGGCAGAGGGTGGTTCTTTCACTTTATGATCTTCATTCTTTATTGAGCAGTTTTTGACTTTGATCTTCTTCTTCTTTTCTTCTTGCTTGATTCCCCTTCCACATATATGTATATGTATATGTATATGTATATGTATATGCATATGTATATGCATATGTATGTGTATGTGTATGTGTATGTGTATGTGTATGTGTATGTGTATGTGTATGTGTATGTGTATGTGTATGTGTATGTGTATGTGTATGTGTATGTGTATGTGTATGTGTATGTGTATGTGTATGTGTATGTGTATGTGTATGTGTATGTGTATGTGTATGTGTATGTGTATGTGTATGTGTATGTGTATGTGTATGTGTATGTGTATGTGGATGTGGATGTGGATGTGGATGTGGATGTGGATGTGGATGTGGATGTGGATGTGGATGTGGATGTGTATGTGTATGTGTATGTGTATGTGTATGTGTATGTGTATGTGTATGTGTAT
This sequence comes from Ceratopteris richardii, assembly GCA_020310875.1. NCBI lineage: Eukaryota > Viridiplantae > Streptophyta > Polypodiopsida > Polypodiales > Pteridaceae > Ceratopteris > Ceratopteris richardii. Next base: position 124,360,438 of record CM035409.1, read on the forward strand.
GTGTATGTGTATGTGTATGTGTATGTGTATGTGTATGTGTATGTGTATGTGTATGTGTATGTGTATGTGTATGTGTATGTGTATGTGTATGTGTATGTGTATGTGTATATGTATGTGTATGTGTATGTGTATGTGTATGTGTATGTGTATGTGTATGTGTATGTGTATGTGTATGTGTATGTGTATGTGTATGTGTATGTGTATTGTTAAAGTGTTGAACTAGCGATGCTGTGTTACTGACAAACGCAAGTCGTTATCGAACAAAGATTAACGTAATACACAGCTTCACCGTAAACTATGGTTAACTCTAATTATCATTACCGTAAGACATTACCAGATCGTCGTGGGTTCTTGGGAGTGGTAGGGGTCTGTTAAATAGAGGCCCTGTACTATTTTCCCAAATCTTCGTTACAACATCAAGCGTGACTACTCGTCTAGCTCAGTTACTAATCAACATCAATACTTGGTTCTTAGATTCCTACGTCCAAAATTCTCCAGATCAGTTTACTCAAAGAATAGAACAATTGTCCCTTCTACAGATTCATGAACATATAATATATCAAACAGAGTGAATCAGACAGATTCACTCACCACAATACTTCCCGAGACATTCAATTAAAAGTTACATTTACCAAAGCAATAATCTGTATCAAATCAACTTATGCAGTACTACATTCACTTATACTAACTCAGGGTACTTCAACGGTCGAAGAGCACACAATCTTATGATACGAAAACAGTACTCAACCACATAACCTGACATTTAACATTCACTACGGTGAACTTCAGTATGAGTAGGCGACACAGACAGAACAGAAATCAACACAAACAATACTCAGAGCTTCACCATAGTGTAAGTAAACTCTGACAATCTCAGAAAGGGCATCCCTCTCTCTCTTTCTCTCTCTAAAACCATATACACAAGCGTCTCTCTCGCCATTCTCTTTACATTGCTTTATATATCTTTTTTCAAGATGCGCGTACCAACTTTTTTGCACGGATTTTGATAATTCCGGTATATCAGGCGGTCATTACGTCTGTCCCACTCCGGCGGTCGTCTAACACTGGCACGCACGGTGGACTCGAACCCGCAAGTTCCACAAAAATTTTTTCAGAGTTATGTTCAGACTCATTAATGATGTTGGGAGCACCCTGTAGATTCTGTAAACTAACAGTATTTTCTTCACCACTTTGGTGCGTCTGATTGTTTATGTCAGTGTTCTGCTCCCGATTCACCTGTGTCTGCACTTGTAACAGTTCTCTTTGCAATTCTTGAATCGTCTGTTTGTATTCTTCAAGCTGATTTTCCTATCGTTTAATGACTGTCATGAGATCGTTTTCATGGTTGGACAAAAAACAGGACCGCCTTTGATCAATTTGGGGAACAAGTATACTCAACCATCTTCTATGAAAAAGTTTCCAAGTATCATGTACATGATTATACAATTGTTGTTTCAGTGACTCTATATCTATCTTTGTCATCAACGTGGCATCCAATTCAACGCCTTCATTATTTAATAACTGGGTTTCCATTTCCTGTAAAACTTGTATCCTGGAACGCAGAACTACATGTTCTGCCATCATTGTAGCATTCATCATGGAAAAATTTATCATCTCTTCTTTGGATTTGTTTCTGCACTGCTACCTGCCATGGTTCAAAATCTTGAATAGACCTTGTGGTCTCGATCAAAGCTAGCACTAGTTGTTTGTGGTCATTCTGCATTTCCTTCAATAAACCGTCCTTGCTATTCACAGCATCGTGTAATTGTTTATTCTGTTCAATCAATGAATTGGAATGATTTTTATTGACAGTTACCTGTTCTTGTATGTTCTGAATGCTTTCTTGTTGTTGCAGTAGGAAGTCCAAAACTTCCTGCAACTTATTCTGCATTGTTCTCATGTTATTATCCGAACAATTACTCTGCAATATTTTCGCACTTACCTGTTGTGATGGATCCTCCATTCTTCTTTTGGTTGATAATTTAAAAGGGGTTCCCAAAATAGGCGACTGTTCACCGCCATCTGTTACCGGAAAAAGACTGTCCGGCATTTCTGCTATGTCCTCGGGCTCTGCTATCTGTTCTTGCCCTGGTCTGCTCAGTGTCTGATTACAAATATTACTTACCTGTTGATATTTGATTAAGTGTGCATATTCGAATAAAGCAGCTAAAAAGACTGACAGACGACTACATTTTTGGGACCTACGCTTGTCCCCGACAAAAATCTGTGTATACAAGTGGTTATACAATCAGTGAGCCCAGCTGACTTTACCACCTCCTTCTGCATGTACTAAGGGTGAAAAATTCTCTCTAGACATTAAATCAAATCTGACGATAAAACACAGTCTCTCTAAATACCATTTGAATTGTTCACGCCGAATGCATGCTGCTTTTTTCATCAGGTAATATTTTCTACGACCTTCGCAGTTTCCAAAATCCTTTCTCATGTCGTCATTCGAACAATTAGGAATACTGTCATCGTCATACAGAGGCACTTGAAATATTGCTGCGACTAATTGCGGTGAAAATTGTACCTGATTTAGAATTTGTCCTTTTGTTTGTCGCATAATCTGCAACTGAGTCGTTGCATCTTCATTACCTGTCCAACGCTCCCATGGTAGCTTGGAAAACTGTAGTAGTCCGATTCTCTGAAGCCAGTTCTTATTCCTCATAGAATGTATGTCGAGTTCTATTTTGAAATCGGTGAATAATGCTTTGTTGTTATGTTGTGCCTTTGTCGTTGCACAAGTCGTTGAATCATCACTATCATTCTGTAATGTAGTATCAATGTCGTTTGATGTAGGCACTATCATTCTCTGTGCAGTTGCTCTCCTCCTGAGTCGCCATCTTAGGATATCTGATTCAGACATGGTTGCAAGACTCGCCGAAAATAATATGCTGGAAGTTTGTTAACTAGCACCCAAGCTCGAAGAATACTATACTGAAAAATACTATGCTAGGCATATGCATTTTATAAGCACCAGAGCTTGAACTGCCATTTGCTGGAATGATTATATTTCATTCGGACATGACACTTCATTCCCCTTACCAAAATTGTAGCATAAGTAAAAATCATCATTCTGCATTTTATTCCGTAGATCGATGCTGGACTTAGCAAGTCTTTTACATGTGCGAAAAAGTATCATGAAACAAAACCTTGATATCATACTCAATTCGAACTCATCATTACATTGCGAAATCGCATGACCGAATTTTACTATTCTTCTATGAGACCTTCGAGGTACATATTCCTGGCTAATCTAAATGTATGAGCTATTTTTTTCTTAAGGGTTTCTAATAATTGCTTCAGAGTGTCGAGTTCTAAAATCTACGCATCTATTTTGACGGAACTAAGTGCAATTGCTTCGGTGAGCAAAATTTCGGCCTGTGTTTGCAAAAAGGCCTCTTGTAAATAAAAATCGTTTGATAATGCCGCATCTTTTGCTGTCTTCATGTCCGTTATTTGTTTCTGCATCTCATTGATTCTGTCTGTCTGGTTGCGTACCTGATTATCTAATCTTCCAAACTGTTGGATCTGGAATTCTATGTGTTTGGTAGTAAGCATCCCGTTCTCTGCGGACATTTGCTAAGTCCTTCTGATATTTAGATTCTCTGTTTAGTTGGTGTTTCAGCATGTTGTTGACATCGTCTAAGGATTCTTTTGTTCTTTGTAACTCTTCTACTGCCTGCTTTGCTTCTCTCTGCTGCTCTTGGTATTTATGTACGGTGTCCTGTAACTGGAGTCTTGTTTCTTCCAGTAGATTTCCTAGTGCTATTCTTGTATCGTCTGTATCTTTGATTGTTTGCTTTAACTTTAGTATTTCGGTGTCGGCAGCTGTCAGTAGTTCGTCTTTTTCAGCCAGTGCCTTATCTCTCTGGTTTGAGTGTTCTTCCTGTGCTTGGAGCGAAGCCTGTAGTTGCTTGATGTGCTCACATAGTGCATGATTTTCTGCTCTTGCTGCTTGTAACTCTTCTTGAAGAGGGGTGATATCCGCCTCCATTAATTCCAATTTCCTTTGGAATTCTTCTCGTGCATCGTCTGTGACTTGTTTCAGGTGTTGGGGCAGTTGTTGAGATAGGTTTATCAGTAGTCTACCCATAGCTTCTAATTCTGAAAAAACTGGAACGGGGTGGGGTGGCAGAGGAGGGCGAGGTTGCGAGGAGGTTCCGGTGAGGAGTTGTTGTGAATTTGGAGGTGAATAGTTGAGGGAGGATGTGGAGGCTTCAGAAGTTCCGGTGTGGTGACTGGGCTTGATGGGATTGTGGGGTGGTTCAGGTTGGGAAATGGGGTTAACAGGCGGTGTTTTGGGGAGGGTAGAGTCAGTAGTTTGTACCTTGTTTGTTTCTGCATTGTTTGCTTCTGTGGATTCCACTGCCTTCAATAGATTGTCTAGTGCATCTTGATGAGATTGCTGTTCATCTACCTGTTGCTCTGATTCTTTTTGGGTCGAAATTATTTCAGTTTCTGCTTGATGTTGTTGTTCGTGTTGCTCAGTCGATGATTCATTATGCATTGAAGTAGCTGTATCATGGAATGTCTCTTCTTCGTTCTTTTCTTCTTCTTTATCGTCCTCTCTGTCCTTTCCAGCTGAGCCTTGTGCTTTGCTTTCAGAGGAACTAATCCTGATTCGTTTCCGGCAAAACAACTGATTGAGCTCTTCTTCATCTTCTTCTTCCTCATCTTCTAGTAGCTGAACTGACTCTTCCGGCCTGAAAACTGGTCCTCGTGGTGGTGGTTGAGCGGTGAGTATGGTTGGGAAGAGGAAAGAAAGGATGTGGGGAAGTCTGGATCGAGGGGTGGTTCCTTTGTTGACTTGTTTCATGATGGCGACGCACTCCTTATGGATTCGGTGAAAGAAAAATGAGGCGAAATTAATGGGTTCTCATGCGGCAAGATCGATGGCGGAATAGAATGGGCGGGAGATACCATATGTGCGTTTTTGGAGGTTAAGAATGGCAACTAAGAACTGTAATGCGGTTTTTTCAGGTTTGGGGCGACAGAGAATGGCGTATTCATTTGATGAATGGCGGGGGAAAAGTTCGGTCATGCGGCCTACGGGGATACTTGGGCCATTCTCGCGGCCTTGTGGAGTGAGGCGGAAGGCTTCGACGAAGGCCTGGAAGGTTATTACGGTTCTAGATGGTAGGGAGGGGAAGAGCCATTGTCGGTCAACGATGGGGGATTGGGCGATGGCAGAGATGATTTGTGCGAAGAAGGGATGGGCTTCCACTGTGTGCCATGGCAGCTCAGCGAAGTTGGCCAACCCTCGGATACGCAGGTACTCTCCTACCTCAGTAGGGATACCATCACAAAAGGCTGTGTAGTTCAGCAATGCTTCCATTGGGCACGCAAACACGAATACACAGAGCACAGAGCGCGAGTACACAGAACACAGAAAACACAATCACAAGCACAAAAACACCATAGCGTTTTTTTTGGCGCAACCGAAGAGCTTAAGTACAGATATTATGGTGTAGGAAGTGAGGGTTATCATTGTGCGGTGCTGGAATGATACTACTTCCAATTTGGCGTGCATGCTTGAGTAAAGGAGTGCGGCTTATGACAAAACGCGGCTATTAAAAAAGAAAGAACTACAGGAAAAATAAAGAAAAAAAACAAAAAAGATGCGGTCCACCGCCGAATGTTTTAATGCGGGCTAGCGGCATGTTGATACAGCCGCAGCTTCGAGCCATTGATTGCTTTTGGAAGTGAATTTCCGATCAACGTAGTCAACCAAAAAGTGGCTGGACCGATTTGTTCTGAGATTTTGTAAGGGCCGAACCACCGTAATTTGAATTTGCCTGCGGATCTATTTGACTTTGCATTATAGAAAAGTACAAGCTGTCCTACCGAAAATACTGGAGTTTTCAGGTTTCGATCGTGTGTCCTTGCCTGTCTTAGTTGAACTTCATGCATTGTTAAGAAACTGAGCCATCTGTGTTCGTCTAATTCTCTGAGCGTGTCCAACCGAAATGACAGTGAGTCTTCCGGTAGCAGTTTCTGGGTAATGGCTACTCGTAAACTTGGTATAACTATCTCCATTGGTGCTATTGCTTCTAAGCCGTAAGCTAATTTGAAAGGTGTCAATCCTGTTGTTACCTTGTAGGTAGTTCGGTATGCCCATAACACTGCAGGTAGTAGTTGATCCCATCTTTGTGGTGCTTCCATGATCAGTTTTCGGAGGATATTCAATAGTGATTTGTTTGTACTTTCGGCCAAACCATTGGCACGAGGGTAATACGGAGAGCTGAGTTTGTGTGTCACCTGGAAGGATTGGGTGAGTGCTTTCATTAATTGATTTACAAAGTGAGTACCTTGATCTGTCACCAATTCGAGTGGTAAGCCAAATCGTGGGAAAACATCATTTAACAGACATTTTGCAACTGCAACCGCTGTAGCAGTCCGTAAAGCCCAAGCTTCTGCCCATCTTGTTGCATAATCTGTACAAGTTAGTATGTATCTGTTGTTGCTGAAGACTGCAAGAGGTGTGATCGGACCGATAAAATCTAATCCCCATTTTTGAAATGGTTCAAGTGGCATAATAGGCTGCAAGGGGAAGAAGTGTCGTTGCAGTGGTTGTCTAGACCTTTGACAAGTATCGTAGTGTTTGACAAATTGGGCCACATCTCTGTACATAGTTGGCCACCAGAGACCTCCTTGCAAAATTTTCCGGTGAGTCAAATCTATGGCAAAGTGACCACCAGTAGGGGTCGAGTGAGCCATCGTGATGACTGAGTTAATTTCATGTGGAGGGACACAGCAGAGTAGGATTCCGGTTTGATCTACATAATATAGTTCTCCAGCAACTAACCGGAATCGGCGACTAAAGACTGTAATTTTCCTTCGTACTGCCTTAGCGGTCTCGGATGGAAAGCATCCTTCGGTGAGAAAAGTTAGAATCTGATCATAATATGTAGGTGGTACTTGTGATTCGGCAGTCTTATCAGTCAGTGGCTCAGAACTATAGATCGCTGGAGTTGTGTCATCTATGCCTATCGGAGCTTCACCGGAATCTAGACGAGATAGGAAATCTGCTAAGGCATGTGCATTTCCGGGTCGGTGAATAACTTCATAATCGAATTCCTGCAAGAGTAGCACCCATCGTGCTAAGCGTCCGCCTAAATGTTGTTATCTTACTAGATAGACGAGGGCAGCATGATCCACATGGAATGTGAATTTCCGGCCTAGTAGATAATGTCTGAATTTTTTGATGGAGTAAATTAATCCTAGACATTCTCTTTCGGTGGTAGAATAATTCCTTTCTGCAGGTGCAAGCCTTCTGCTGGCATAATATACAGGGCGAAACCACTTATGTGTTTGCTGCATCAGAATACTGCCGATCGCAATATCTAAAGTGTCGACAAAAACATGGAACAGATTGTCCGAGTCTGGTGGTTGTAAGATTGGGGCCTGCGTCAATAGATACTTGAGTCGATCAAATGTAGTTTGGCATTCTTGAGTCCATTCGAACTGGCGGGGAGTTTTTGTGATTAGCCTGTTCAGTGGTATAGCCAGATGAGCAAGCCATCGTAAGTGTCTGCCATGCCACCGCACTTGACCCATGAAGCGCATAACTTCTTTTGGTGTAGTGGGCACCGGAGCTTCTAATACTACCGAAATTTTATCTGGATCTACTTGGATACCTTGTGCAGATACAATGTGGCCAAGTAACTTGCCACATGAAACCGCAAACATAGATTTGTTTGGGTTTAAGCAGAGTCTATACTCTCGACATTTCTGAAAGCAGCACCATAAATGGAACAAATGTGCTATCCACTTACCGAAAATTGAAAAATCATCGAGATATACTTGCATAAATGAAGTCAGATAAGGAGAAAATATTTCTTGCATACATCTTTGAAATGTGCTTGGTGCGTTTCTCAATCCAAACCACATTACCGTATAAGCAAAGACACCCCAATTGGTAATGAAGGCAGTTTTTGGTATATCCTCTTCAGCCATTCTAACCTGATTGTAACCACTGTATCCATCTAAGAATGAATACATTTCATGTCCTGCTACCCTATCAAGCATGGTATCCAGAAAGGGGATCGGGAAAGGATCCGGTACTGTTGCTGCGTTTAATTTTCGGTAGTCTACACAGATTCGCAGTTGCTTATTTTTCTTTGGCACGGTCACAATTGGTGAAATCCATTCAGCATGTTCTACAGGTACAATGAATCCAACTTTTAATAATCTATCTAGTTCAGCCTTTACCTGAGATGCATAATGGGGACTCATCCAATAGCTGGTTTGTTTTATCGGCCTTGCTTCTGGCTTCAGCATGACCCTATGCTGGTAGATACGGGGGTCCAATCCTTTCATGTCTTTGTAGTCCCATGCAAAGATGTCAGTGAATTCTCGGAGTAACTAGATTAAGCTTGCTTGAACTGTTTCTAGTAAATTTTGGTTTATTTTTACCGGACGCGGATGATCTTCATCTCCTAAATTGTAAGTAATCAGCTGATCTTCGGGGACATAGAACTGGTGATGTTTCTCTGTGTCGTCTGTTGGTTTAAAAAGTTGCTGCAATTCATCGTCATGTGTCGAAACAGTGTCTTCCTTCTTAGCCTCTTCTGTGATGGGTATTACTGTACAAACTGAAGCGTTCCAATTATCTACAACAGACTGTAGATCAATAGTCCCTAAGGAAATTAAGTCCGCGTTACTCTTCAGAAACTCTTCTTCTTCATCATCTGACAATCCATCTAGAATATGGACTGGTTCAGCAAAATACGGTCTAGCGTGTAGCTCGCAAGGTTGTATAGCATCTAATTTTACCACATATCTATGATTGGCATCTTTAAACGTAAGCTCTTGTGCGGACCAGTCCTGTATTACCTTTGCATGCTTCAGCCAGGGTCGGCCGAAAAGAAGGTTGTAATCCAAAGTAGATTCTGGCAGATCTAGTATAACAAAGGTCATTTTAAAGGTCGTACCTTGTAAAGTGATGGGTACATTTTGCACAAGTCCTACAGGATGGACTCTTGATTGATCTGCCATTCTGACAAAAAATTGAACTGGCTCAATTTCGGTCCATCCTAATCTTTTGCATAATGCTGCAGTCGCAATGTTAACACCAGAGCCTCCATCAATTAATACCTGCGTAATCTTATGATTCTTATACCATACTGTAATCAAGGGAACTGAATGATCAACCGTAGAATCAGGTTCCGGTTGAACTGCTACTGTTGCCGAACTACAAGAAGGTACCGGACTGAACTGTTGTTGGAACTGTTGTCGAATTCCAGGTACTAATGCCAATAGTTGGCCCAAAGGCAGAGTGATCGATGCCTTAGATAAGATTTCCCAAGCTTGTTGAGATTGATTGACAGGCTCTACTGATGTTGAAGTTGATGCCTCTGCGGATGCAGAGGTGTCTACGGTGGGCAATGTATCTGCTGTTGATGATGTTTCTGCTGCTAACTCCCTTTGTTGTGTTCCTTCCTTTGTTAACGAGGGCTGGGCTACCGGAATAGGCTCTGGAAAGACTGGTGGTTCTGTTGTGGTCCATTGACTAGCTTTGTTATACATTCTGTGTTGTTCACGTATCCCTGGTTCAAAAATTTCTGCTGCCGGTTGCAATTGTTTACCGGAACGGGTCTGGACTGCAGCAGCCTGTGTTTCCACCGGTGTGATTTTTACCATGTTGGCCATTGGATTTTGACGTTCCTTCTTCCTTTGATCATACTCAGCTGCATCTTTGCAAAATCTCCTAATATGTCCAAATTTGCCACAAAAATGACAGCGTGGTGGTGGTAAATTGGGATTTTCCGGTGGTGGCCCGTTCTGCCAGCGATTTGGATTATAGTTGTTATTCCTCTGTCCTCGATAATTTCGATATCCTTACTGCTGGTTGTTTCTCATTTGTGAAGGCACATAATGATTGGCTGGCTGCCCTTGTTCCTGGATAATTGCATTGACAGTCGCTATTCCCTGTACTCTAGCGTTGTATGCGCAGTTTTTGGTGGTGTGTCCGGCAATGTTGCAGATAGCGCAGAATGTCTGATTAAGTGCGCAATTGGTGCTGGTATGTCCTGAATTTTTGCATGTGGTGCAATATACTTGTTTGTTCATATCTTCGGCAACATGTCTGTTTGTTTTTACCCATTCCAGATCTTCTGTAAATCCGCCGACTTTCTTTTCCAGCTGCAGAGTCATTGCTATGACTGCATCAAGTGTCATAGCTCTGACACATCTTATGATCATGATCTGCTTAAGTTGAGGAACCAAGCCATTGATGAACCACTGAGTAATAACATCATCTGGTAAGTTAGAATGAGCCGGTGGTAGCTGCCTTAAGTGTGTTCTGAAAAGGGTAGCATATTCCTGTACAGATTGATTCACCCTCTGTCTGTTACTCTGCAGATAATCAAAAATTTTGGCCGGATTCTTTTTTAGCCTGAATCGCTGCAGAAAAGCATCTCGAACTGCTTCGTAGGTGCCAAAATGATTAATATCGTATTCTGTGAGCCACCTGGCTGCTTCATTGACAAGTGTAGATTGGAAGACAATGGCTTTGTAGGCCGGATCTGGTGGATGGTTGAGAACGGCGTAGCGTATCTCGAAAGTGCGTACGTGAGCATCCGGATCATCTCCTGGAAATCCACCAAACTTCGTGTATGTCACTCCCGTTGGAGGTGGCCTGGGTTGACATAACTGTTGTTGTTGTTGTTGTTGTCCGTTCATCGTGAATATATTATAACTTCCGTCTGTATTTCTGGTCTGAATATTTGAACTACTGGAATCTATATCGTCTGATGGCACACTTTCCGGTGAAATGAGCTTGCTTACTATGCTACAAATTTCTGTTTCAAACAGCCTTCCTTCTTCCTTGATGTCCAGTGTATGAGAACTTGCTTCCAAGCACGGCAGTTGGGCTGAAGATTCAGCAGAAAATGCTAATTCGTCACTGAATAACTGAGATTCTCTTACCGAAATATCACTGGGATAAACCGAACTTGTGCCCGAATGCGGTGTCTTTTTGCCTTCGCTGATTTCTTTGCCTAGGGTGTGTCTAATCGTAAGTGAATCTAAATCTTTTTCCAAGAGTGTTAAACTAGATTCCAACTGCGTCTTGGTAGGTTCTGGAATTACTATATCTTCGACAGACTGTGCCGAAATAGTACTGGAATGTACCAGAGACGTAACACGTTCTACCGGAATATGACCGGAATCAGCTTTAACGTTCTAAACTTTCTTGACAACTGGGTCAGTCCTAGTTGTACTTCTACCTTCCAGAGTTGTCTTTAGTACTCCAGACTGATGGTTCTTGGGATACGTTTCGCCAGACCGAGTCACCGGCATTTATCATTTTCCGTATTAATCGTGGGATATTACTAACGAAACAGTTTGCAACAATCTGGATCTGTTGCTACTGACAATCAAACAATAATCTGATTCTGACAGATGACTGGCAATCTTGATGCCACTTTCCCACAGACGGCGCCAAGTGTTAAAGTGTTGAACTAGCGATGCTGTGTTACTGACAAACGCAAGTCGTTATCGAACAAAGATTAACGTAATACAGAGCTTCACCGTAAACTATGGTTAACTCTAACTATCATTACCGTAAGACATTACCAGATCGTCGTGGGTTCTTAGGAGTGGTAGGGGTCTGTTAAATAGAGGCCCTGTACTATTTTCCCAAATCTTCGTTACAACATCAAGCGTGACTACTCGTCTAGCTCAGTTACTAATCAACATCAATACTTGGTTCTTAGATTCCTACGTCCAAAATTCTCCAGATCAGTTTACTCGAAGAACATAACAATTGTCCCTTCTACAGATTCATGAACATATAATATATCAAACAGAGTGAATCAGACAGATTCACTCACCACAATACTTCCCGAGACATTCAATTAAAAGTTACATTTACCAAAGCAATAATCTGTATCAAATCAACTTATGCAGTACTACATTCACTTATACTAACTCAGGGTACTTCAACGGTCGAAGAGCACACAATCTTACGATACGAAAACAGTACTCAACCACATAACCTGACATTTAACATTCACTACGGTGAACTTCAGTATGAGCAGGCGACACAGACAGAACAGAAATCAACACAAACAATACTCAGAGCTTCACCATAGTGTAAGTAAACTCTGACAATCTCAGAAAGGGCATCCCTCTCTCTCTTTCTCTCTCTAAAACCATATACACAAGCGTCTCTCTCGCCATTCTCTTTACATTGCTTTATATATCTTTTTTCAAGATGCGCGTACCAACGTTTTTGCACGGATTTTGATAATTCCGGTATATCAGGCGGTCATTACGTCTGTCCCACTCCGGCGGTCGTCTAACAGTATGTGTATGTGTATGTGTATGTGTATGTGTATGTGTATGTGTATGTGTATGTGTATGTGTATGTGTATGTGTATGTGTATGTGTATGTGTATGTGTATGTGTATGTGTATGTGTATGTGTATGTGTATGTGTATGTGTATGTGTATGTGTATGTGTATGTGTATGTGTATGTGTATGTGTATGTGTATGTGTATGTGTATGTGTATGTGTATGTGTATGTGTATGTGTATGTGTATGTGTATGGGTATGTGTATGTGTATGTGTATGTGTATGGGTATGAGTATGCATATGGGTATGCGTACGAGTATGCGTATGCGTATGCGTATGCGTATGCGTATGCGTATGTGTATGCGTATGCGTATGCGTATGCGTATGTGTATGCGTATGTGTATGTGTATGTGTATGTGCATGTGGATATGGATGTGCATGTGGATGTGGATGTGCTTGTGTATGTGGATGTGTATGTGTATGTGTATGTGTATGTGTATGTGTATGTGTATGTGTATGTGTATGTGTATGTGTATGTGTATGTGTATGTGTATGTGTATGTGTATGTGTATGTGTATGTGTATGTGTATGTGTATGTGTATGTGTATGTGTATGTGTATGTGTATGTGTATGTGTATGTGTATGTGTATGTGTATGTGTATGTGTATGTGTATGTGTATGTGTAGGTGTAGGTGTAGGTGTAGGTGTATGCATATGTGTATGTGTAGGTGTAGGTGTATGTGTATGTGTATGTGTACGTGTACGTGTATGTGTATGTGTGTGTATGTGTATGTGTATGTGTATGTGTATGTGTATGTGTATGTGTATGTGTATGTGTATGTGTATGTGTATGTGTATGTGTATGTGTATGTGTATGTGTAGGTGTAGGTGTAGGTGTATGTGTATGCTATGTGTATGTGTATGTGTATGTGTATGTGTATGTGTATGTGTATGTGTATGTGTATGTGTATGTGTATGTGTATGTGTATGTGTATGTGTATGTGTATGTGTATGTGTATGTGTATGTGTATGTGTATGTGTATGTGTATGTGTATGTGTATGTGTATGTGTATGTGTATGTGTATGTGTATGTGTATGTGTATGTGTATGTGTATGTGTATGTTTGTATGTGTATGTGTATGTGTACGTGTATGTGTATGTGTATGTGTATGTGTATGTGTACGTGTATGTTTATGTGTCTGTGTGTGTGTATGTGTATGTGTTTGTTTATGTGTATGTGTATGTGTATGTGTATGTGTATGCGTATGTGTATGTGTATGTGTATGTGTATGTGTATGTGTATGTGTATGTGTATGTGTATGTGTATGTGTTGCTCTAGCACAATGGTGAGAACCACGTTAAGAAGCTCCACCTCCTTAATGTCAATCCGCGGAAGAGGTAGGAGTGATATGAAGATCGTGAATGTGAGATGGAGTGAGAGTGAAGGTGAGAAGCATAGAGATGCACACACAGATACACACACACAATGAAGAGACAAGCAAGACACAATGGAAGGTAGGAAAATAGACTCTATTCTCAAGATCTCAATTACAACTCAAAATAGCTTTAAGCTCTTCTCTAATGATACAAGCTAACCTCAAAAATGAAGTCTATAGCTCTTTTTATAATTTCTAGACTAGTTTTGACCGGTTTCACATCTAGTGACCGTCATAGTTACAAAATAGGTTCTAGGTGCTATTTGAAAGGGTAAACGATGTCTAAAAATAGCCAAAATTGGTAGGCTCGTTCTAGCTAAGCCCCTCAAGCTCAAGGAATCCTTGGCTTGCAGAAAATGGATCTACAAATTACAAAAGGGGTTTTTCTATGTTACAAATGGTTCAAGAGTGATGAAAATCACTATTGGGAGTTTCTAAAAAGTATTTATAAAACATATTTGTTTGAAAAATGATCGTTCTAGCTCCCTGCTACTTCATTGTGCTCTGTCTTTACATGCTTCGGTGTCGTCTGTGCCTCTGGCTACTGCCAACACCCCCCTCCCTCTCGCTTCTGTCGTCCTCGACAGAACCTTGTTGTGGGGTCTGTTGGATGTAATTTTGTAGGAGTTCGTGAGCGAGGGTGTGTTGTAACAAGCGGATACCTCTAGCAAGATCGGCTTCAAGCTTCTCCCAATCGATGGGTTGATGTTCCTTAGGTGGTGGGAGTCTGTAATGTGTGGAGTACACCAGTTGTTCACAGGCAAATAATTGCAGTAGATGTGTAGGCCTGCTTATGAACACCTCTGAGTGATACTCCCAAAAATCGGTAGTGAACATTTCTTCAAAGGTCATCTTATAGCACATCGGTAAGCATTTGATTCGTTAGTGCTAGGCATAACAAACCCGGAGTGATGGTGTTGTACTCATATCATATGCTAAATCTTGATTGCAATTCTCGAATCCCGGGGTGTTCACATGTGGTGCCTTGACGCGACAGAAGACTTTGAATACTATCTGCATCATGTCAAAGATTTTGATAGTCATATGTGCTGCTACATCATCCATTTGTCGTAAGCGAGGGAGCCAGTGGCAAATCGTTGCCATCATATAGCCAACTATGGGTGGTCCACGGGGTGGCATGAAATATGGATAATTGAGCCAGTCCTGGCACTCCTTGTTGTTCTGTACTTTAATTGCAAAGGCCTTCTAGGAGCGGCGTCGTGGCATGGGTCCCCAACATGGGTTATATTTTAAATGGAGTGGTGCTTTGACCCATGTGCTCATCATTTCGGGATATTCCTGTGATAAATCCTGGCGCCAAGTTGGTTGATATATTTCTCCTCTTTGCGCGTCTGGTGGTAAATTGTCAGGCTCGAACTGAGTTGTGTGAGAAGGTTTCTTGCATGTTTCTTTTCTTATGGCCAGTTGATATTCTGCCATTAACATAAAATATGGCTTATATTGTAGCTCATGCCCAGATATATATCTGCGAGGGGCCAAGTGAGAAAAATATGGGGATTGTAAAATTCGTTCTTCTATCATGGCCATTGCATGTAACTGTGCTTCCACCCTTGCGGAGTGGGTCATTCCAAGCTCTTCGACAGTCTTCATCCATGTGGGAGTAGGAAGTTCGAAAGTCATCTGGCCTTCTGCTGTGACGCATCCGCCTGGGATGGGTTGGGGTTCATATGCTTCTTCAAAAGTATCCTCCATCGGGATAGTCACTGTTTCTTCATCCGCGGGTAGTTCCGGTGGGGAATCTGGCCTGGGGGGTGCTTCGTATGCTGCAATTTGTGTTTGGAGAGTTACTAACTGGCCCTTAGAGCGTGGAGTCCTCGATGATTTCAGGAGACGGGTCTGCAAGAGCTGGTGGTTCTGGCTGTACAGGTGCTCTTAATTGGAGCAGTTTGTGGTCTTATTTGAGCTTCTGGTATGCCTCGTTCATGTTGTTGTATTCGTCTAGTAATCTGACATGATCTTCTAATAACATCTTCATAGATTTTGAAGGAACAGATTTGAAATGGCTAGTTATTAAGGGTTGGTTCGGTTAATCTAAAGCAGCTTCCAAGTTCTCTCTGTTCTGTTCCTGTAGACGTTGGTTCTCTTCTTTAGTTGCTGCTAAATGGCGTCTGAGCAGTCCCATGTTTCTGGTAAGCGTCGCTGTTGGGGATTCGTAGACAAGAAGGAGTTTGAGGGTTTGTAGGAGAAAAAGGAGATGATGAAAATGGAATAACAGTGAGAACTTCTGCAAAGGAATACTCTTGGAAACCTTGAATATTGATTATCTTTCAACAATTACAATCAATGACTAAATACAACTTCAGAGAATATCAATTACTGAAGACCAATTATCTCAAGTCCTCTGGCAGCGGCCTCTCCTGCACCAATCCTTCACTTGCTTCCCGCTTCCCTTGTGCACACCTTGCACTAAGCTTCCACCAAGCTAAGGAATTGGTATCACGGCGCACACACGCAATAGACCTTGCGACTCTTGGAATCCAACCCGCCTTCTCTGCACACCTTCCTCTTGACACCTCTTGCACTCTCGAGTGTCGTCGCACACTGGAGGCTCTTCTTGCTTCCTCTCTTGCTTCCTCTGAAGCTCTCCCTTGCTCCTAGCTCTCAATATCCCCAAGAATAGCCTTTGTCCTTCTTTTGTTGAGTCCGCCGGTTCGCGCACTCTAACTGCAATACAATCTTGGTGTCCTTTCAATGTCCCAAGATTGTCTTTTTGAACTGGTCCTCAACGACTCGCTACTTTGTCCTGTAGTGACTTTAGAACAAGAGTGACTTTCAAAATAAAATTTTTGATTGGGCGGCCTATTTCCACCTTTGCGTACGCGGCCTTCCATACCTTCACCTTTCCTTTTAATTCTTTACTTTTGCACCTTAAGATTTTAAATTCATCCTTTGAATCCTTAAGAGAAAAAATAATTTGCACCTTTAGTTTCAACCGGTTAGGGCTCTACAGATGCCCACCACCTAAAGATCTCTCCGTCCCGGAGAGACAACAGCAATACAAAGCTGAGAAATTGCAAGGACACAGATATGAAAACAACGAGAAACGGAGGCAAGAAAAGAGATAAAGGGTGCGTATATTATTTAATTAAGAAAAAGTATAAGGCACCTTACAAGAATTATTTAGAAATCAAAGGGAGGAGTAAATTATTGACAAAGCGATAATGGAAAATAAGAGCAATTATTATGTGGATGGCAATTTATTGTGTAGGATGGTTGAGATTGTCAGCCGAGGTAGGTGGAGAGGGGGGCAAAGGAGCAGAAGCTTGTTCGATCGTATGCTGTAGCGAACTAAGGCATTGCCTAAGATGATCCCTTTCCCTGCGGATACGTCGGCATGCAGCATTAGCACAAAGCCCTAAGTTGGAGCGATTTTGAAGATCTTCTAAGGCTATCATCGCAGAGTCGGCCATATCGCGATAATGATCTCTCTCTTCTTTGAGCAATCGCGCCGTTTCGGTGAGAGAGTGCCATTGAGAGTTGGCCATGCGATTGATGTTTTCTATTGTTGAGATATACTGTTGATGAACCGAGGCGGCGGCCGATACCGAATCCAAGGAAATCTGGGAGGCCTGAGCATTGCCGAGAGCGACTACACTCGCGTCCTGTAGTAATTGCAAAAAGGAAGGGGTTGATGGGAGGTCAAAATGCGGAGGGGGATTGGCCGTTGGAGTAGGAGGGGGAGGGGAAGGGGAAATGACCTGCGGAGGAGGAGGAAGGGTTGGAATGGAAGATGGATTGGGAAGGGAAGGATTGGGGGAGGGAAGTGGTTGACTGACAGGGATATTAATGATAGGGGGTGAGGTGGAATCCGGGGGAAGTGGGGGCATACAGGTGGGGTTTTGAGGGTTGAGCTGTGTTTGAATGAGTGGCGTGAAAGCTGAAGAGAGGGGAGGTCTAGGTATAAGGGGAGGGGTAGGCATGGATGGAGAAGTGGTAGATGCATGAGGGAGAGGGGAAGAAGACTGGGGAGGGAAGGAGGGGACGTCAGGGGGGGTAGTCATGAATGGAGAAGTGGGAGATGCAGGAGGGATAGGTGAAGAAGATTGGGGAGGGAAGGAGGGGACATGAGGGGGTGCGGATGCAGGTGTCGAGGCGGAAGCTGAGTCAATTGAGATTAGAGGGGGGGAGGGAGATGGAGCAATGGACGGTAGCCCAGGGTGGGTAGGGAGATAAGCAACATTGTGGGCAGATTGTGCGGGAATCTGATAGAGCCAAGCTAAGAAGGGTGCAGAATAGATGGAAAATGCATGAGAGCCTCTAGAGATAGCCTCGCGGAGTCGACGGGAGCGCAAAGTCAAGGAACTATAAATGAGGGTTGCGTAAGGGTAAGGACGGCTATGGAGAAAGCAGAAAAGCGGATCGGCGATACGAATATCTGACCAGGGAAGCGAAGAAGTTTGACTACGCAGTAAGAAGAAAAAGATGAACGCATTGAGAAGGGTGGTCATGCGGAGTGAAAACCGAGCATTACTTTGAAAGTGTGTGGTACAAAAGGCAATAGTAGCCGAGGCGGACAGTCCAGAGTATAGGAAAGGGGGAGCACGAAAATGTAATAGGGGGGACCCAATACTGGCGGCAATGTCTGGGATGAAGAGAGTATCGGTTCTAAAATGAGGGAAGAGGCGGATAGCTTCATAAACCTCGGTAAAATTGGCGGGGTTATTGAAGAAAACATTAGCCAAGCCCCACAAGCCCGCCTGCTGAAGATCCTCAATGGAAAACATTTGACGAAGGGCAATGGTAGGTAGGGATAAATGCATTCGGATTTGCAGGTTTAAGTCAGGTGGAAGAAACAGGCACATATAATCCCCGGTTGGTGAAGATGGGTGGGATGAATGAGACATAGATGGGGAGGGGGAAGGAGGGTGCGGGAGGGGAGGTGGGGAATAAAGGTCGGTGGAATCAGAGTGCATGGAATAAATAGGATTATCAAGAATGGCAGTAGGAGGCGTTGGGTTAGCTTGAACAGATGGTTCTGCCGATGAGGGAGGATGTGGATTGGGATGGTCAGAAGGAATCTCGGAAGTGGGAGAGGATTGATTTTGATGGTTTGGAGGAAGCTGGGACGGAGGATCGGAAATATCACCCGGAGCGGAGGGGTCGGCCATAGTTGTCGACGAAGAAGGGCGCGTGTAGTCGTTTGAAGGCGAATAGTGCGAATGGTGTTGTATGGAGGAGCGGGTGGTGGCTGCGGCGAGGCAGAGGGGGAGATGGCAGAGTGTGGGCGCAAGGCAAGAGGGAGGATGGCGAGGGAGATGAGTGGGGGGCTGAGAGTGTAATTTAGTGGGTTGCTGAGGGGAAAGGGAGAGTGCGGTGGGAGGTAGGGGGGTGATGGGGGTGGTTAGAGGTGGGAATGGAGGGTTGATGGAGGGGGTTTGGGGGGGTGAGGGGGGTGGGCGTTCCGGTGGCCGAGGGAGTGACGGAGGGGGCGTTGTGTGGTGCAGAGGGGGTGACGGAGGGGGACGAGGAGTGATGGAGGGGGTGGGGGGGGTTGGAGACGGAGGGTGTGGAGGGGGGTTGAGATGGTTGGAGGCGGAGGGTGTGGGGGGGGTTGAGGGGGTTGGGGGGGGTGAGGGGGGGTGAGCGCTGTGGGGTGCCGAGGGGATGATGGAGGGGGTGATGGAGGGGGTTATGGGGTGAGGGGGGTGGGCGCTGCGGGTGTTGGTGCAGATCAATCACCAATTGAATGTTTGAAGACTAAAGAATGAAGGATGAGATCAACTCTTGAAGCTTGGAAGGAAGATACATTCAGAGTATGTGAGGAATGTACACATATGTACATAGTTCACTTAGATCTTTGATTAGTCATAGACTTGTACAAATTTGCCTATAAATACTTTTGGAAAATGTCGGGATATAGAGAGAAGACGAGGAGAGACTATGTATGAGCATAGGAATAGAGAAATAAGTGACTGTAAATGTCAATAGACACAAGAGAAAGGTGTTGAAGTCTCTCTCATTTTTCAGTTGTAGTCTTCTCCTGAAATGAAGAAAATATTGCGCCCGATGTTTCTGCGTCTACTCCGTCTATGGTAGATCATTTGTGAAATCCTTTTGAGGATATCTAAGTTGGTAGTTAATGAGTTTGTGATTTGAATTTCAGAGTCTAATTGCAAACAGGTTAAGAGAATTGTTAGTAGGAACATTCATATGTGTTGAGTGTTCACAGTTCTCTGAAACAGGCGCACATTTCGAGTCCAAAGAAATGAGTAGTGCTCAGTGCACAGTGTAAAGTTTCACACATATGATAGCTCAAAATCTAAGTTGAGAGATAAGCTATCTTCAGCCAAAAGGATTTGGTAAAACGGGTTTGACATTGTGAGAACCAAAGTTAAGAAGTTAGGGGTGTCAAATCGACTTCTCAGAAGTACAGATTTGGACATAGGTAACTTGTGAAGTTGATTTCTCAAGTTATACTAAACTTTTTTGAGAACTTTAACTTGGGGGAGGTGCGCAATCTCTAGGCGACACTCCATACAAAATTTCATAGAAAACTTTACATGTTTGATAGGTCAATGAGAAGAAATTGTGCAGCAGACTTTCTGTGTTTTATCTTCTTCACAGAATTTTTCAACTTTTGATAATTTGGAGATTGGACCTCTAATTTAGTGAAGGTTTTGACTTACTCTTGATATAGAGGTGTTCTAAATTCAAGAGTAGGTTATTCTTTTGGAGATTAACACTCTCCATCAGCGGGGTGCCGAGGGGAGGATGGAGGGGGTGATGGAGGGGTATTGTCGGATGCAGAGGGGTTGACGGAGGGGGATGGAAGGGGTTGGAGGGGGTTGGAGGCGGAGGGTGTGGAGAGGGGTTGAGGGGGTTGGAGGCGGAGGGTGTGGAGGGGGGTTGAGGGGGTTGGAGGTGGAGGGTGTGGAGGGGGGTTGAGGGGGTTGGAGGCGGAGGGAGGGGGTTGGAGGCGGAGGGTGTGGGGGGGGGGGGTGGAGGGGGTTGGGGGGGTGAGGGGGGTGGGGCGCTGCGGGGTGCCGAGGGGATAATGGAGGGGTGATGGAGGGGGTTATGGGGGTGAGGGGGGTGGGTGCTGCGGGGTGCGGAGGGGAGGATGGAGGGGCTTTGAGGGGGTTGGAGGCGGAGGGTGGGGAGGGGGGTTGAGGGGGTTGGAGGCGGAGGGTGTGGAGGGAGGTTGAGGGGGTTGGAGGTGGAGGGTGTGGAGGGGGGTTGAGGGGGTTGGGGGGGTGAGGGGGGTGGGCCCTGCGGGGTGCCGAGGGGCTAATGGAGGGGTGATGGAGGGGGTTATGGGGGTGAGGGGGGTGGGCGCTGCGGGGTGCCGAGGGGAGGATGGAGGGTCTTTGAGGGGGTTGGAGGCGGAGGGTGGGGAGGGGGGTTGAGGGGGTTGGAGGCGGAGGGTGTGGAGGGAGGTTGAGGGGGTTGGAGGTGGAGGGTGGGGAGGGGGGTTGAGGGGGTTGGAGGCGGAGGGTGTGGAGGGAGGTTGAGGGGGTTGGAGGTGGAGGGTGTGGAGGGGGGTTGAGGGGGTTGGGGGGGTGAGGGGGGTGGGGCGCTGCGGGGTGCCGAGGGGATAATGGAGGGGTAATGGAGGGGGTTATGGGGGTGAGGGGGGTGGGCGCTGCGGGGTGCCGAGGGGAGGATGGAGGGGCTTTGAGGGGGTTGGAGGCGGAGGGTGGGGAGGGGGGTTGAGGAGGTTGGAGGCGGAGGGTGGGGAGGGGGGTTGAGGGGGTTGGAGGCGGAGGGTGGGGGTTGGAGGCGGAGGGTGTGGGGGGGGGTTGAGGGGGTTGGGGGGGGTGAGGGGGGTGGGGCGCTGCGGGGTGCCGAGGGGATAATGGAGGGGTGATGGAGGGGGTTATGGGGGTGAGGGGGTGGGCGCTGCGGGGTGCCGAGGGGAGGATGGAGGGGCTTTGAGGGGGTTGGAGGCGGAGGGTGGGGAGGGGGGTTGAGGGGGTTGGAGGCGGAGGGTGGGGAGGGAGGTTGAGGGGGTTGGAGGTGGAGGGTGGGGAGGGGGGTTGAGGGGGTTGGAGGTGGAGGGTGTGGAGGGGGGTTGAGGGGGTTGGTGTGGAGGGGGGGTGGGCGCTGCGGGGTGCCGAGGGGAGGATGGAGGGGCTTTGAGGGGGTTGGAGGCGGAGGGTGGGGAGGGGGGTTGAGGGGGTTGGAGGCGGAGGGTGTGGAGGGAGGTTGAGGGGGTTGGAGGTGGAGGGTGTGGAGGGGGGTTGAGGGGGTTGGGGGGGTGAGGGGGGTGGGGTGCTGCGGGGTGCCGAGGGGATAATGGAGGGGTGATGGAGGGGGTTATGGGGGTGAGGGGGGTGGGCGCTGCGGGGTGCCGAGGGGAGGATGGAGGGGCTTTGAGGGGGTTGGAGGCGGAGGGTGGGGAGGGGGGTTGAGGGGGTTGGAGGCGGAGGGTGTGGAGGGAGGTTGAGGGGGTTGGAGGTGGAGGGTGTGGAGGGGGGTTGAGGGGGTTGGGGGGGTGAGGGGGGTGGGGCGCTGCGGGGTGCCGAGGGGATAATGGAGGGGTGATGGAGGGGGTTATGGGGGTGAGGGGGGTGGGCGCTGCGGGGTGCCGAGGGGAGGATGGAGGGGCTTTGAGGGGGTTGGAGGCGGAGGGTGGGGAGGGGGGTTGAGGGGGTTGGAGGCGGAGGGTGTGGAGGGAGGTTGAGGGGGTTGGAGGTGGAGGGTGGGGAGGGGGGTTGAGGGGGTTGGAGGTGGAGGGTGTGGAGGGGGGTTGAGGGGGTTGGTGTGGAGGGGGGGGGGGGCGCTGCGGGGTGCGGAGGGGAGGATGGAGGGGCTTTGAGGGGGTTGGAGGCGGAGGGTGGGGAGGGGGGTTGAGGGGGTTGGAGGCGGAGGGTGGGGGTTGGAGGCGGAGGGTGTGGGGGGGGTTGAGGGGGTTGGGGGGGGTGAGGGGGGTGGGGCGCTGCGGGGTGCCGAGGGGATAATGGAGGGGTGGTGGAGGGGGTTATGGGGGTGAGGGGGTGGGCGCTGCGGGGTGCCGAGGGGAGGATGGAGGGGCTTTGAGGGGGTTGGAGGCGGAGGGTGGGGAGGGGGGTTGAGGGGGTTGGAGGCGGAGGGTGGGGAGGGAGGTTGAGGGGGTTGGAGGTGGAGGGTGGGGAGGGGGGTTGAGGGGGTTGGAGGTGGAGGGTGTGGAGGGGGGTTGAGGGGGTTGGTGTGGAGGGGGGGTGGGCGCTGCGGGGTGCCGAGGGGAGGATGGAGGGGCTTTGAGGGGGTTGGAGGCGGAGGGTGGGGAGGGGGGTTGAGGGGGTTGGAGGTGGAGGGTGGGGAGGGGGGGTTGAGGGGGTTGGTGTGTTGAGGGGGGTCGGAGGTGTTTGGGGGCGGGGGAGTATTGAGGTGGTGCTGAGGGGTTTGGAGGAGAGGGTAAATACAGCTTCTCCCCTAACTTATTCTTCTACGCACACTTGGCCTGAGCAATGATGATTTTCGGAATTCTGATGTTGAGGGGAGCAGGTATGAAGAGAAGGCCATATTATATAGCTAGGGAAACAAAGAATGACCTCTCAGAAGTGAATGGATCAGCATAAAAGAGTTTCCAAAAGAGTGGAGAAACAAACTTTAATTAACCTCCGCTCAAGAAGTGAACAAAGATAGGGGTATGATTGAAAGTAGTTTGCAGATCTAAAGGCCATCCAAAAATATGCGCTTATTTTATTTAACAGAGAATTTTGGTTAATTTTGAGTGGTGCACTGAGCAACAAAGAAAATGGCACCCAAAAAAGAAAAATCCGTGAGCATTTTTTTTTGGTTATTTCTACTTATTAGGACAAACAACCTATTTTACCTATAAAGCATTCAAAAATACTTAGGAACAAAATAATGAAAATGCAAGGTTTATTGCTTTTGGTGGTAACCCTTGAGTCTGGAGATGTTTACCAAGGGTAGGGTGTCGCCAGCCAGAGTTTCTAATTGCACAGCACCCCACTGCAGCATCTTTGTAATGCGAAAAGGCCCTTCCCATTGAGGGATCCATTTCCCTTTGGTTTGATTATAAATTTGTGGCCTGTGTAATAGAGCTAAATCACCTGGCTTCAAGTTGTGGTGCCATAAATGTCTGTCATGAGCCTCCTTTCTTTTTATCTGAGTCTCTATCAATTGTTTGGTTGCAAGTAGACGAATCTCCTCCACTTTATGTAGTGCTCCTATCCTCTGAGATGTATCACAATCCTTCTTTCCCTGCATGAATGCTATCTTAGGCGATCCATGTAAAAATTCAAAGTGCTCGATGGGGAATATGCCATAGACCAATTGGAATGGGGAATATCCCGTGGCCTCTTTGTAGGCTAACCTGTATGCCCAAAGTGTACCTAGGTACGCAATGCCCCATGAAGTGGGTTGCAACATACACTCCTTTCTTAACATTGCAATTAAAACCTTATTTGTGGACTCAGCCTGACCATTTGCTCGTGGATAGTAAGCACAAGAGGTCCTATGAAGAATTCTATACCTGTTGAAGATTTCTTGCAGGACTTTATTGACAAAATGGGTACCTTGATCAGTACAAATTTCAAGTGGACAACCAAACCTGCAAATGATGTTACTATAAATGAAATCAGCAACAGTTTGGGCAGTGCAATCTGTGGAGGCAATAGCTTCGGCCCACTTAGTTGCATAATCTGTAGCTATCAGGAGATATTTTTCTCTTTTTGGAAAAGCGGGAGGGTAGATGGGCCCTACAAAATCTAGCCCCCACTTCTCAAATGGTTGCCAGGAGGTGGAGATAACCAAGGGGTTATTTCTTTGCTTTGTTGGTTTAGGTCCACACCTTTGGCAAATATCACATGCCTTACCCCATTCCTCTGCATCCCTGAAAAGTGTAGGCCACCATAGACCCGCATCCAGTATCCTCTGACTCATAATATGTCTTGGGAGGTGCCCACCACCTGTTCCTTCATGTGCAGAGTGAAGGACTTCCCTCACTTCTTCTTCTTCCAAACACTTCCTGAACCGATCATCTTTGCCTTGTCTGTACAATTTATCTTGGATGAAGGTATATGGTCTACTCTTGATTAGCAGGCTCTTCTTTTGTACAGCACTAGCCTTTTCTGGATACAATCCAGTTTTAATGAAATTTTTAATGTCGTAATACTAGCCTTGAGCTTTTACAGCAAACAGATGAGCATCTGGAAAGTCATCATTGATTCCACTAGATTGATTCCTCACATTTATTCTGGATAAGTGATCCGCCATAACATTGTCTTTTCCTGGTTTATGTACTACAGAAAAATCAAACTCTTGAAACAACAATAGCCACCTCCATATTCTGCCAGTGGCCTGGGGTTTGTTGAGGAGGTATTTTAGTGGTTGGTGATCTGATATAATAATAAATTTTACCCCCAATAAGTAATGACGGAATTTTTGGACGGCAAAGACCATTGCCAGGGCTTCCCTTTCAGTAGTACTGTAATTCCTCTCAGCTTTGGTCAAGATTCTACTTGCATATTGAATTGTTCTGTCCACTTTAAATTCTTCACTGGGTTGGGTCAAAACTGCCCCTACCGCATATGCGCTGGCATCGACATGTATATGAAAGATTTTTGACCACTCGGGTGTGACCAAGATAGGAGCACACACCAACCTTGACCGCAATGTCTGATATGCCTTTTCCTCCTCTTCTTCCCATTTGAAAGGTACTTCCTTACCTGTGAGTCTAGTCAGAGGTCTAGCTATCTCTGCATACATTTTTATAAACCTTCTATGATAACCGGTATGCCCCAAGAAACTCTGGATCTCTTTAGGAGATTTAGGTTTAGGTAACTTTAATATAGAGAGAATTTTGTCAGGATCTGGGGCCATACCTTTAGCCGATACCACATGTCCTAAAAGGGTTCCTTCTGTCACAAGGAAATGACATTTATTTGGATTGAGCTTTAACTTAGTTTCTCTGCATCTTTGGAAAATATTCTGCAGCTGCCTCAAGTGCTGGTCCAAACAATCTAGATGAGTTTCCTTGTGAGATCCTGAAAATGAAGAGAAGTCATCCATGAAGATTCTAAGTGATTCCAGCAATAGGGGGCCAAAAATGAGATTGACCGTTCTGTTAAAGGTGGCTGGAGCATTTCTGAGCCCAAATGGCATTTTTACATACACATATGTTCCCCAAGGTGTGATAAAAGCAGTCTTTTCACGATCCTCTGGATGTATTGATATTTGATTATAGCCACTGAATCCATCCATAAAACTATATAATGTATGCCCAGCCACTTCTTCAATGACCTGTTCTGCAAAAGGCATAGGGAACCCATCTGGAATGGTCACCTTGTTGAGAGCTCTAAAGTCCACACAAATTCTGATTTTATTAGTATTCTTCTTTGGTACTATAACCATAGGCGAGAGCCACTCTGAGTGTTCCACAAGAATGATGATTCCCGCATCTTCCATCTTTTGGATTTCCACATAGACAGCTTCGGCATACTTTGGATTAAGTCTATAACTCCTTCCTCTGATGGGTCTGGCTCCATCAACCAGAGGAATTCTGTGCTCTCCATAAGATGCAGGCACTCCTTCTAAGTCTTTATAATGCCAGGCAAAAACATCTGCATACTGGGTCAAGAATGATTTTACCTTTTCCAGGAGCTGTGGGTGGCTCCACAACCAAGTGGCCACCAGAACTGGTTGATTATTGTTTTGAGTGCATAAGTGTATTTCTTGGACCGGATTTCTTGTTACCATATTATCTTCGTGTGCATCTGCTTCCTTGTCTTCTTCTACTAGCTTTTCGTGCATTGCTTCATAAGCAGGTGTATTTTGGACTACGATGTGTTCCTCCTTGTCCTGCATCCATCCTGCAGGGATTTCTTGAATTGGGAAAGAACATTCAACCTCAGAATTTTTTACCTTGTTTTTAGCTTTAGAAACTTCGTTATCGGTTGTTGACACATCCTCCTCCAATTTGTATTTGAGGGGTATCTTCCTGCCTCTTCTGTGGTCAGTGATGGGCTCTCCTAATCCATCAACCTCGACCTTTTCTTTGTCCTCATCATAATCCTCAGTCATGCCAGGATTATTAAGAAAGATTCCAAAACAAGAAGAAGAGTTGCCTGCATGGAGCCAACTTAGAATATCCTCTTCTTCCTCAAAATCTATTTGGGGTTGATCCTCTGCTTCTGTTTCCATGCAAATGCTCACTGTTTGCATCATACTAGTGTTTCCTTGATTGTCTGGGCCTTCTTCTAAATGAATTTGGGTCAGCTCCTGCCCTTCCTTTTGTACCCACATAGTGTCCTTACCCCAATCATGGATGACACTGGCATGCCTCAGCCAGGGTCTTCCAATCAAGAGAGGAAATCCTCCTTCAACCTGGGGCAATCTTAAAACCACAAAATCCAGAATGAATAGATTACCTTGTACTTCAAGTGGAACTTTTGGGATTACCCCCAAAGGCCTTACTTTGCTCTGATCTGCCAAAGTAACGGTGAAATTTGCAGGTCTTGAAGGGTGGAGTCCAATCCTTTTCATGGTATGTTCAGGCATCAAGTTAATGCCAGAACCACCATCTACAATAACACCTTGAAATTCATGACCCTTGATTGATATTGTAAGCCGAGGACTTTTATAATCTGTAAGGGGTGCTTCCCCCTTAATTATCCCTTTATGTAAAATAGCAGTCTTGGCCACTAAGCTTGTAGTAGAAGCCTCATCAATTATCTGCAATAATTCTGACCTGAATTTCCCATCCATCTTTATTAAATCAAAAATACTAACCTCCTTCTTCATTGACTTGAGTAGTTTTGAAGCCTCTGACTCTTTAAGAGAGTGAGCTTCATTTGCTTTGCCAAACTCTTCTTGAGCCCTGTTGAAGGCATGCCCAATTGCATCACTGGTGCCTATGAGACATTCATTGTGGTTTGTGTCTGCACTTGTAGTATCTTTGTCTTCAATTGCAACTCTGTCTTTATTCAATTCCTTAATTATCAATTCTTGATTTTCTACCACTTTTGCCATTCCCTTGCTTCTTGTCTGTACTGCAAAAGATTCGAGTTCTTCTAATTGTACCACTCTAGTGGATGGTGAGGGTTCATTCACCTGAGGTAATGTTTCCTCTTTGAATACAGAGATCATTTGGAGATGGGGTCCGGAAGTAGAGGCTTGATTCTTAGGACAACAGTTTGTATAGTGATCCCTGGCCTCTGGACAATTCCTGCAAGGAGGTGCATTTTTCGGGAGGGTGCACCTAGATTGGTAGTGCCCGCATTCTCCACATCTAAAGCAAATAATTGGCCTTCTAGGCCCATTTGCAAGGTTAGTTCTCGGTCAAGGATTATAGTTATTACCTTGGTTTGCTGCTGCTGCCATTACATTTGCTGGTGGCAAGAGCCCTCCTTGTGTCCAGTATGTCGTTGTTGGCATTCCCCTTACTTGGCATTCATGGGCCTCATGCCCAATCTTCTTGCATAATTGACAAGTCACATTTAGCATAGGACATTCACTTACTATGTGCCCTTGCTTGCTGCACATGGAGCACCAGAGTCCGTTTTTAATGCCGCCTCCTTTGAGTTCTTGCAATTCCTGTCTCAGCTGAGCTAGTTCTTCTGCTTGGGCTTCTTCTTCCTTTTGGAGCTTGAGGGCTTCAATCTCTCTTCTCAGCTGAGCTACAGTAGTCTCCTCCTCTGTGTAGGGCTTATTCCTTTTCAAGGCCTCCAGTTCCCTTCTTAACTGGCTCACTGGGTCCTCCAATTCTGCACCATATGATGGTTGGGAAGAAGTTGCACCATACTGGTGCCTTATCTGTTCCAAGCGGGTGGCCGTATTGATGAACTCCTCAACAGAGGCAGTAGGTAGCACTAACTCTTTTATTTTGCATTGGGTGACCACAGGTAGAGGTTTGGCTAACCACTTCTTGACAAAGAAGTCGTGTGGTGGATCCGGTAGTTTAGCCATTAGTGCTTTGGCCCTGGTCACGAACTCGGGGAACTTCTCTCCTGGACCCAACTTCAAGTTTTCCAATTCTTTTATAATGATCTCAGCCGTGTTGCCATGCTGAAATTGTATCTTAAAGGCCTCTTTCATCAAATCCCAAGAGGTAAAGCGATTTTCAGCAAACTGGCTAAACCACTTGTCTGCCAGACCTTCCAATGTGGCGGGGAAGAGTATCAAGAAAGCATCTTCCCTACCCATTAGCCCCCTAGTCTTACATAATGCAAGAAATCTTCGAATGTGCTCATCTGGGTCCTCATGGGCTAAACCTCTGAAGGAGGGAAATTTTATGTTTAATCTGGAGAGCAAGATTTCTAGGTCCACCTGTCCTGCCATGCTTCCTACCGATGAAGTCGATGAAAGTGGACTCGATGATCTTCTGTTCGTCTTTCTTCTTGTCTGCTTGCACTTGATTCTCAAGGTTTGTGACCGGGTCGCGGTCATGAGCTATTCATAGTCCACTTAAAATGAGACACTTGATAAAAGTATGTACCTTTTGGCCCACTGGAGTAATGTTGTCGACACTGGAATATTGTCCTCCAATGGCAATATATAGTCTCCTATGC
The DNA here is from genome assembly GCA_020310875.1 of Ceratopteris richardii. Classification (NCBI taxonomy): domain Eukaryota; kingdom Viridiplantae; phylum Streptophyta; class Polypodiopsida; order Polypodiales; family Pteridaceae; genus Ceratopteris; species Ceratopteris richardii. The sequence goes on from CM035409.1 coordinate 124,389,653, forward strand.
TCAAAGCTCCTTGGATGTCCCACCGGGCGTGCCAAATTTGTTGGGGATTCGTAGACAAGAAGGAGTTTGAGGGTTTGTAGGAGAAAAAGGAGATGATGAAAATGGAATAACAGTGAGAACTTCTGCAAAGGAATACTCTTGGAAACCTTGAATATTGATTATCTTTCAACAATTACAATCAATGACTAAATACAACTTCAGAGAATATCAATTACTGAAGACCAATTATCTCAAGTCCTCTGGCAGCGGCCTCTCCTGCACCAATCCTTCACTTGTTCCCGCTTCCCTTGTGCACACCTTGCACTAAGCTTCCACCAAGCTAAGGAATTGGTATCACGGCGCACACACGCAATAGACCTTGGGACTCTTGGAATCCAACCCGCCTTCTCTGCACACCTTCCTCTTGACACCTCTTGCACTCTCGAGTGTCGTCGCACACTGGAGGCTCTTCTTGCTTCCTCTCTTGCTTCCTCTGAAGCTCTCCCTTGCTCCTAGCTCTCAATATCCCCAAGAATAGCCTTTGTCCTTCTTTTGTTGAGTCCGCCGGTTCGCGCACTCTAACTGCAATACAATCTTGGTTTCCTTTCAATGTCCCAAGATTGTCTTTTTGAACTGGTCCTCAACGACTCGCTACTTTGTCCTGTAGTGACTTTAGAACAAGAGTGACTTTCAAAATAAAATTTTTGATTGGGCGGCCTATTTCCACCTTTGCGTACGCGGCCTTCCATACCTTCACCTTTCCTTTTAATTCTTTACTTTTGCACCTTAAGATTTTAAATTCATCCTTTGAATCCTTAAGAGAAAAAATACTTTGCACCTTTAGTTTCAACCGGTTAGGGCTCTACAGTCGCATTGCGAATAGTCTGAGCCCGCAACAAGTTGTCAATATCATTGATCGCCTCTTTTGTCTTTTGTTCACTTTCGAGTTCCAGTTTGTGGTAGGCCTGGAGTAGCTCTTGGTAGCGGGTGTTAAGTGAGGCATTCTCTATTGATAATGAATTGAGTTGTGACTGTAAATTGTTCGTTGTCTGTTGCAGTGTCTGGTAACTAGTGCCAAGAGATGCAAACTCATCTCTCACTTGTGTCATGCATGTGAATATCTGACGAAATGCAATGTCGATGGTGGGTGATAATAGTAATGGTGGAGTGAGTGCAGATGTTGTGGGTGTGGGTGTTGATGCAAGGGGAAAGGGAAATGGGGATGGAAAAGTGGATGCAGTCGTGATTGTGGAGAAATGAGATGTGCCTAAATATGGTGGTAAAATGGATGAAGTGAGTGGTGGTGCAGTGGGTGGTGATATATCCATGTCACTGGATGTGGTGTCGAGTGTCGTGACTGTGAATAGTGGAGTGACAGTGGGTGCGTGAGCAGGTTTGAATACAGGATTTACAAAGGTAGCCGAGTAATTTACAGATGGGGTCTCTTGTACCGCTTGGTGGAGAGGGGAAAGAGGAACTAGAGTGGGGCGGGAAGGTGAAACAGGTGAGAAGGTTAATGGAGGGGGAAATGGGAATAGGGGTCTTGGAGGGGTGGGGAAGGAAGGGAAGGATGGATGGAGAAATGGACTCATTAGAAGGGTGGAAGTCCTTGGAGGGAGGCTAGGTTGTGTAGGTGCGGAAAGGGTGGGAGGAATGGAGGCAATGAAAGCTTCTGCTATCGCACTATCGAAGGATATGTGTTGGGGAAGATGGATGGATACTTCAAGATGATGAGTAGGTACTGCCAAATCTTTCTTTGTACCAGCCTTTTGATGCTTCAAATTTGATAAGTAGACCTTCTTAGCTTTCCAATGACACCATAAAAGTGCCTATGTACTTTGGAAATGATGTATGAAATGATTGAATCAAAATAGACTACTTTGAACTTCAAGTCTTCAAGAAAACCTTCTATTTTTATCAATACACGTGCTGCATCTTTTGCTCAGTATGACCAGCACAGTAGGAATTGGAAAACTTCCTTTTAGGGGTATCTAATTAGCTTATTAAGCTAATGATTTCAAGTGAAATCACTTAAAAGGATTAACTATTCTCAGAGAAATTAATTTAGCAAGTAAACCTTTACCCCCAATTTTTTAGGACTATTGGAGACTTTGTCCAGTGATCACCTCGACTAATTTTTCTCTGAAATGGCTGAATAGAAATCCTTCAAATTTTGATATCATGTAGAATGCTTTGCACTGGTTCCAACAAGCTATAGATTTTTGAATTTCGTGGAGAAATGTGTGAGATATGAGCTGCACAAGTTGACTCACTGATAGAGACTATGACAGAGAACTCAGAAATGAACAATGTAAATGTAATGTATTAATGAACAATGTTGTACAATGTCATAGGCATGAAGATCATTTCCTAATGGTGTAGATAGGTGTAGGCTACTGTGTATGCCTCACACACACTCAGAAAGTACAATGAAATGCTCGGAATGATGAGTCTTCTTTCCGTGATTTTTTTCTTAGAGGTTTATGTAGGAGTTCACTTTCAATTTAAATTTGAATTCAAATTTTGGCTTCCTCTAAAAAAGTTGATCCTTCATTATAGGAGATATTCCATCAATCAACTCCTAACTTTTCCACGAGTTCTTCTTGGTAGGTGCTTACAAAGATTCTAAGTCAAATATGACTTTTACAAAGAGTAAAGAGGGTAATTATCTTCTAGCATTGGTTCCTATGCTTCTTCATATATGTATGGACTACAAGCCAAATGTATAGGCTTGTGAATTGCACCATTTTTGCCTTTGGATTTCCACGCCTTGAATTCTTCAAGATTGATAATGTCTTCATCATCTGAATTGGTGTCTTCATTTTGAGTAGGTTCCTCCTTAGCAAGACTTGGAAACTCCTCCTCCAATTCATAGGGTAGTTTAATCTTCCTGCATTCATTCTCATACCAAAAATCATTTTCATCAAAGACAACATCTCTACTAACCATGAATCCCTTATTTGAAGGGTTGTAGAACCTGTACCAAGAGATTGAGTAGGTACTGCCAAAACCTGCTTTGTACCAGCCCTCTTTTGCTTCAGACTTGATAAGTGGACCTCCTTAGATCTCCAATAACACCATAAAATGGCCTATGTACTTTGGAAATGATGTGTGTAAAGATTGAATCAAAACAGATAACTTTGAACCTCAAGATCTCAAGAAAACCTTCTATTTATGTCTTGATACCTGTTGGATCTTTTGCTCGGTATGACCAGCACAGTAGGAATTGGAAAACTTCGTTTTAGGGGTATCTAATTATCTTAGCAAGCTAACTATTCCAAGTGGAATGATATAAAAAGATCAACTATGCTCAGAGAAATCAATTTAGCAAATAAACATTTACCCCCGAGTTTTTAGGACTGTTGCACACATTGACCAGTGATCACCTTGATGCGCTTTTCTCTGAAATGGCTGAATAGAATCTCTTCAAATTTTGTTAGCATATGGAAAACTTTGAGTTGATTCCAACAAGCTTGCGATCTTTGAATTTGGTGGAGAAATGACTGAGATATGCACTCCACAACTTGACAGACTTTCAGGTAGTATGACAGAGAACTCAGAAATGAACAATGTGAATGTATATATTAATGAACACTTGTATACAATACCATTGGCATGAAGATCATTGCCTAATGGTGTAGATAGGTGTGGGCTAGAGTGTAGGCCTCACACACACTCATAATTAATAGTAATGAGCTCAGGAATGATGAGTCTTACCCACGAATTTTCCATGAACACTTTTATAGTGATTGAGTAAAAGTTTGAATTCAAATTCTGGCTCCCTATGATCAAGCTCCTATATCCTAGGAGATATTCCATCAATCACAGCTAACCATTTTTCCACAAATCCCTTTTGGTAGGTGTTTACAAAGATTCCAAGTCAATTTGACTTTTACAAAGAGGTAAAGTGGTGATTAACCACTAGCAATAGTTCCTATGCTTCTCCATATGTGTATGGACTTCAATGTATCCATCAAGCCAAATGTGTAGGCTTGTGAATTACATCAACATTGTGGTAATTTCTCCCTTGATTCCTCTCTCTTGCAAGAATGCTTCAAACTCATTGGAGAAGTACTCACCTCCTCCATCTGACCTTAGCCTCTTTAAATTCTTCCCTGTCTGATTCTCAACAAGTGCAAGATACTTTTTAAAACAGTTGAACACTTCATCTTTGTGCTTCATAAAGTACAATACAGTCCACCTGCTATAATCATCAATAAAAGATACATAGTACCTTGATCCTGAGATTGAGGGGTCTTTGCTTGGTCCCCATACATCTGTATGGACAAGCTCTAGGTAGTCCTCATGCATGTAGCCTTTCCTTGAGAATGGTAACCTGTGGGACTTTCCAAATTGACAAGCACCACACTTGTAGATCATATGTTGCTTGGATACATTAGGTATCCCAAGCACACATTGGTCCCTGCATATTTGCTTCAAGGTTCTTTCACCTACATGCCCTAATCTTTTATGCCAAATCTCAAGCTCTCAAAAGTGTTTGTCAATCTTTGTAATTGTAGAGTGCAGTATTCTTTGTATCTTCTAGCTCAAAAGTGAAAAGTCTACCTGATTTCTCCTTTAGCTATTCTCTTGAACCCATGCTTGGGATCCTCCACAAATGCTCCATACTGGTTGAACCTGACCTGCAAACCTTTTTCCACAATCTGTCCAAGACTTATCAAATTCTTGGTAATGGTTGGTACATATAGTACCCTACTCAACAAGTTTTGATTCCCATCAGAAGTCTTAACATTTCCAACTTTAACTACTGAGTGCTTGGTGTCATCACCTATTTGTACTTGATGCTTACCTCTTGGTTCTTCAAGGTTAGAGAGAAGAGCTACATTGCCTGCCACATGATTTGAGCAACCTGAGTCAATGTAGAAGAGATGGCCATCATTTGTACCTAGTTTTGAAGTCATGTTCATGATCAAAAGAGAATCATCTTGTTCTTCTGTGTAGTTGTTGTAATCCTTTCTGGATTTGGAACCTCCTTTATAGTTGCCATTATAGTTGTTTTTGTAGTTGTTTTTGTAGTTGTTATTGTAGTTGTTGTTGTATCCTTGATGATGGTTGAATCTACCTCTTGACTGTGAGTATCCACCTCTTTGATATCCTCTACCTCTCTGATTCTTGTAGTTCTTGAAACACTCATCTGTAGTATGATTTGATAAACCACAAATGTTGCATGGTGAGGAGCTATAAGGTCTCCCCTGTTGGAGTTTATTGACCTCCAAAATATAGCAAGAAGTAGGTGGAACCCCCTAGGAACAAGTTGACCTTCTCACAAACTTCATCACACAAAACCAGTCATGCTAGCAGAGCTTACTATTCTCTAATGGATTAGAATTTTCTAAAACTGTTTTAACCACATATACTAGACACCAAGAGCTTTCCGATGAGCCAAAGAATACTCACTTTGGATAAATACACAAGGAGATATGACCTCTGCAAGTTTGAGGTTTAATGGAGACCTTCAGCAGAGGTGAAACCAGAGAACACACACTACTTGCAGAGAGCACTACTCTCACCTCACAAATCCAATGATTATGAAAATTTACAGGACGAAAGTAGACAGTAAGATCATTCAAATGAGCTATCAAACATGTAATTTGGATATATAATGAGGGGGATACAAGCTCTGCAATCTCTGCATACAAAACTACAGCAGTATAGAGATACACATATGCCTCTGTTGGACTTCCCACAAGATCACGACTTTTCTCCTCTTTTTATAGCATGAGAAACTAATCTAAAACCTTCCTAATACATCTAAATTCGTGGTAGATACTTGGGTGGAGGTATTACATGACTCAAGTGCTCAAATAAGCAAAGTATTGATGGACTTTGAGAACTAGCCACATCGACCTTCCACTAGGACACCACTGCAGCTCCCTTGTGACTCACTAATTTGACTCACCATGTTCTAGAACTCACATGGTATTTTTGCTATCTTTTATGAATAATATGAGCCTTCTTGAAGTATTTGAAGACTTCCCAAAGGTATTTACATAATTTGAAACTTGTACCCTACATAAAACAAATGTTCGCAACATTCTCCCCCTCAAGTTTCAAAGGGTATTTCCTTCATGCCAAGAATATAATTGAACCTTTGAAGCTTCGGTCCATCCAAGGATTTGGTGAAGATATCTACAACTTGATCCTTTGTTCCCACAAAAGAAACTTATACTTCATTGTTTATGGCCTTCTCTCGAACATAATGATAGTGAACCTCTATATGCTTTGTTCTAGCATGAAAGATAGGATTTGAGGTCATATGAATGCTACTCAAGTTATCCCCATGTATCAGTGGTACATCAACCTGCACATTCAAGTCATAAAACAACTTTTTAAACCACATAACTTCAGTAGTAGCTAATGCTAAACTTTTATACTCAGCCTCTGTAGAAGATAAAGCAACTGTAGGCTGTTTCTTTGAACTCCATGTTAATGTCTTGTTTCCTGCTATTACCACATATCCACTTGTGGATCTTCTGTCATCTTTGCTTCCAGCCCAATCTACATCACTAAAGACTTTAAGAGTTAGATCAGCATCATGACTATAAAATAATCCTTTGTTCATGGTACCTTTCAAATACCTAAGCACTCTTTTCGCTGCATGCATATGAGGTACTCTAGGTTCATGCATAAACTGTGACAATACTCCCACTGCATAGCATATATCAGGTCTAGTTTTTGTTGCATAAATCAGAGATCCTACCATGGATCTATACACATTCATATCATGCAACTCATCACCTTCCTTTGCACTCAACTTTACATTACATTCCATTGGAATAGAAACAAATTCACATTCCTGCATACCAAACCTTTTCAACATATCACATATATACTTTCTCTGTATCAACCACATACCTTCATTGCCATACACAATTTCAATCCCAAGAAAGTATCTAAGCAAACCAAGATCTGAAATTTTAAATTCCTTTCCCAAATTACCTTTTATCTCATCAATTGCTTTTGCATCATTCCCTGTAATCAACAAGTCATCCACATAAATGCATACATAGACACACATGCCATCTACATGTTTTACATAAAGTGAAGGATCAGCATGACTCGCTGTGTATCCTTGCAGCATAAGATACTTTACCAACCATGCATTCCATGCCCTTGGTGCCTGCTTAAGACCATACAATGCCTTCTTTAACCTGCATACATGATTAGGACATTTTGCATCCACATAACCATCTGGTTGTGACATATACACTTCTTCATTTAACTCACCATTAAGAAAGGTATTCTTTATATCGAGTTGATATATATTCCACCTTTTACTTGCAGCTAAAGCCAACAAAGTTCTCACAGTTGCCATGTTTGCTACTGGACTAAATGTCTCCTCATAGTCCAATCCTTGAGTTTGATTATATCCTTTTGCTACAAGTCTAGCCTTATATCTTTGCACACTACCATCACTATTTCTTTTAATCTTAAAAACCCACTTGCAACCAATTACCTTTTTCTTTGGTGTCTTTGGAACTAAATTCCAAGTCTTGTATTCTTGTAGTGCTTCCATTTCTTCGCTCATTGCTTTCTCCCACTTTTCATCTCCTTTTGCATCATCATAACATGTGGGTTCATTTTCCTGCTCAACTTCTGTCATAAAAGCATAATGAGTATTCATGAAAGATTCATATGTATACCTTTGAGGTTGCTTACTCACTCTTGAAGTTCTTCTTACCTCCAACGTAGATGCTCTTCCTTTCTTATTAGGAACCTTTGATGATTCTCCATAGTCACATACATCATTAATTTCCTCTCCTTCATCATTAACTTCAACAAGTTTGAGTTTACCTTTACTTTTAACACTAGGAGGTGAATCTTGCCTTAATCTTCCATTGAAAGGTAGCTCTCTTTCTTCATCCAAACTGCTTTTCTCATCACTTAAATTTCTTGTGGGCTGAGGTAAGCACTCATCTCCTTCACCTGTATCTTCTTCATCTTCATTTATGACCTACAAACTTTTCTTATCTACAAACCATGAAAGTGATTCATCAAAATTTACATCTCTTGAAACAACCACCTTATTGGTATGAGGATTATAACATCTATATCCTCTTTGAGTATCTGCATAACCAATAAATATACACTTTTCTGATTTCACATCAAGTTTTGATCTCACTTCACTAGGTACATGTACATAACATACACAACCAAATACTTTCAAATGACTTACACTTGGTTTCCTTCCATGCCATACCTCATATGGTATCAAATGATGAACTCCAGCAGTAGGTACTCTATTCATAATGTACACACTTGTGCTAACAGCTTTAGCCCAAAAAGAATTAGGCAAACACATATCATTTAGCATGCTTCTAGATGCTTCTGCTATGATTCTGTTTCTTCTTTCTGTGAATCCATTTTGTTGTGGAGTATACCTGCATGTAACTTCTCTTTTGATACCTTCATCATACAAAAAATCAGTAAAAGCTTGAGAGAAATACTCTCCCCCTCCATCGGATCTTAGCTTCTTAACATATCTTCCTGTTTGCTTCTCGACAAATGATTTAAAATTTTTGAAACAATCAAAGACTTCACTCTTATTTTTAATGAAATACACAAATGTCATTCTACTATGATCATCAATGAATGATACATAGTACTTATTACCAGCCAAGGATGCCTCTTTAGTAGGACCCCATACGTCCGTGTGTATAAGATCTAGCAATCCACTGCTTACATAGCTTGAATGCTTGAAAGGATGTCTACTCTTGTAGCTCAGTGATAAGTAGCACCTCCTTTAATGTCAATCCGGGAAGACATGAGGATGGTATGAAGACCTCGAGCAAGTGGAGGCACAAGTGCGTGAGTGAGAAGCACACAAACATGCACACACATACACACACACGCGCACACACGGCAAGACAAAGAGTGAGAAGCAATGGAGTTCTTAGATTACTTTAAAAAAGCTCTTACAAGTTCATTTCAAGTACAATCTAGCCTCAAAAATGAGCTCTCTAGCTCTATTTATAGTTTTTGAGTAGGTTTTGGCCCTGTCCAGACCTAGTGTCCGACCTAGTTAAAAATTAGGTTCCAAGGCCAATTTGAGGGCTTAAACGGAGTCTAAAAAATACGAAAATTGATATGTAGGTACTTCTAAGGCTCCTCAAGCTCAAGGAATCCTTGGCTTGCACAAAATGGAGCTACAAAAATATGAAATGGTATTTACAATGATTGTTAGTGATAAGAATCACTGTTATAAAGATGTTGATTTGGAAAAATTTGAAGGGCCTATCTGCCAGATTTGCGTCGACTGCTTTGTCTACTTAATCCTTCACCTCGCTCTGACTCTCTCCGCTGGCTTCCTTGTCTAGTCACTCCTTGGGTGCCCATACTGCTCTCAACACCCCCCCCTCTCTCGCCTCTGTCGTCCCTGACAGACCCTTGTTGCTGGGAGTGTTGGATGTAATATTCCACAACGTGAGTGGCAAGCTGATGTTCTTGTATGCGTAGTCCTCTGGACAAGTATGTCATCATACGATCCCAATCAATTGGTCCTGGAATGTCCGGATGTGGCAGACGTAACTGATCTGCATGGATCGCTTGTTCTACTGCGAATAGATGTAGCAAATGTGTGGGTCTGGGAATGAAAATTTCTGAATGATATTCCCAAAATCCCGTAGAGAACATTTCCTCAAATGTCTGCTTGAAGCATGCGGGTAAGTACTTTATTTGTGCATGCCAGGCAAAGATTATAGTGACCGAGGGAGTCTGGCTCATGTCGTAGACTAAATCCTTGTTACCTTGGGAGAATCCAGGGTCAGAGATGTATGGAGCTTGTACCATCTGAAAGGTTTTGAAGACAATGGTCATGGAATATTTTCATACACATTTTGGCTGCTATGTCGCGTACATTATTTAGACGTGTAGACTAGTGCCGAATTGTTGATATCATGTAGGCTACGGTTGGGGTCCCTCGAGGTGGAGCAAAATATGGATAGTTAACCAAAGCCAAGCATTCTTTATTGTTGCGTACCTTGATCGCAAATGCTTGCCAAGATCTGCGACGTACCATTGGGCAATAACATGGATTATACTTGATATACAGTGGCATGGTTGCCCAGGTGCTCATCATCTCAGGGTAATCGGTTAGTAGACGTGCACGCCAATTAGGCTGGAAAATTGAGCCCGCACGCGCATCTGTCGGTAAGTCCTCTGGCTCAAATTGAGTGGCAAATGTGGGCTCCTTCCCTGTATGTCTTTTAACTTCTACATTATAATCATGTAGCAAGACAAAATAAGGCATGTATTGCGACTCTGATGTTGTGATTAACCGTTGGTGGGATAGGTTCAGAAAGTAAGAAGACCGAAGGACAGTTTCTTCCAGATTTGTGAGAGATTGCATTTGCACGGCAACGTGATCATCATGTGTCTTACCCACTTTCTCGACCCTTTTGACCCAATCTGGAACTTGAATTTCTAAAGTGTCCTGTCCTTCCTCTGTAATCCGACCACCCGGTGTTGGCAGTGGCTCGTACGGCTCTTCATAGCTGTCATCGACGGGGATTTCCACTACTGTTTCAGGTTCTGGTTCTTCAGTGGGCGAGGGTGGCCTTTCATATGGTAAGAGGCGTGCTTGGAGTTCTGCCACCTGTTTCCGGAGGGTCTCTACTTCTTCTGTAGAGTGTTGCAAGATTACCGGCTCCTCTTGAGCTGTGGGGGCACTGGCTATCTGTTCTTTAGGTCTGCACATTCAGTCTCTAACTTTTCATATGACTCCAAGAAATTTGCATGCTCCTCAAGTAAGATGCGAATGTCTTCCGATGGGACTGCTCTATACTTGGTAGGGCTAATGGTTGCGCCTGCAGTTCCTTCCATAGCCGCTTCAACGTTGTCTTGGTTTTGTTGTTGAAGCCTCTTGTTCTCTTCTAGTGCTACTACCATATGCTTCCCTAATAGCCCAAGGTTGCATCTGAGTGTAGCATTAGATATCATTTGCGCTTGGAGCACTATTTCTAGTTCCTTGACTGCTTGATCATCTACTGTCGATGTCTTTGATTCCAATTCGGAGTGAGCCTACTGTAAGGTGGTATGCTCGGTTAGGAGCGTTTGGTAATCAGCTTCAAGAGTGGTGACTCTTGAAGCTGATTACCTGGAGGGTCGTAGTGCGTTCTTCCAATTGATGGTATTCTTGTTGTAGTTGATGTGCACACTGAAGTAATGTGTTGAATGTGCTATTTACATTATGAGATGCAAGGGGAAAAGTTTGAAATGCAGGGGAGGTGGGATTGGGGAGGGAGGTAGTGAATGCTGTGTGTGCCAATGATGTGGTGAGTGGTGAGGTGGGGGGTAGTGGAGGGGGAGAGGGTGGAATTGTGGGGAGAGGTGCTGTGGTGGGTGAAATGTCCATTGGGTCAGACAGAGTGGTGTGTATAGGGGCTACCATGTAGGTGGGTATGGTAGGTGAAGTGAGTGTGGTGTTCGTGTAAATTGATGTCGTTGCGAACATCAGGGAAATGTGCCTTTGAAACATTGGAGAGCGGATGAACTGCTCCACAAAGGACGGGTATTGGGGTGGTGAGGTCAGGTTGAAAGAGGTGTAGGGGCCAGATGGGAAGTTAGGGTCATGGAATGGAGGTACCCGTATTGGGGGATAGGCTGGGAAACACAGGGTGCCTTCTGTGGGTGCTGGGTTTCCAACCACACTTGGGATTATGGGATGGCCAGTTATGGGTTCGGAGGATAGAAGGGTTGAAGTGTACAATGGATTGGTGACGAAAGAGAAGAGGGTGTCCTGTGAGGTGGGTTCTTGGAATGAGAATGATGAGGATGGGTTACAAGTGAAGGTAGAGGTGATGACTGTCATTTCTTCCATGGTGGGAGGTGGTGGTGGGGGTGGAGAAGGTGGTGATGGGGGATGCTGGGGTGAGATGGGTGATGTCTGAACGAAGGTTTCAGCAGCGAGGTTAATGGTGGTGATGGGGGTAGCTGTGGTTTCAATGGGTACTTCTTGTTCTGTGACGGGTATCCTGATAGTCTTACCTGCTCGGGGTAATGTGTCGACTCTGCGTTTGTCATACTTCACGGACTGGTGCACTGCAGTGTGGACAGCCTCCGGAACTCTTAAAGACTCTGACACTAATTTGAGGGTGTCAATGAAATGTTGATCCACCCCATCATCTGATAGCATTTCTTGCATCAAAGCTTGACGTGACAGAAGAGAGAGTTGATGCCTTTCTTGCACTGCTTTGATTGTGTCGTATAACCTTTGTAGTTGAGCTGTATATGCAGGTGCACCTACAATTTCTGGCACTTCTTGTTGCTCATCATGATGCTCTTGATCATAATCCTCCTCATCTTCCTCCTGATCTTCATCTTCATCATCCTCTTCATCCACTTCAACTGTGGTGACAGGTACTTGGGAGGTTGTTGCCTGCGTTTGCACATTCTCCACTTGTTGTGCCTCTTCTGCCTCCAGCTCTACATCTTGTAATAATTGTTCAAAGTCTTCATTCATGAGTTCTTCCAAAGGTGCACCAGTGGGAAATTCAAGATCGGTTGGGATGGGAGGGAATATCAAGTTAGGACCATCGGTGCTGCGTCTTGGAAGTCGGAGTGTGAATGGTCAGACTCTTCGGGGTGGAGGGGTGACGTCTGGTGTTAGGGTGGCTCCACGTGGTTGAGCACAAGGGACTTGGACAGTACCTCTCATCTTCTTAGAAGGGGGTCGAGTGGATGTCCTGCCTCTAAACTGCTCTACACGATTCCACATTAGGGCCCGTTGAATAGGGATGTCATAAGCCAAACACCTATAAATTATTCTCGTCAAAGCACAGCATCCATATGAAACCTGTTTCCGCGGCCATCGTTTGTGAGCTAGGTGTATCTGATCAAATATCCAGTGGGGTAAGTTGATGGTGAGGCTCTGTGTCTCTACCAGATACAAACTAAACCAAATCTTTTTGGGCGGCATGGTGAATCTATCTTGGGCAGGAAAAGCAAAGTGTTGCATGCACATGCGAAGGTGTATTGCAATATTAGGCGTCATGGACACCATGTCCTTGAGTTTGGTGAGGCTTTGATTCTTCATGTAATCAGGCACTAGGGTCTCCTTCTCTGTTGGAATATGCATTCCACGCATATCTAGGGCCTCTCTCACCAAGTTGTTTGATAGCCCGAACCTCTTGAGCTCATTTCCCTTTGTCAGAGATGGAATCACAAATGAGCTTGCACCTTTTGGGTTCTTGTTTGGAGTCAAGGTGCTGATGAGATAGTAGCATCGCATGAAGTCAGGCTTTGGGAGCCGTGCACTGAAATATGCATCCAATCCTGCCTTCTCCCATATCGAACGTAGACCTTCCGCATTTTGTAACTTCTCGAATTCTCTTGTAAAGAAATGGTATTTACCTTGCTTCCCATTGAAGTCCAACTCTGATTCCCATAGGTATGTTCCCTCTCCCAAGGGTCCTGCCACTTCACTAAACCAGTGGGAAGCTTTTCCTACGGGCATGGTATGGCCACTGGGAGGGTCTGCTATAGGTATGATTTTGATGGCCTGCAATTCGTCTGGTCTTTTGTTTGTTTCAGGCAGAACGGGTAAACTGTCTAAGCCCACCACTTGCTGGCTCGTTTCTGTTTGAGAGCTAGTTCTTGCTGCCTCAGCCATGTTGAAAACTTCGCAGCTGGTTCTGTGAGAATATATGAATAAATATTAACATTGCAATGGACACAAAAATGACACTGTGTCCCCTGTTACAACATTAACATGAGGTTCGAGAGAGGTTAGGGGGTTAGTAAGTGCTCGGTGCTTGTGTGTGTAGTTAGGAATTGGGTAGACCTAAGAGCTAAGCGGAATGATGTGGTGTGAGAGTGAAGTAGTTAGTAGGTGGACATGTATTTACAACTGGGGTTCGGGGGTTTATTACAAGTTTTAGGTTGCCAAATGCAACGGATAGGTTTTGATCTTGACTTTGTGGAGACTCTGGTGAGTGTGATAGGGTATTTACTTGAAAAATGGGGCTTTTTAGGGACCCATTTACAAGTGATTCTACTTGTGCTCACGGAAGAATACGTGTTAGTGCGTGATGTGTAAGACTGGGCCTCAGATGTTCGCGTGAGTGAAACATGTTGTACAGGGTTTGGCCTTGGTGTAGCTATTTGAGCCCGCAAGCAAGCCTTAGGCACCCAGATTTGTCGTGATTGTGGGCTGGCCTTCATTGACTTCTTGGGTACCCAAATAAACTTCACTTTCGCAGAAGAATGTATGAAGGACTTCTTATTAGTGTCGTGTTGTTGATTACTAATAAGAGGTTTTGGCCGTGGTGTTGGCCTGGTCGGAACAGGGTGTTCACCTTTTCGCCTCCATACTTGTTTCACCGGCTGAAACAATCTGCTTTGCTCCTTTTTTTGGCCTCCAGTATAGGTAGTGTTCTGCTTCTTCTGTATTTGATCTACCGTTGGCTGCTGCATCCTTCTAGCCTTTGGAAAAGAAGGGAGTACCGTCTTGTCCTTGACTCCGTTGTTGAGACAATCCTCTTTCTGCATCATACATTTTTGGACAAGAATAGCATTGTCAACTTCATGTGCACCCCTGGAAGGACCAGGAGTTCGTGCCTTACCTAGTTCCTTGAGTGCCTCATTTTCCAGTTCAACTGTAATTCGACTATGATTTACCCATACCTGAAGAAGTCTGCTTCTTAGGTTTAGGTTGACTGCATGATCATAGATCCAGTCCTGACCGAAGACAAGAGGCTCAGTGAGGTCCTCATCTTGACACACTAATACTTTGACTATCATTACTTCGTCTTGAATGGAGATGGGAAGGTCCACCTTGCCCATGCAAGGGGTTTCCACACCTCCCAATCCTATGAGATATGCTTCTATAGGATTGACAGTTAATTTCAATTCTTGACAGTAAGACAATTTAACAGCACTAGTGGCTGCACCTGAGTCAATCAAGGCCCTTACAGTCCTTGCACCCTTTCCTTGTTCTATATCTAAGGTTATAAAAGGACGTCGATCAATTATCCTATGGGAGCTGATATCTGAAACTTCACACATAGCCACGTGATATCCTTGATCTGCATATGCATCAGTCCTAGGTTGCTCTCTACCTTGTCTTCTTAATTTCATTCTTCGTATGCGCTCTAAGGCTTCTGCTTGAGCTTCTTCGCGAATTCGTTTTTCTTCTTCTTTGCGTTTCTTAGCAATGTTGAGTTGACATAGCATCTCTTCCGTCAGAGGTTCCTGATATAACTTGACTCTGCACCCGCTTATATAGCTAGGAAGAACATCACCTTCGAGGGTAGCGAGTTGAACTGCTCCACTGGTTGAGATCCTATTAATGATCATGGGTCCGTAGCCTCTTTTCTCTAGTTTTCTCGCGTGTTGTTTCAAAGTGTATACTAGTACTAGGTCGCCTGCCTTCAAACCTTTATCCTTAACGTGGGCATCAAAGTAGGCCTTCTGTCCTTTCTTAGCTGCATATATCCCTGCAGCCGCTCTCAGTCTTGTTTCCCCTAATCGTTCAAGGTCAAAAAGTCTAGAGGAGAGTTCATGACCCGTCCATTCATGCTCTTTTGCTACTTTCAATGTAGGTATTAAGAAGTCCAATGGTAGCACAGCGTTTTGGCCAAATACCATCTGAAAGGGGGTGGCTTGGAGTACCGTTTTGTAGGCGACTCGGTATGCCCAAACAGCATGGTGTAGCTGTTTGTCCCAATCAGAGTGTTTATTATTCACTAGTTTGGTCAACACATTGCACAGAATCTTGTTGGTGCTCTCAGCCTGGCCATTTGCTTGAGGGTGATAGGGGGCAGACTTCTTATGAACTACCAAGAATTCTTGGAGCAGATTTTCAATAACTTCATTCAAGAAGTGAGTGCCTCTGTCACTGACTAGCTCTATAGGTAACCCGTATCTGGTGAACACATTTTCAAATAAAAACTTAGCTGTTGTTTGAGCATCGTTCTTCGTTGTGGCTTTTACCTCTACCCACTTGGTTAGATAGTCTGTCGCAACAATGATATATTCTGCATGGGAACCCTTAGCTGGGGGACTAATAGGACCAACAAAGTCTATTCCCCACTTAGAGAATGCACGTCCACCCATCATAGGTTTCAGTGGCATCTCATCTTTGCGTATAGGATACTGAGTTCTCTAACAGACATCACACCGTTTCACATAGGTATGTGCATCCATGTGAAGGGTCGGCCACCAAAAGCCCGCAAATAGTATTGCCTTGATCACCCGATCTGGTCCAAAGTGTCCTCCTACTACACCTTGGTGAGCAGTTTCCAAGATCTTGAGATATTCACTTTCATGGACACATAGTCTTAGGTAACCATCTTTACCACGCTTGTATAGATTATCACCAATGAGTGAGTAATCCTGGGCTTCTTGTTCTAAACTCTTTTTCCTAGCCAGAGTCATGTCTCGAGGGAATGTTTTCGTTCTCAGGAAGGATACTAGTGGTTCACTCCAATCTGGCAATATGGACACTTGATAAAGAGTGGCATGTTCCACAGGTGGTTTAGTGCAACAGATTGGGCATTCCTTGCACAACTTTTGGACATCAGCCTCCATAGTCGGCCAATGCATCCGAGTCTCCTTAGTGTCTGCAGGGTTCGTTGCTTTGAGTAGTGTCGCTCTAATGCACCTACATGTGCTAATTGCAACCATTTAGCGTATTCATCCTCTTCCACACAACAGGCCAAGATCCCTTGATCTGTGTGCTTGTACATACTTCCTGCCATGATGTGATACTTTTGGGCTTTTACTACCTCTCTATCCTGTGTGTTTATTACTGGATGGTTAGGCCTGTATGTCAATACTGGCACTAATGGCTTAGCCCACTGAGGTACAACTTCCAAATTAAACAAGTAAGCATCAGGAAGGTCATCTGACACTCCTTGTGGGGCCTCTCCAGATGTGAGCCTAGAGAGATGATCTGCTCTCAAGTGAGTCTTCCCTTTCCTCACCACTACCTCAAAGTCGTATTCCATTAGTAAGAGAAACCATCGTACTAATCTACCTGTGTTGCAAGGTTTGTTTACCAGGTACAACAATGCCTGATGATCAGTAAAAAATTTAAACTTATTTGCAAGCAAATAATGTCTAAATTTCTTAACTGCATATACCATGCCTAAGCCTTCTCTCTCAGTAGTGGTGTAATTTTGTTCAGCTGCATTCAATTGTCTACTAGCATAGGCAATTGGAAGATCCATATTACCTTCAGTCGTAGGTTGTGCGAGTACACACCCAATAGCATAATTGGATGCATCCACGTGAACATGGAATGGCTTGTTCCAATCTGGGGTGGTCAAGATTGGTGCTGAACACAATCGCCATTTAAGCTCATTGAAGGAATTCTCACATTCATCAGTCCACTCAAAGTTAGTCAGAAGTCCGTACATGGGCTTTGCAATGACAGCATACATGTGAATGAACCGGCGGTAGTAACCACAATGCCCCATGAAAGCCTACACTTCCTTGACGTTCTTTGGCCTAGATAACTCGGCTATGGCCCTCACTTTCTCTTCATCAGTGGATATGCCATTCTTTGACACTATGTGTCCTAGAATCTTGCCTTGCCTGACCATAAAAACGCACTTTTCTGGGTTTAGGCAGAATTGATATTCTCTACATTTGTCAAAGATTTGTCTGAGTTCTGGTATATGTGTTTGTCTAATGTTGGAATGCGCACAGAGGTCATCAACATAGACTTCCAAATTCTTCCTTAAGAACTCTTTAAACACATGGCACATCAGCCTCTGGAAGGTAGCTGGTGCATTGGTAAGCCCAAATGGCATTACTCTAAAGGCAAATATGCCCCATTCGGTGGCAAATGCCGTCTTATGCTGATCTTCTGGAGCTATGGCTACTTGATTGTAGCCCGAAAATCCATCGAGGAAGCTGTACACTTCCTTGCCTGCTACTCTTTCTAAGAGATGCTCTGTGATAGGAAGCGGATAGTTATCTCGAATTGTGGCTGCATTAACCTTCTTCAAGTTAATGCACACACGTAGCTTTCCGTTTTTCTTGGGCACCACTACAATGGGGGATACCCACTCAGTGTGCTCAATTTCATAGATAAATCCAGCTTCAACCAGCCAATCTATCTCTTCTTTGATCTTGGCAGCATAATTATCATTATATGTATATGGCTTTTGCTTAGAGGGTTTGGCATCTGATGTCATGGGGATAGTGTGTGAGCATATGTTAGGGTCCACTCCTTTCAAATCCTTGTAACTCCAAGCGAATACATCTCTGTATTCTCTTAGCAAGGCTATTAGCTCTTATTCTTCCTCTTATGTCAGGTCATGACCTATGTATGTGCATCTTTCTTCTCCTTCCTCAATGGCGACAACTATTTTCTTGGTAGTTTCCTTGCTATCATAGGCTTCTCCTGCTTGTGCCTCACGTTTAGGCATTCTTATCATGACTCTCCTATCGTCTATCTCATATTTTTTAAAGTTTTCAGGGACCTCAAACAAGGATTCTTCCTCTTCTGGTGTGACTTCTCTCTTCTTTCTTTTCTTTCCTTCTTCCTTAGGGGTTACATGTGTGGCTAGCCTTACGTGTTTTGTAAGCTCTCCGTGCCTCTGGGGTTGAAATTCTACTTCATAGAAGTATTCTTCATCTGATGCAAAAGGTGGGTCCATAATGATTGACTCTAGATCGGAGTCACTTGCATCCTCAAATGCATCAGGGCTAGGTTCGCACTCTTCTAACACTGCCTCTCCCATGATTGGCTCTATGGAGAAGACTGAAATGTCATAGCCATCTTCATCACAGTGAGGTGTCCATTGTTCTTCATTGATGGCTACATCCATTGTTGCTAGGATTTCTGCCCAGCCATGGGGTTCAAATTCTTCATCAGGAAATACTACAGGTGCATAGGTTGGGTCTTGAATGTGTCTATGTGTTTCGTTTGCACCTATTTCTCTGGCCTTTTCTCTTTTCTCCTCTTCTATTGCCACTTTGCACATCCATAAGTGGGTGTCTTCGTGCATCCATGAGGATCCTGATCCTATGGAATGCACAGATTCCGTATCATCTTTGGCTCTATGGATGGGATTCCATTGGATAGGAGGGACATCTCTATGAGAGTAATCTTTGAGATTCACTTTGGTCGTAACACCTAAGTGTTGCAGGTACAAAGAATTGGTTCCCCAGTCCTGTACCACTTGCAACTATCGCATAAATGGTCTTCCCAAAATCATCTCATAGGCATGATTCTTGCTGAAATCACAGATAGCAAATGTATGCTCGAACTCAACACCACAAGTGGTGAGAGTTATTCCTTCTAATAGCCCTAAGGGTCTTTCTATGTGGCCATCAGCCATCTGCAATTTCATCCTCGTGGGCCTGAGTGCTTTCTTTCCCCAATGCTTCCATAGGGAAGTGGTGGCAATTGCAACTCCTGCACTTGAGTCCAAAATTGCCTTGGTGGTGTACCCCTGGTAGGTAATGGGAAGATAGGTGTTCCCTTCTTCACCTTCACACATGTCTCCTATCTTATCCAAGGGTATCTCTGGCACTGTCCTATGTGATCCTACCTGGGAATGAGGTTTCACTATCTCTGGTACTTGTTTAGCGACATGTTTCCATAATTCAGGTCTAACCTTGAGTAGCTCTTCTAACTTGAGATTGCACTGCACTTTAGTGTTTTTCACTACCTCTGTGTTCCTAGGTATGACTGAATCCTCATTTCGTACCATGACCGTGGGCGTTCTCATACATGTAGATTTAGCTTCCCATGGACCCGTGAAGTGGGGTAATTCTTGTAAAGAGTTAGACTCAAAGTCTAATCTTTCTTGAGATTGGGTGCTCTCCTGCTGTTGAGAGCAGTATGGGCACCCAAGGACTGACTAGACAAGGAAGCCAGCAGAGAGAGTCAGAGTGAGGTGAAGGATTAAGTAGACAAAGCAGTCGACGCAAATCTGGCAGATAGGCCCTTCAAATTTTTCCAAATCAACATCTTTATAACAGTGATTCTTATCACTAACAATCATTGTAAATACCATTTCATATTTTTGTAGCTCCATTTTGTGCAAGCCAAGGAGTCCTTGAGCTTGAGGAGCCTTAGAAGTGCCTACATATCAATTTTCGTATTTTTAGACTCCGTTTAAGCCCTCAAATTGGCCCTGGAACCTAATTTTTAACTAGGCCGGACACTAGGTCTGGACAGGGCCAAAACCTAGTAAAAAACTATAAATAGAGCTAGAGAGCTCATTTTTGAGGTTAGATTGTAATTGAAATGAACTTGTAAGAGCTTTTTGAAAGTAATCTAAGAACTCCATTGCTTCTCACTCTTTGTCTTGCCGTGTGTGTGCGTGTGTGTGTATGTGTGTGCATGTTTGTGTGCTTCTCACTCACGCACTTGTGCCTCCACTTGCTCGAGGTCTTCATACCATCCTCACGTCTTCTCGGATTGACATTAAAGGAGGTGCTACTCATCACTGAGGTACACCAAATTTTGGCGCCGTTGCCGGGGATCGAGCTTTGAGGACGAGCGTGTGATGGTAAGACGTAGATTTGAGACGTTGGCGTTGTAGGTAATCTCTTTACTCTTCTTATTTTTCTCTTCCTTACCTCACCACCATCATCACTATCATCATCATCATCTTCCACCTCCATCTCCATCATCGCAAAAATTTCAGTTTTTTGACTATATCTCCTTCCTTCTTTCATTTCCCTCATTTCACTTGTGAGAGAGAGCGAGAGAGCGATCTTGTGTGCACTATTTTTGCATGTTTTTTGAGTTTACTTGCAGGTATTGGCCATCCCATCATCTCCAGCACGTTGCGCAGGTACGGAAATGTGCAGAACTGTCTCGCAGTCGCCAGCTTCTGTCGATCGCGATTGACAAAAATTTTAATCTTTTGGTAAAACTGAGTGCACCACAGTAGACTAGAGACCTTGCACATCACAAATCCACAAAAAATTTTGGAAAATTTGCATTTTTTTAGTCCATCGCGATTGATAGCCAGTCAATCGCGATTGACACTGTCCATCGCGACGGACAGCCAGTCCATCGCGACTGACAGATCCCGACGGACACGTGTCCATCGCGACGGACACCCCTGTCCATCGCGACCGACAAAAAAATCACGACTGATACCTGTCCATCGTGATTGACACCAGTCCATCGCGATTGACACCAGTCCATCGCGATTGACACCAGTCCATCGCGATTGACACCAGTCCATCGCGATTGACACCAGTCCATCGCGATTGACACCAATCCATTGCGATTGACACCAGTCCATCGCGATTGACACCAGTCCATCGCGATTGATACCAGTCCATCGCGATTGACACCAGTCCATTGTGATTGACAGCCCAGTCGATCGCGATTGACAGCCATTTTCGGCTAAATTTTTAGGGTTTTTTAAATTGAAGATTTTGGCTAATTTTGGACATGGATAATGGACTCTAGAGCACATAAGGAGGCTATAGACAAATAACCCAAGGAAAACCTGTTGCCCTGTTGGCCTGTTTGAACGCTGTTTTAATCCCTGAAGCCTGAACTGACATAACTTCCTCATACGAAATCCGTTTGCTGTGATTCTTGTTTTGTTGGAAAGCCCAAGGTAAGAAAACTGAGGGATCCTTGGGATTGTTTTCCATAAAGGCAAAGGATAATTTGGTCTGTGAGTTACATGCATGAAAGTGGTCTATTGTGTCATTTGAATCGAAGTCTTGAGCTAACCGTGGGACTTTTACAGGTCCAGTAAGAGCACTTGAGGGCATTCTAAGCAAGAGTAAGTGCAAGCTTGGGAACACGCATCCTGGGCACACCAGGGCAACAACACAAAGAAAGAAACTCAAGGTTAGAAAATCCTCAACACCCTCTATCAATTCCTAGCTTAGGCTAAGAACGACTAGTGCTAGGAGTAAGTCAGGGCAACGATAGGCATCAATCAAGTTGAAGACTACCTACGCACTCAAGTTCAAGACTAAACATAATCTCTTCGTGATGCGATAACCTTGAAGGAAAGAATCTAATGTGGAACGATCAACTTACAGTGCGAAAATTAACTCAAATATTCCTGACGACGTGATTTCTGACAAGAGCATAAACACAGTAACCACTAAAAAGAATCAAGTAACTGATACAAAAGAACTCAGCAACGAGGTTGTACTTAGGCAAATTTGGGCTATTCAGTTAGGCTTATGAACCTTAGATCAGGGCGACACCTAGGGAGAGATAGACAAAGTCTTAGGTCTTCAGAGGCTAGTATCAACCACACTGCTAGGTCGTGGGCCCAGCAGTTGAGCCATCACTCATACTACCCTAGCTCTGAGACTAGTGAATCAAAGATGTCTCAAGGCATGGATCGACCTACGGGAAGTTCAGGAGTGCCATACTTGCACAGGGTAGAAGGCCCCTACAAGATGCAGCTAGAATACCTTAGGACCAACCAATTAGGTGCTAGCATCTATGAGGACGGCCTAGGAAGATCTGTGGTCCAAATCAAAAACCCAGACCAATCTATTGGGCTAGAGCACCCTGCTGTCAAGTTTGAAAATGGTGCATACCTTGATAAAGAGGGAACCATATACGTGGTCACTAGTCACCCGGAGAGGACAGATGAATTCGGGAATGTGATCCTTGAGACGGACATAGAGGACCTAGAACAAGGAAACATGGGTGCAGAGCCCAGGACCCCTCGAGGGAAATCTGTTCTTACGAGAATTCTCACTCCTGAGTGGATTCCCCAAGACAACAAGAGCATAGATCTGCTTCTGAACCGAGAAAGTGACGAAGCCTTTTGGAGGTATAAATCTGATCGGCCAATTGATATAGGAACAATCATGATCTATGAGTTTAAGGATCCTGATAGCCCAGGAAGAGTGACCTACTTGGATCACGCTTCAGAGAGGATCTTTGTGGTGACAGAAAAGGATCGGCATGCTTACACTTGGAAAGGTGAAATTATTTTCCCCCAACCAAGATCAAATGTGTCCTATGGTCACCCTGGAGCAGGAACATCCCAAGCTCATGGAACTGAAAGAGATAGAAGTAGAGATAGGCCAGAAGTCTAAGGAATATGGAAGACTTCCCTCTACCACGACCTAGAGAACACACCAGGATTTTGAGACCAACTCAGTTAGTCAAGTCCATGAAAAATTACTTCGATGGCACAGGAGACCCATGCGATCATGTGGCAGAGTTTAGGCAAGTCTTGAGAGCAGAACAAGTGGAGGACCTATTCACACAATATAATGCCTTTGGTCTAACCCTTAGGAACACAGCTCTTACGTGGTTCCAACCATTGAATGAGAGACAGTTCAGGAGCATAGACCAACTCCTGGAGGCTTTCATTATTGAATTCTCTAAGAGTGGCATAAGACATAATACCTCCTCATTGATTCACAGCTTCAAGCAAACCCCTCAAGAGACCGTGAGACTTGCAGGAAGAAGATTTAGGCAATATCTTGAAAGATGTCTTGTTTCGGAGCTCCCCACACCAGCTAAGCTAGTGGCTTTATTCTTGGATGGATTGCTGAGTACAAAGTTAAGATCCTATGTGTACTTGAAGGACCCTAGAACCATAGAAGAGTGTGTACGCTTGTGCATTGACATCGAGGATAAACTGGGGGAGGAGTTAGAGCTTTCCAAAATATACAAAGATTCTGATAGTGCCTCGAGCCTCTCTTCCACGCAATCCACATCAATTGAGGAACTCGCTGAGAAAGTAGCTCATAAACTAGGTGTCTCTAGCAAACAAATCCCAAGGTTTGCCCTTGTGAAAAGATGCTATACTTGTGGAGGCGACCATATGGCGAATGTCTGTCCCATTATGGCTCAACCCCAAGTTAATCCTAGTAGCCAGTACTGCACCATAGAACGAAGGTACACCAATCACACCGCACAAGATTGCCCCTACAATAAGCAAACCGTTAGACAGACGTACCCACAACCATACCCTCAACAAGGAAGATACCAGAACCAGTACCCACAGCAGTATGCAAGACCTCAACAAACCTACCAACCCTACCAAAACCAACAAAGGCCTCAGCCTGTGCTAGCACAACAACCCCCTACTCCAGCTAATGTGATTCTGGTAAAGTATGCTGCTGCAGAAGAAAACCTGAATAGAGCTATAGTCCCCGTAACACCATTGCTTTCAGAAAGTGATCCCAGTGACCATAGCTTCGATTCGACACATGTTGATAGTCCCCAGGCTTACTACATGCAATCTCCTGAACATGGTGAGTCCTATTATAGTGAAGAGCCAAATGAACCTAGTTGGGAGTTAGATTACACAAACGTCATGTACGCAAACCCCAACCCTAGACCTCAACCTAGGCAAGTAAGACCCCCATTCCCTAAAGGACCATGCTACAGATGTCAGGGAGAACATCTCATTCGTGATTGTCCCTTGCCTCCACCTCCACAACCCCAATCAGTGACGATCCAGGGCTATTGCCAGGAATGTGGAAAGGAGCATCTCTTACGAGATTGTCCAAAGAATCCCAGCAAAATGCCAAAAATAACTCTCATTAATGTTATTGGGTTAGTCGTAGACTCCACAGGAAGTGTGATGTCCACTACACCAGTGCAAGTGATCACTAGAGCTCAAGCATTGTAGCAAAATCAAGGGGTAGGCCAGGAAAAGAGCCCAGATGTTAGTGAAACAGAGAGCATGACAAAGAAGAGGACTAGAGCTCGAGTCTAACTCTCTACAAGAATTACCCCACTTCATAGGCCCATGGGAAGCTAAGTCTACTTGTATGAGAGCACCCACAGTCATGGTACGAAATGAGGACTCAGTCATACCTAGGAACACAGAGGTAGTGAAAACACTAAAGTACAATGCAACCTCACCTTAGAAGAGCTACTTAAAGTAAGGCCTGAGCTATGGAAACATGTATCCAAACAAGTACTTGAGATAGCAAAACCTCGTTCCCAGATAGGATCCCAGAGAACAGTGCCCGAAATACCATTGGACAAGATAGGATCTATGAGTGAAGGTGAAGAAGGAAACACCTATCTTCCCATTACCCATCAGGGGTACACAACCAAGGCAATTCTCGACTCTGGTGCAGGAGTTGCAATTGCTACCACTTCCCTATAGAAGCGTTGGGGCAAGCCAGCACTCAGGCCCACGAGAATGAAATTGCAGATGGCTGATGGTCACATAGAGAGGCCTTTAGGATTACTGGAAGGAATAACTCTCACCACATGTGGTGTCCAGTTCGAGCATACATTTGCTATATGTGATTTTAGCAAAAATCATGCCTATGAGATGATTTTGGGAAGACCCTTTATGCGACAGTTGCAAGTGGTACAGGATTGGGGAACCAATTCTTTGTACCTGCAACACTTAGCTGTTACGACCAAAGTGAATCTGAAAGATTACTCTCATAGGGATGTCCCTCCTATCCAATGGAATCCCATCCATAGAGCCAAAGATGATGCAGAATCGGTGCATTCCATAGGATCAGGATCCTCATGGATGCATGAAGACACCCACTTATGGATGTGCAAAGTAGCAGTAGAAGAAGAGAAGAGAGAAAAAGCCAGAGAGGTAGGTGCAAAAGAAACACATAGATCAATTCAAGACCCAGCCTATGCGCCTGTAGTTTTTCCTGACAAAGAATTTGAACCCCACGGCTGGGCAGAAATCCTAGCAACAATGGATGTAGCCATCAATGAAGAACAATGGACACCTCACTGTGATGAAGATGGCTATGACATTTCAGTCTTCTCCTTAGAGCCAATCATGGGAGAGGCGGTGTTAGAAGAGTGCGAACCTAGCCCTGATGCATTTAAGGATGCAAGTGACTCCGATCTAGAGTCAATCATTATGGACCCACCTTTTGCATCAGATGAAGAATACTTCTATGAAGTAGAATTTCTACCCCAGAGGTATGGAGAGCTTACAAATGATGTAAGGCTAGCCACACATGTGACCCCGAAGGAAGAAGGAAAGAAAAGAAAGAAGAGAGAAGTCACACCAGAAGAGGAAGAATCTTTGTTTGAGGTCCCGGAAAATTTTAAGAAGTATGAGATAGATGACAGGAGAGTCATGATCAGAATGCCTAAACGAGAGGCGCAATCAGGGGAGGCCTATGATAACAAAGAAACCACCAAGAAAATTGTGGTAGCTCTGGAAGAAGGAGAGGAGAGATGCACGTACATAGGCCATGACCTGACAGAAGAGGAAGAACAAGAGCTAATAGCCTTGCTAAGAGAATACAGAGATGTATTTGCTTGGAGTTACAAGGATTTGAAAGGAGTGGACCCTGACATATGCTCACACACTATCCCCATGACCTCGGATGCCAAACCTTCTAAGCAAAAGCCATACACATATAATGATAATTATGCTGCTAAGATCAAAGAGGAGATAGATAGACTGGTTGAAGCTGGATTCATCTATGAAATTGAGCACACTGAGTGGGTATCCCCCATCGTAGTGGTGCCCAAGAAAAATGGAAAGCTGCGTGTATGCATTAACTTGAAGAAGGTTAATGCAGCCACAATTCGAGATAATTATCCGCTTCCTATCACAGAGCATCTCTTAGAAAGAGTAGCAGGCAAGGAAGTGTACAGCTTCCTGGATGGATTCTCTGGCTACAACCAAGTAGCCATAGCTCCAGAAGATCAGCATAAGGCGGCATTTGCCACTGAATGGGGCATATTTGCCTTTAGAGTAATGCCATTTGGGCTTACCAATGCACCAGCTACCTTCCAGAGGCTGATGTGCCATGTATTTAAAGAGTTCCTGAGGAAGAACTTAGAAGTCTATGTTGATGATCTTTGTGCTCATTCCAACATTAGGCAAACCCATATTCCCGAACTCAGACAAATCTTTGACAAATGTAGAGAATATCAAGTCTGCTTGAACCCAGAAAAGTGTGTCTTTATGGTCAGGCAAGGCAAGATTCTAGGACACATAGTGTCAAGGAATGGCATATCCACCGATGAAGAGAAAGTGAGAGCCATAGCCGAGTTACCTAGGCCAAAGAACATCAAGGAAGTGCAAGCCTTCATGGGGCATTGTGGTTATTACCGCCGGTTCATTCATATGTACGCTGTCATTGCAAAGCCCATGTATGGACTCTTGACTAACTTTGAGTGGACTGATGAGTGCGAAAATTCCTTCCAAGAGCTTAAACAAAGATTATGTTCAACACCAATCTTAACCACACCAGATTGGAATAAGCCATTCCATGTTCATGTGGATGCATCCAATTACGCTATTGGATGTGTACTCGCACAACCTACTGGTGAAGGTAATATGGATCTTCCAATTGCCTATGCCAGTAGACAATTGAATGCAGCTGAATGAAATTACACCACTACTGAGAGAGAAGGCTTAGGCATGGTATATGCAGTTAAGAAATTTAGACACTATTTGCTTGCAAACAAGTTTAAATTTTTTATTGACCACCAAGCATTGTTATATCTCGTGAACAAGCCATGCAATACAGGAAGATTAATAAGATGGTTTCTCTTACTAATGGAATATGATTTCGAGGTTGTGGTAAGGAAAGGGAGGACTCATTTGAGAGCGGATCATCTCTCTAGGCTCACATCTGGAGAAGCCTCACAAGGAGTGTTAGATGACCTTCCTGATGCTTACTTGTTTAATTTGGAAGTGGTGCCACAGTGGGCTAAACCATTAGTGCCAGTATTGACATACGGGCCTAACCACCCAGTAATAGCCACACAGGATAGACAGGTAGTAAAAGCCCAAAAGTACCACATCATGGCTGGAAGTATGGACAAGCACACAGATCAAGGGATCTTGGCTTGTTGTGTGGAAGAGGACGAGTATATGAAGTGGTTGCAATTAGCACATGTAGGTGCCTTAGAGCAACACTACTCAAGGCGACGAACCCTACAGACACTACGGAGACTCGGAGTGCATTGGCCGACTATGGAAGCTGATGTCCAAAAGTTGTGCAAGGAATGCCCAATCTGCTGCACTAAACCATCTGTGGAACATGCCACTCTTTATCAAGTGTCCATAGTGCCGGATTGGAGTGAACCACTAGTATCCTTTCTGAGGACGAAAACATTCCCTCCAGACATGACTCTTGCTAGGAAAAGGAGTTTAGAACAAGAAGCCCAGGATTACTCACTCATTGGTGATAATCTATACAAACGTGGTAAAGACGGTTACCTGAGACTATGTGTCCATGAGAGTGAATATCTTAAGATCTTGGAAACTGCTCACCAAGGTGTAGCCGGAGGACACTTTGGACCAGATCGGGTGATCAAGGCAATACTATTTGCGGGCTTCTGGTGGCCGACCCTTCACATGGATGCACATACCTATGTGAAACGGTGTGATGTCTGTCAGCGAACTCAGTATCCTATACGCAAAGACGAGATGCCACTGAAACCTATGATGGGTGGACGTGCATTCTCTAAGTGGGGAATAGACTTCGTAGGTCCTATTAATCCCCCAGCTAAGGGGTCCCATGCTGAATATATCATTGTTGCCACGGACTATCTAACCAAGTGGGTAGAGGTAAAAGCCACAACGAAGAACGATGCTCAAACAACAGCTAAGTTTTTATTTGAGAATGTGTTCACTAGATAGGGGCTACCTATAGAGCTAGTTAGTGATAGAGGCACTCACTTCTTGAATGAAGTTATTGAAAATCTGCTCCAAGAATTCTTGGTAGTACATAAGAAGTATGCCCCCTATCACCCTCAAGCAAATGGCCAAGCTGAGAGCACCAATAAGATCTTGTGCAATGTACTGACGAAATTAGTGAACAATAAACGCTCTGATTGGGACAAACAGCTACACCATGCTGTTTGGGCATATCGAGTGGCCTACAAAACGGTACTCCAAGCCACCCCCTTTCAGATGGTATTTGGCCAAAATGCAGTGCTACCATTGGATTTCTTAATACCTACATTGAAAGTAGCAGAGGAGCATAAATGGACAGGTCATGAACTCTCCTCTAGGATCTTCGACCTAGAACGATTGGGAGAAACAAGACTGAGGGCGGCTGCAGGGATATATGCAGCTAAGAAACGACAGAAGGCATACTTTGATGCCCACGTTAAGGATAAAGGTTTGAAGGCAGGCGACCTAGTACTAGTCTACACTTTGAAACAACACGCAAGAAAACTAGAGAAAAGAGGCTACGGACCTATGATCATAAATAGGATCTCCACAAGTGGAGCAGTACAACTAGCCACTTTAGAGGGTGATGTTCTCTCGAGCTACATTAGCGGATGCAGAGTCAAGTTATATCAGGAACCTCTGACGGAAGAGATGCTATGTCGACTCAACATTGCTAAGAAACGCAAAGAAGAAGAAAAATGAATTCGAGAAGAAGCTCAAGCAGAAGCTTTAGAGCGCATACGGAGAATGAAATTAAGAATGGATCTATGATCATGCGGTCAACCTAAACCTAAGAGGTGGACTTCTTCAGGTATGCGTAAATCATAGTCAAATTACAGTTGAATTGGAAAATGAGGCACTCAAGGAACTAGGTAAGGCACGAACTCCTGGTCCTTCCAGGGGTGCACATGAAGTTGACAATG
This sequence comes from Ceratopteris richardii, assembly GCA_020310875.1. Taxonomy (NCBI): domain Eukaryota; kingdom Viridiplantae; phylum Streptophyta; class Polypodiopsida; order Polypodiales; family Pteridaceae; genus Ceratopteris; species Ceratopteris richardii. The sequence continues at coordinate 124,419,123 of CM035409.1, forward strand.
CTATTCTTGTCCAAAAATGTATGCTGCAGAAAGAGGATTGTCTCAACAACGGAGTCAAGGATAAGAAGGCACTCCCTTCTGTTCCAAAGGCCAGAGGGATGCAGCAACCAAAGGCAGATCAAATACAGAAGAAGCAGAGCACTACCTATACTGGAGGCCAAAAAAAGGAGCAAAGCAGATTGTTTAAGCCGATGAAACAAGTATGGAGGCGAAAAGGCGAACACCCTATTCCGACCAGGCCAACACCACGGCCAAAACCTCTTATTAGTAATCAACAACACGACACTAATAAGAAGTCCTTCATACATTCTTCTGCGAAAGTGAAGTCTATTTGGGTACCCAAGAAGTCAATGAAGGCCAGCCCACAATCACGACAAATCTGGGTGCCTGAGGCTTGCTTGCGCTCGAACATCTGAGGCCCACTCTTACACATCACGCACGAACACGTATTCTTCCATGAGCACAAGTAGAATCACTTGTAAATGGGTCCCTAAAAGCCCCATTTTTCAAGTAAATACCCCTATCACACTCTCCAGAGTCTCCACAAAGTCAAGATCAAAACCTATCCATTGCATTTGGCAACCTAAAACTTGGAATAAACCCCCGGACCCCAGTTATAAATCCATGTCCACCTACTAACTACGTCACTCTCACACTACATCATTCCGCTTAGTTCTTAGGTCTACCTAATTCCTAACTACACACACAAGCACGGAGCACTTACTAACCCCCTAACCTCTCCCGAGCCTCATGTTAATGTTGTAATGGGGACACGGTGTCATTTTTGTGTCCATTGCAATGTTAACATTTATTCATGTATTCTCACAGAACTAGCTGCGAAGTTTTCAACATGGCTGAGGCGGCAGGAACTAGCTCTCAAACAAAAACGAGCCAGCAAGTAGTGGACTTAGATAGTTTACCCGTTTTGCCTGAAACAAACGCAAGACCAGAAGAATTGCAGGCCATCAAAATCATACCTATAGCAGACCCTCCTAGTGGCCATACCATGCCCGTAGGAAAAGCTTCCCACTGGTTTAGTGAAGTGGCAGGACCCTTGGGAGAGGGAACATACCTATGGGAATCAGAGTTGGACTTCAACGGGAAGCAAGGTAAATACCATTTCTTTACAAGAGAATTCGAGAAGTTACAAAATGCAGAAGGTCTACGTTCGGTATGGGAGAAGGCAGGATTGAATGCATATTTCATTGCACGGCTCCCAAAGCCTGACTTCATGCGATGCTACTATCTCATCAACACCTTGACCCCAAACAAGAACCCAAAAGGTGCAAGCTCATTTGTGATCCCATCTCTAACGAAAGGAAATGAGCTCAAGAGGTTTAGGTTATCCAACAACTTGGTGAGAGAGGCCCTAGATATGTGCAGAATGCATATTCCTACAGAGAAGGAAACCCTAGTGCCGGATTACATGAAGAATCGAAGCCTCACCAAACTCAAGGACATGGTGTCCATGACGCCTAATGTTGCAATACACCTTCGCATGTGCATGCAACACTTTGCTTTTCCTGCCCAAGATAGATTCACCATGCCGCCTAAAAAGATTTGGTTTAGTTTGTATCTGGAAGAGACACAGAGCCTCACCATCAACTTACCCCACTCGATAATTGATCAGATACACCTAGCTCACAAACGATGGCAGTGGAAACAGGTTTTATATGGATGGTGTGCTCTGACGAGAATAATTTATAGGTGTTTGGCTTATGACATCCCTATTCAACGGGCCCTAACGTGGAATCGTGTAGAGCAGTTTAGAGGCAGGACATCCACTGGACCCCCTTCTAATAAAATGAGAGGCACTGTCCAAGTCCCATGTGCTCAACCACGTGGAGCCACCCTAACACCAGACGTCACCCCTCCACCCCGAAGAGTCCGACCATTCACATTCCGACTTCCAAGACGCAGCACCGATGGTTCTACCTTGATATTCCCTCCCATCCCAACTGATCTTGAATTTCCCAGTGGTGCACCTTTGGAAGAACTCACGAATGAAGATTTCGAACAATTATTACAGGATGTAGAGCTGGAGGTAGAAGAGGCACAACATGTGGAGAATGTGCAAACGCAAGCAACAACCGCCCAAGTACCTGTCACCACAGTTGAAGTGGATGAAGAGGATGATGAAGATGAAGAACAGGAGGAAGATGAGGAGGATTATGATCAAGAGCATCATGATGAGCAACAAGAAGTGCCAGAAATTGTAGGTGCACCTGCATATACAGCTCAACTACAAAGGTTATACGACACAATCAAAGCAGTGCAAGAAAGGCATCAACTCTCTCTTGTGTCAGGTCAAGCTTTGATGTAAGAAATGCTATCAGATGATGGGGTGGATCAACATTTCATTGACACCCTCAAATTAGTGTCAGAGTCTTTAGGAGTTCCGGAGGCTGTCCACACTGCAGTCCGCCAGTCCGTGAGGTATGACAAACGCAGAGTCGAAACATTACCACGAGCAGGTAAGACTATCAGGATGCCTGTCACAGAACAAGAGGTAACCATTGAAGCCACAGCTAACCCCACCACCACCATTGACCTCTCTACCGAAACCTTTGTTCAGACATCACCCATCTCACCCCAGCATTCCCCATCACCACCTTCTCCACCCCCACCAACACCTCCCACCATGGAAGAAACGCCAGTCATCACCTCTACCTTCACTTATAACCCACCCTCAGTCACATCATTTTCCTTTCGAGAACCCACCTCACAAGACACCCTCTTCTCTTTCATCACCAATCCCTTGACCACTTCAAACCTTCTATCCTCCGAACCCATAATGGGTCATCCCATAATCCCAAGTGTGGTTGGAAACCCTGCACCCACAGAAGGCACCCTGTGTTTCCCAGCCTATCCCCCAATACGGATACCTCCATTCCATGACCCTCACTTCCCATCTGGCCCCTACGCCTCTTTCAACCTAACCTCACCACCCCAATACCCGTCCTTTGTGGAGCAGTTCATCCGCTCTCCAATGTTTCAGAGGCACATTTCCCCGCTGTTCGCAACGACATCAATTTACACGAACACCACACTCACTTCACCTACCATACCCACCTACATGGTAGCCCCTGTACACACCACTCTGTCTGACCCAATGGACATTTCACCCACCACAGCACCTCTCCCCACGATTCCACCATCTCCCCCTCCACTACCCCCCACCTCACCACTCACCACATCATTGGCACACACAGCATTCACTACCTCCCTCCCCAATCCCACCTCCCCTGCATTTCAAACTTTTCCCCTTGCATCTCATAATGTAAATAGCACGTTCAACACATTACTTCAGTGTGCACATCAACTACAAGAATACCATCAATCGGAAGAACGCACTACGGCCCTCCAGGCAGAATCTCAGCGTCTGCAAGCTAGAGTCACCACTCTTAAAGCTGATTACCAAACGCTCCTAACCGAGCATACCACCTTACAGCAGGCTCACTCCGAATTGGAATCAAAGACATCGACAGTAGATGATCAAGCAGTCAAGGAACTAGAAACAGTGCTCCAAGCGCAAATGATATCTAATGCTACACTCAGACGCAACCTTGGGCTATTAAGGAAGCATATGGCAGCAGCACTAGAAGAGAACAAGAGGCTTCAACAACAAAACCAAGACAACTTTGAAGCGGCTATGGAAGGAACTGCAGGAGCAACCATTAGCCCTACCAAGTATAGAGCAGTCACATCGGAAGACATTCGCATCTTACTTGAGGAGCATGAAAATTTCTTCGAGTCATATGAAAAGTTAGAGACTGAATGTGCAGACCTAAAGAAACAGATAGCCAGTGCCCCCAGAGCTCAACAGGAGCCGGTAATCTTGCAACACTCTACAGAAGAAGTAGAGACCCTCCGGAAACAGGTGGCAGAACTCCAAGCATGCCTCGCACCATATGAAATGCCACCCTCACCCACTGAAGAACCAGAACCTGAAACAGTAGTGGAAATCCCCGTTGATGACAGCTATGAAGAGCCGTACGAGCCAATGCCAACACCCGGTGGTCGGACTACAGAGGAAGGACAGGACACTTTAGAAATTCAAGTTCCAGATTGGGTAAAAAGGGTCGAGAAAGTGGGTAAGACACATGATGATCGCGTTGCCGTGCAAATGCAATCTCTCACAAATCTGGAAGAAACTGTCCTTCGGTCTTCTTACTTTCAGAACCTATCCCACCAACGGTTAATCACAACATCAGAGTCGCAATACATGCCTTATTTTGTCTTGCTACATGATTATAATGCAGAAGTTAAAAGACATACAGGGAAGGAGCCCACATTTGCCACTCAATTTGAGTCAGAGGACTTACCGACAGATGCACGTGCGGGCTCGATTTTCCAGCCTAATTGGCGTGCACGTCTACTAACCGATTACCCTGAGATGATGAGCACTTGGGCAACCATGCCACTATATATCAAGTATAATCCATGTTATTGCCCAATGGTACGTCGCAGATCATGGCAAGCATTTGCAATCAAGGTACGCAACAATAAAGAATGCTCGGCTTGGGTTAACTATCCATATTTTGCTCCACCTCGAGGGACCCCAACCGTAGCCTACATGGTATCAACAATTCGGCACTGGTCTACACGTCTAAATAATGTACCCGACATAGCAGCAAAAATGTGTATGAAAATATTCGAGCTCATGACCATTGTCTTCAAAACCTTTCGGATGGTACAAGCTCCATACATCTCTGCCCCTGGATTCTCCCAAGGTAACAAGGATTTAGTCTACGACATGAGCTAGACTCCCGCCGTCACTATAATCTTTGACTGGCATGCACGAATAAAGTACTTACCCGCATGCTTCAAGCAGACATTTGAGGAAATGTTCTCTACGGGATTCTGGGAATATCATTCAGAAATTTTCATTCCCAGACCCACACATTTGCTACATCTATTTGCAGTAGAACAAGCGATCCATGCAGATCAGTTACGTCTGCCACATCCGGACATTTCAAGACCAATTGATTGGGATCGTATGATGACAGACTTGGCCAGAGGACTACGCATACAAGAACATCAGCTTGCCACTCAGGTTGTGGAATATTACATCCAACACTCCCAGCAACAAGGGTCTGTCAGGGACGACAGACGCGAGAGAGGGGGGGGTGTTGAGAGCAGTATGGGCACCCAAGGACTGACTAGACAAGGAAGCCATCGGAGAGAGTCAGAGCGAGGTGAAGGATTAAGTAGACAAAGCAGTCGACGCAAATCTGGCAGATAGGCCCTTCAAATTTTTCCAAATCAACATCTTTATAACAGTGATTCTTATCACTAACAATCATTGTAAATACCATTTCATATTTTTGTAGCTCCATTTTGTGCAAGCAAAGGAGTCCTTGAGCTTGAGGAGCCTTAGAAGTGCCTACATATCAATTTTTGTATTTTTTAGACTCCGTTTAAGCCCTCAAATTGGCCCTGGAACCTAATTTTTAACTAGGCCGGACACTAGGTCTGGACAGGGCCAAAACCTAGTCAAAAACTATAAATAGAGCTAGAGAGCTCATTTTTGAGGTTAGATTGTAATTGAAATGAACTTGTAAGAGCTTTTTGAAAGTAATCTAAGAACTCCATTGCTTCTCACTCTTTGTCTTGCCGTGTGTGTGCGTGTTTGTGTATGTGTGTGCATGTTTGTGTGCTTCTCACTCACGCACTTGTGCCTCCACTTGCTCGAGGTCTTCATACCATCCTCACGTCTTCCCTGATTGACATTAAAGGAGGTGCTACTCATCACTGAGCTACACCTGCTCCTCGTAAATGGATGGGATGTCTTGTGGGAATTGGTCATGTGCATCATCCACAAGTTCAATGGGAGGAGGAACTTCACTCTCTTTAGCCCATTTGTCTTCTTGAATCTCGCGAAGGAATTCTGGTGTGAACTGATTCATAGAAGATGATGTGTCTGGCTCCGTAGAGTTGGGCACATAGGCTTCAGGCACATATGCTTCTTGGGCAGGAAGGCCTGCTCTTTCACTTGCCTTGTCCTTATGTTGAGAGGCGGGTTCCTTTTCTGATTGTGCAATTAGCTTCTCTATTCTTTCTAACAATCCATCAAAGTGCAACTGTGTCTTCGCTGAACTAGAGATGTTAAATAGGCGACTGGCTTCAAACATGGTCTGAGCCAATTCCACCATCTTCGCGCAAATTTTGGTTCGTTCTAGCTCTAATTCTGCTCTAGGGTAACATTTTTCATGATCGGTTACGGTTGGCCCTTCTTGAATTCTGGCCAGATATGCTTTAAGCATCATATTAAGGTCCTCGGGAGTGGGATCTGCTAGGACTGATCCTTCTCTTGGGGGTGGTGGAATTGTGTGAGGTGGGTTGGAAGGTGGCGGGTCGGATGGAGACGGGAATGGTGGTGGTGTGGTAGTGTGAGAGGGAGTTTGAGATGTGAGTTAAGTTATCCTGGCCTTTGTTTCTCTGAGGCTTTCCTCGAGTTCACTCATCTTTTTTGCCCATTGTCTTTTCATTCTTTCACGACTATCTCTCCAAGCTCTAGTCCTTTTCTTTGTCATGCTCTCTGTTTCACTAACATCTGGGCTCTTTTCCTGGCCTACCCCTTGGTTTTGCTGCAATGCTTGAGCTCTAGTGACTACCTGTACGGGTGCAGTGGAAGCGAGACTTCCTGTGCAATCTACCACTAACCCAATAACGTTAATAGGAGTGATTTTTGGCATATTATTAGGATTCTTAGGGCAGTCTCGTAAGAGATGCTCCTTTCCACACTCTTGGCAAAAGCCCTGGATCATCACTGATTGGGTTTGGGTAGGTGCGGGCATGGGGCAGTCACGAATGAGGTGATATCCCTGACATCTGTAGCATGGTCCTCTAGGGAATGGGGGTCTTGCTTGCCTAGGTTGAGGTCTAGGGTTGGGGTTTGCATACATGACGTTTGTGTAATCTGACTCCCAACTAGGTTCATTTGGCTCTTCACTGTAATAGGACTCACCATGTTCTGGAGACTGCATGTAGTAGGCCTGGGGGCTGTCAATATGCATCGAATCAAAGCTATGGTCACTCGGGTCACTTTCAGAAAGCAATGGTGTTACAGGGACTATAGCTCTATTCAGGTTCTCTTCTGCAGCTGCATATTTTACTGGGATCACATTAGCTGGGGCAGGGGGTTGTTGTGCTAGCACTGGCTGGGGTCTCAGTTGGGCCTGATATTGCGGTTGGTAGGTTTGTTGAGGCCTAGCATACTGCTGCGGTGGGTACTGATTCTGGTATCTTCCCTGCTGAGGGTATGGCTGAGGGTAGGTTTGCCTAACCGCTTGCTTATTGTATGGGCAGTCTTGTGCTGTGTGATTTGTGTATCTTTGTTCTATGGTGCAGTACTGGCTATTAGGATTAACTTGAGGTTGAGCCATAATGGGACATACATTTGCCATATGGTCGCCTCCATAAGTATAGCATCTTTTCACAGGGGCAAACCTTGGGATTTGTTTGCTAGAGACACCTAGTTTCTGAGCTACTTTTTCTGCAAGTTCCTCAATTGATGTGGATTGCGTGGAAGAGAGGCTAGAGGCACTATCTGAATCTTTGTATATCTTGGAAAGCTCTAGTTCTTCCCCTAGGTTATCCTCGATGTCAATGCACATGCGTACACACTCTTCTATGGTCCTAGGGTCCTTCAAGTACACATAAGATCTCAATTTGGTACTTAGCAATCCATCCAAGAACAAAGCCACTTGCTTTGCTGGTGTGGGTAACTCAGGGACAGGGCATCTCTCTAGGTATTGCCGAAATCTTCTTCCAGCAAGTCTCACAGTCTCTTGAGGGGTTTGCTTGAAGCTGTGAATCAATGAGCAGGTATTATGCCTTATGCCACTCTTAGAGAATTCAATAATGAAAGCCTCTAGGAGTTGGTCTATGCTCCTGAACTGTCTTTCGTTTAGTGGCTGAAACCATGTCAGGGCAGTGTTCCTAAGGGTTAGACCAAAAGCATTGTACTGCGTGAACAGATCTTCAACTTGTTCAGCTCTCAAGACTTGCCTAAACTCAGCCACATGATCGTAGGGGTCTCTAGTGCCATCAAAGTAGTTTTTCATGGACTTAACTAGCTAGGTCGGTCTCAGGGTCCTCGTGTGCTCTCTCGGTCTTGGCAAAGGAAAATCCTCGGCATTTCTTCGGTTTCCTGGGGCTCTATGACCTTCAGGTTCCACTCTATTTGTTTCCATCCTCATTCTTTCTCTGCCCCCTGGGTTGGCAAAGCTTACCTCAGGTCTATCTCTATGTCTGTCTCTTTGAGCTCCATGAGCATGGGACGTTCCAGCTCCCGGGTGGCCATAGGACACGTTCGATCTTGGTTGGGGGAAAACGAATTCACATGTCCAAGTGTAAGCATGCCTATCATAATCTGTCACCACAAAGATCCTCTCTGAAGCATGATCTAGGTAGGTCACTCTGCCTGGGCTATCAGGATCTTTGAACTCATAGATCATGATTGTTCCTATGTCATTTGGCCGATCAAATTTATACCTCCAAAAGGCTTCGTCAGTCTCTTGGTTCAGGAGTAGATCTATGCTCTTATTGTCTTGGGGAATCCACTCTGGTGTGATAATCCTAGTGAGAACAGATTTGCCTCGAGGGGTTCTAGGTTCTACATCCATGTTTCCTTGCTCCAGGTCACCTAAATCCGCTTCTGAGATCACATTCCCAAATTCATCTGTCCTATCTGGGTGACTGGTGACTACGTATATGGTTCCTTCTTTGTCCAAGTATGCTCCGTTTTCAAACTTGACAGCTGGGTGCTCTAGTCCTATGGATTGGTCAGGGTTTTTAATCTAGACCACGGATCTTCCTAAACCGTCCTCATAGATGCTAGCACCTAATCGGTTGGTCCTAAGGTATTCCAGCTGCGTCTTGTACGGGCCTTCTACCCTGTGCAAGTATGGCACTCCTGAACTTCCTGTAGGTCGGTCCATGCCTTGAGACATCTCTGATTCACTGGTCTCAGAGCTAGGGTAGTATGAGTGGTGGCTCAACTGCTGGGCCCAAGACCTAGCAGTGTGGTTGACACTAGCCTCTGAAGACCCAAGACTTTGTCTATCTCTCCCTAGATGTCGCCCTGATCTAAGGTTCATAAGCCTAATTGAATAGCCTAAATTTGCCCAAGTACAACCTCGTTGCTGAGTTCTTTTGTATCAGTTACTTGATTCTTTTTAGTGGTTACCGTGTATATGCTCTTGTCAAAAATCACGTCGTCAGGAATATTTGAGTATATTTTCGCACTGTAAGTTGATCGTTCCACGTTAGATTCTTTCCTTTAAGGTTATCACATCACGAAGTGATTATGTTTAACCTTGAACTTGAGTGCATAGGTAGTCTTCCACTTGATTGATGCCTATCGTCGCCCTGACTTACTCCTAGCACTTCCCGCACTTAGCCTAAGCTACGAGTTGACAAAGGGAGTTGAGAATATTCCGACCTTACTTGTTGATCCCTTGCTTTATGATGCTCAAGAACCCGGTTCTCAAGCTTGCAAAGAAACCCTTGCTTTGGATGCTCTCAAGTGCTCTTACTGGACCTGTAAAAGTCCCACGATTAGCTCAAGACTTAGATTCAAATGCCACAATAGACCACTTTTATGCCTGTATCTCACAGACCAAATTATCCTTTGCCTTTATGGAAAACAATCCCAAGGATCCCTCAGTTTTCCTACCTCGGGGTATGGTCAACTTCAAAAAACACGAGCTTTCCAACAAAACAAGAATCATAGCAAACGGATTTCGTATGAGGAAGTTATGTCAGTTCAGGCTTCAAGGATTAAAACAGGGTTCAAACAGGCTAACAGGTCAACAGGGTTTCCTTAAATTGCTTGTTTATAGCCTCCCTATATGTCCTATAGCCCAATAGTTATGCCCAAAATTAGCCAAATTCCTCAATTTAATAAACCCTAAAAAATGGCCGAAAATGGCTGTTAATCGCGATCGACTAGGCTGTCAATCGCGATCGACTGGGCTGTCAATCGCGATGGACAGGTGTCAATCGTGATGGACAGGTGTCAATCGTGATGGACAGGTGTCAATCGCGATGGACAGGTGTCAATCGCGATGGACTGGTGTCAATCACGATGGACTGGTGTCAATCGCGATGGACTGGTGTCAATCACGATGGACTGGTGTCAATCGCGATGGACTGGTGTCAATCGCGATGGACTGGTGTCAATCGCGATGGACTGGGCTGTCGGTCGCGATTGATGGGTGTCTATCGCGATGGACTGAAATTTTTGGGGTTTTCTGTGAATTTGTGTCAATCGGGGCTCTATATGTCGCGATGGACAAGAATCTCGGCGAAATGGGATGTCAATCGCGATTTTTCTGTCAATCGCGATGGACAGGGGTGTCCGTCGTGATGGACATGTGTCCGTCGGGGTCTGTCAGTCGTGATGGACAGTGTCAATCGCGATTGATGCTATCAATCGCGATGGACTGAAATTTTGCAATTTTTTCAAAAATTTTTGTGGATCTGTGCTGTGCAAAGCTTCTAGTCTACTGTGGTGCACTCAGTTTTACCAAAAGATGAAAGTTTCTGTCAATCGCGATCGATAGAAGCTGGTGACTGCGAGACAGTTCTGCACATTTCCATACCTGCACAACGTGCTGGAGGGGATGATGCTGCTGGAACCTGCAAGAAACTCAACATGCAAAAACAATGCACACAATATCGCTCTCTCGCTCTCTCTCACAAGTGGAATGAGGGAATTGAGGTGGAGAAGGTGATATGATCAAAAGTTGAAAATTTTCCGTGATGATGGAAATGGAGGTGGAAGATGATGGTGATGATGATGATGAAGTAAGGATGAGAAAAGTAAGGAAAAGTAAAGAAATTACCTACAACGCCAACGTCACAACTCTACGTCTTACCATCACACGCTCGTCCTCAAAGCTCGATCCCCGGCAACGGCGCCAAAATTTGGTGTAGCTCAGTGATGAGTAGCACCTCCTTTAATGTCAATCCGGGAAAACGTGAGGATGGTATGAAGACCTCGAGCAAGTGGAGGCACAAGTGCGTGAGTGAGAAGCACACAAACATGCACACACATACACACACACGCGCACACACGGCAAGACAAAGAGTGAGAAGCAATGGAGTTCTTAGATTACTTTCAAAAAGCTCTTACAAGTTCATTTCAATTATAATCTAGCCTAAAAAATGAGCTCTCTAGCTCTATTTATAGTTTTTGACTAGGTTTTGGCCCTGTCCAGACCTAGTGTCCGGCCTAGTTAAAAATTAGGTTCCAGGGCCAATTTGAGGGCTTAAACGGAGTCTAAAAAATACGAAAATTGATATGTAGGTACTTCTAAGGCTCCTCAAGCTCAAGGACTCCTTGGCTTGCACAAAATCGAGCTACAAAAATATGAAATGGTATTTACAATGATTGTTAGTGATAAGAATCACTATTATAAAGATGTTGATTTGGAAAAATTTGAAGGGCCTATCTGCCAGATTTGCGTCGACTGCTTTGTCTACTTAATCCTTCACCTCGCTCTGACTCTCTCCGATGGCTTCCTTGTCTAGTCAGTCCTTGGGTGCCCATACTGCTCTCAACAACTCTGCTTACCCATTTGACATGCTTCACAAAGATGCACCATATGTTGCTTAGTAAGATCAGGTAATCCTTCAACAATCCTCTTCTTTCATAGCTCCTTTAACCTGTGTACATTCATGTGTCCAATCCTTTTGTGCCATAGATCAAGCTCTGCTATTTGATGCATACCATAAGAGAAATAGTTTGTATGATTTGGGTTTACCTTGAATGTAAACAATCTACCTTGTTTTTGACCTCTAGCAATTAACCTCCTTTGCTTTGGATCCTCAATGAAGCAACCTGCATGATTAAATCTTATTTGCAAACCTTTTTCTACCATTTGACCAACTGACATCAAATTCTTAATGATCGTTGGCACATAAAGCACATCCTTCAAGCAATTTGTATTGCTCTTATCCTGCATAACAACATCTCCAACCTGCATAATCTTATGTGTTGTATCATCTCCTATTTCAACATGACCTTTACATGAAGGATTATGCATATTAGAAAACCATGAAGCATCATGCGCCATATGATTAGAGCAACCACTATCTACATACCATACATCACTATTGCAATTCATCTTAGTTTCTACATTCATCATAAGAAGAGAATCATAATCATCACTTTTACCTTCAACTGCATAATTTCCTTGTTGTTTACCTCTTCTTGAATAGCCTCCTCTTCGATTACCACCTTGATTATTTTCATTTTGATAACAATCTTTGGCATAGTGTCCATACCTTCCACATATATAGCAATTGTTGTTATCTTCACTCCTTTGTCTTCGATTGTAGTTGTAGTTGCCTCTCATACCTCTCACGCTTGATCTTCCTCTTCCTCTTGTGTTGAAGAAGCCACTTGAAGTCCCTTGATCATCGCTCCTTCTTCCTCAACCTCTATTTGAACCTCTTCTTCCTCTGTTTCCACCTCTTGATGATCCTACACTTGAGATCTTTTTTTATTTGAAGTAGAGCCATTTAGATTCATCTCCTCCGTGACCATAAGAGCAACAAGCTGATCAAAGTCTGGTAATTCTCCTCTAACATAAACTGAAGTAATGAATGGTTTCCATCTCTCATCATCCTTGAGTCCGTTGAGAGTATGTGCAACCAAGTCGTCGTCCTCCACATGAGCTAGAATTGATCCTAGTTGATCTGCAATCTCTTTAACCTTCAACAAGTAATCATTGACCGATGTCCTTGTATCTTTCTTCACGTTATTCAACTCATTTTTGAGTTGAATTTTCCTTGCTCTTGTACCTGTAGCATACAACCTTTCCAATGCAAGCCAAACATCTCTACTTGTGTCTAGATCTTGTATGTTTCCTACCATTGAATCTTGAATATTTTGTGATAAAATGAATATAACCCTTTTGTCTCTTTCATTCCAAAGTCTAAACTCCCTCAATTGTTGTTGATTTGGATCCTTGGGTAGTATAGGTTTGATATCCGTTCCATCAATCAAACCATACACGCCTCTACCTTGCAAGTATGTTGTGATTCTAAATCACCATGCTTGATAGTTGTTCTTATCAAGCTTCTCTATTTGTGCATGTTGATTGCCCATTGTGTAAATACTAAACTTCCTCCTTTAACCCTCCCTTTGCATATGTGTGATAATAATAAGTATGAGATTTACCTTTGTAATAAAGTCTATGCACCTTTCTTTGCTTGGATGTTGCTTGAGATGCTTCCTTGCTATCTCCTTCTACCTTTGTGTAGTGTCGATGATGAACCGCTACTCCAATAGCTTCAAATTTTTCATCAAGGTATTATAACCTTCTCCAAGCTTCAATTCCTTGCTCTGATACCAATGTTGGAGTTTATTGACCTCCAAAATATAGCAAGAAGTAGGTGGAACCCCCTAGGAACAAGTTGACCTTCTCACAAACTTCATCACAGAAAACCAGTCATGCTTGCAGAGCTTACTATTCTCTAATGGATTAGTATTTTCTAAATTATTTTAACCACATATACTAGACACCAAGAGCTTTCCAATGCGCCAAAGAACACTCAATTTGGATAAATACACAAGGAGATATGACCTCTGCAAGTTTGAGGTTTAATGGAGACCTTCAGCAGAGGTGAAACCAGAGAACACACACTACGTGCAGAGAGTACTGCTCTCAGCTCACAAATCCAATGATTATGAAAATTTACAAGACAGAAGTAGACAGTAAGAGCTTTCAAATGAGCTATCACACATGTAATTTGGATATATAATGAGGGAGATACAAGCTCTACAATCTCTGCATACAAAACTACAGCAGCATAGAGATACATATATGCCTCTCTTGGACTTCCCACAAGATCACGACTTTTCTCCTCTTTTTATAGCATGAGAAACTAATCTAAAACCTTCCTAATACATATAAATTTGTGGTAGACACTTGGGTGGAGGTATTACATGACTCAAGTGCTCAAACAAGCAAAGTATTGATGGACTTTGAGAACTAGCCACATCCACCTTCCACTAGGACACCACTGCAACTCCCTTGTGACTCACTAATTTGACTCACCATGTTCTAGAACTCACGTGGTATTTTTGCTATCTTTTATGAATAATATGAGCCTTATTGAAGTATTTGAAGTCTTCCCAAAGGTATTTACATAATTTGAAACTTGTACCCTACATAAAACAAATGTTCGCAACATCCCCCTACCTTGCTTACCTCCTCTACCCCTTCCTCTTGATGATCTACCTCTCCCTGCATAGTTGGCTTGGGAGGTAGTGCCTTCATCCTCTCCTTTCTTGTTCTTGCCTTTATCTTTAGACTTACTTTTATCAGTGTATAGGGCAGAAGAGCTATTACCTTTGGATGAGTATCCATTCTTATTGAGCTTGGCTTCATGAGTGAACAATTGCCCCATGAGAGTGGTAAGGTCTGGAATTTGCATGTCCATGTATAGGTCCATGGCAGTGGTGAAGCTTTCCCATTTGTCATCAGCTTTAATCCCATTGATCACTTGCCTTACTATCTGCTCTTCTTCAATCTCTTCTCCTATGCTTGCTAACTGATCTGCTACATCTTTAATCTTAGTCACATACTCTGAAATAGCCTGCTTAGGTTGCTTCCTTAGTGTGGTGAATTCAATCCACAATTGGTTTTTTCTGGCCCTTGTGTTGGAAGAGAAATAAGATGACAAGGTTTCCTAAGTCTCTTGGGATGTCTTAGAGTTTCTAATGTGTGGCAAAAGAAAATCAGAGATGGAGTTGAGTAAGTAAGACTTTGCTAATGCATCCTTGGCACACCATGTGTTGATCTTCTCATGTTCTTCCTTTGTTGGTAGTCCTCTAGTTTTGAATGAGGGCAATTCCTCATCCCCTCAGATGTATCCATAAAGACTCCTTCCTTGTAGGTATGTCTTCATCCTTAGAGACCATGCCTGATAGTTGTTCCTGTCCAATTTATTAATAAATGAAGGAAAGCCATCTCCCATTTCACCTTAACTTTGCTCTGATACCACTGTTGGGAAAGACGGATGGATACTTTAAGATGATGAGTAGGTACTGCCAAATCTTGCTTTGTAGCAGCCCTTTGATGGTTCAGAGTTGATAAGAATACCTTTTTAGCTTTCCAATGACACCATAAAAGTGCCTATGTACTTTGGAAATGATGTATGAAATGATTGAATCAAAATAGACTACTTTGAACTTCAAGTCTTCAAGAAAACCTTCTATTTTTGTCAATACACCTGCTGCATCTTTTGCTCAATATGACCAGCACAATAGGAATTGGAAAAATTCCTTTTAGGGGTATCTAATTAGCTTAGTAAGCTAATTATTTCAAGTGAAATCACCTAAAAAGATTAACTATGCTCAGAGAAATTAATTTAGCAAGTAAACCTTTACCCTCGATTTTTTAGGACTGTTGCAGACTTCGACTAGTGATCACCTCGACGAACGTTTCTCTGAAATGGCTGAATATAAATCCTTCAAATTTTGATAGCAAGTAGAATACTTTAAGCTGGTTCCAACAAGCTATAGATCTTTGAATTTTGTTGCGAATTGAGTGAGATATGAGCTGCACAAGTTGAATGACTGATAGAGACTATGACAGAGAACTCAGAAATGAACAATGTAAATGTAATGTATTAATGAACAATGTTGTACAATGCCATAGGCATGAAGATCATTGCCTAATGGTGTAGATAGGTGTAGGCTACTGTGTATGCCTCACACACACTCAGAAAGTACAATGAAATGCTTAGAATGATGAGTCTTCTTTCCGTGATTTTTTCTTAGAGGTTTATATAAGAGTTCACTTTCAATTTGAATTTGAATTCAAATTTTGGCTTCCTCTAAAAAAGGTGATCCTTCGTTATAGGAGATATTCCATCAATCAACTCCTAAGTTTTCCACGAGTTCTTCTTGGTAGGTGCTTACAAAGATTCTAAGTCAAATATGACTTTTACAAAGAGTAAAGAGGGTAATTATCTTCTAGCATTGGTTCCTATGCTTCTTTATATATGTATGGAATACAAGCCAAATGTATAGGCGTGTGAATTGCACCAACAATATGGATGGGTCTAGGAGAGGCAGGGTGTATGGGAGAGACTGGATGGACAGGGGGTGAAAGAGGAGCGGTGGGTACTTCGATAACAATGGTGGTATGTACAATAGAAGTGTGGGGCGGGGAGTCGATAATGATCATTTCTTCTGCCGCAAAGCCTTCAGGAATGAGACGTGCTTCCCTGGCCTGTTGGGATGACTGAGCATCTGTTGGCACACGAATATATTGACCTGGTTTGGATAATAATCAAACTCGACGTGGGTGAAACTGCGGTAGTGGTTTTCTCTCCAATAGCTTAATGCTTCATTTGTGCCCACTGACTTAACAAGTTCTCGAAACCCTTGAATGTAGGCTTCTTCAAAGCCTCCTGTGGCGAGTTCCTGTTCGACAAGCACTTGGCTTTCTTCTTCAGATAGCTTTTTGTGTGCCCAAATTGTTTGCATGGTTCGGTATAGCTTTTTGATCGTCAGTGTATAGGCAGCGGCTTCAAATGTCTCATCTTCATCAGTGCTTGTGTCACCTTGGGTGTCAGTATGTTGTTCTTGCTCATCAATTTTCACATTCTCTTGAGAGTCATGCGTGCCCTAGCTGGCTTCATCATCACCGTCTTCATCGTCTATTTCTGTTCTTTCTTCTTCTCAACTGGATACTTCTTACTCTTGCTGTTGATCTGGGGGAGTGGTAGGGTAGCTTGGTCCTTCATATTCTTGAGAGAAAAACTAGCCTTTGGAAAACTGAAATTCACTTGCTCTAGAGATGGTTGAGGAGACGGGGACTCGCGAACTTGTAGGCATGGGATAGATCCTCTCATGCGCTTGCCTGCTCGTCCCTTGCTAGATTTTCTGGCTTTCTTGGCTGTCCCTTTGAATGCCTTCAACTCTTCACTTGTCATCGCATGCTCTATAGGCAAGTCGTATGCCAAACACATATACATAATTCTCGTGAGAGTGCAACATCCATGGATGATTTTTTTCCTTTCACATCTGTGTTGTGCTAGATACAACTGGTCAATAATCCAACTTGCCAGATCTACTGTTTGGGGTTCTATACAAGCTTAATACAATCCAAAACAAATACGTTTGTGAGGAATAGTAAAACGATCCTGAGCTGGGAATGCAAAGTGTTGCATACATATACGTAATGGCTTAGATGTCTCATGTGTGATGGCCAAAATATCTTCCCATTTGGTAACATCACCACGCTTCATAGGCTCTGGAATTAGCCTTTCTCGCTCTGTCGGCATGTGTGTTCCATGTATTTTAATCGCAGCTCGAATCAAATCTTTTGATAGATAAAACTTCTTAAATGGTGGGTCATTTACTATGGATGGCAAAATGAAGGTGCCTGGAAAATCCTTGTTCTCCAAGGCCGGCAATGTGGTTACCAAGTAGTATCATCTGTAGAAATCTGGTTTAGGCAATGGATCACTAAAGTATTCAGTGAAGCCTGCTCTAGCCCAAACGTGCTTTAAATATTCCGTATTCTGGAGTGCTTCAAACTCTCTGGAGAAGAAGTGATACTTTCCCCATTTACTATTGTCAAAAGTCAAATTGGCATCAAAAATAAAATTTGCATCTGCCAAAGGTCCTGCTAAACCTTGGAACCAATGGGAGTTCCGATGAACTTTTTCGGTATATCCTCTAGGAGGATCATCAATCGGGATAGGTCCTGGGAATCCTTGAAATTCAGGGGGTTGTGCCGTCAGATGCGGCTCAGCTAGTAATTCACCAATATTAACCATCGATACACTAGGGCCAGCTTCAGATGGTCCTTCTTCTGTCTGCATGATGAATGATGCAAAAGTGGAGAAGATCTGCTACAAAAGATTAGCACATTAGTATGGAAATTAATCATGATCCCATTAAAGTGAGACCGCAATCCCTTTCCATAACCGATGTGTAACCCGTGTAGCCGAGTGTTGTGAGGTGGTTTATGGAATGATTTGTGCAAAACTAATGCAGGTCTCTAGGTACCTACAGCTTCAGATAGTGCATACATTGCTTGATGAGATTGTTATTACAAGTGATGTTGGGTTATGGTGTGTGGATTTGTACAAAGTTCAGTTGTGAATGAGTTATTACAAGGGAGTTGGTTATTCGAGATGGGAGTAATGTTAGACGATGGTTCCTCAGGAGACATCTGGATACATTTTGATATCCATTTCCTAAGGGTTGCTGAGCGGGTGGTATGTTTTTGCGGGGGAACAAAAGGTGATATTGGATATGGTGGTGTTGAGGGGTGAAGAGATTTTTTAGGGTTATATATTACATGGCTTGAGTGTTGAGCTATAATACATTGTTTGGGTACCCATATCTACGTGGATGTGGGTCGACTTGTAAGGTACTTCTTGGTGATCCAAATCTGTCGACTGTTTGTACTTGTAGAAGAAGGTCGAGGAGACGTCGAATACTGACTCTGCTTCTTCTTTAACTTCTTCTTATCATGGTCTGCATTGTTGAAATCTGTTGGTGCTTCCTGTCTTTTGGGCACCCATACTTGTTTCATGTGACTTGCTCTGTGGTGTTGATACTGTTGCTTTCTTTGCATCGTCTGGTAGGGTCGTCGGTTTGGGTTCCTTCATTGTGGTTGACTCCTTCGTGGTTGAGATTGAGAGGTCAGATGGACACTCTGCTTTGGAAAAGAAGGGAGGTCCAACACTTGCGCAACTTGCCCATTAGGAAGTGCTTCGTTTTGTACTATTAATCTAGGCCAGTCCATAGTAAGTGTGGAAGGATGGGCACTGCAGGGTGTCATGCCCATGTGAGTGCTGATGCAGTCCATCTGACCGCTGATGTAACCCACTTGACCGCTGCTGGAAGACGAGGGGAAAATCTCCTGACATCCTTTTGTCTGGCAACTATCCTTCGCCAAGCTCTCATGGGTTGACTTTGGAGGGAGCGTGCTTAGCTGAGGGATTTGACCAAAGATCTTTCGGTCCTTCGTCGCATGCGTTTCATATGGTCTAGGGTTACATACCTCAAGCGGATTATCGTTAGGGAAGTCAAGCGGTATCACTCGCCGTTTGGTCTAAGGTTCCAATCTGCAAGGAGCCTTGTCTAAGCTTTAGGTCCACTAAGTGATCGTATAGCTAATCTTGGCCAAGGATTAGGGGTTCTATCAGGTCCTTGTCATGGCACACTAGTAGCTTTGCTGTCATGGTCACATCGTGTATGAGGATACGAAGGTCCACCTCACCCTTGCAAGGGGTTTCCATGCCTCCTAGCCCTATGAGGTATGCCTCAATTGGCCGCATTTCTATTCTTGAGTCCTTATAGTGGGACCATCTAATTGCACTAGTCGTAGCACCTGAGTCAATTAAAGCCCTGAGCTCCTGGCAATGATTATCGTGCTCTAGCCTAACTGTAATGAATGGTCTCCTATCGACTATGCTAGGATGAGTAGTTGACTTTGCTTGACACATGGCCATGGGGTATCTGGGTGTTGTTTCGAGATGGTTATAATGTTCTCTCCCTAGTCCTTGTCTTCTTAACTTCATGCGCTTAATGCGTTTTATGGCTTCTGCCTGAGCTTCTGTGCGTATTCTTTTTTCTTCCTCCTTACGCTTCTTTGCCAATGTGAGTCGTGTAAGCATATCCTCAGTAAGAGGCTCGTGACTTAACTTGACTCTAGAGCCACTAATGTAATTAGGCATTATGTCTCCTTCTAGGGTGGCTAATTGTACTGCTCCACTTGTCGAGAGTCTGTTAATGATCATAGGTCCATAACCTCGCTTTTCTAACTTCCGTGCGTGCTGTTTCAACGTGTACACTAGGACTAAATCTCCTTCTTTTAAGCCTTTATCTTTCACATGCACATCGAAATAGGCTTTCTCTCCCTTCTTTGTTGCATATATACCTTCTCCTGCTTTCAGCCTGGTTTCTCCTAATCGTTCCAAGTCCATTATTCTTGATGATAATTCATGGCCAGTCCACTGATGTTCTTATGCAACCTTAAGGGTCGGTATCAAGAAGTCCAAAGGAAGCACACCATTCTGACCAAAAACCATCTGAAAGGGAGTTGCATTGAGTGCGGTCTTGTAGGCCACTCGATATGCCCGAACAGCGTGATGTAAATGTTTGTCCCAATCTGAACGTTTGTTGTTCATGAGTTTCGTCAATACGTTACAAAGGATCTTGTTAGTGCTTTCAGCTTGACCATTGGCCTGAGGATGATATGGTGCGGATTTCTTGTGAATCACCATAAAATCCTGTAACAAATATTCAATGATGGTCTAGAAAGTGAGTTCCTCGATCGCTCACTAGCTCTATAGGCAGTCCATATCTTGTAAAGACATTTTCAAATAAGAATTTTGTGGCCTTGGCCTCTACCCATTTGGTAAGATAATCGGTCGCAACAATGATGTATTCGGCCTGAATTTCTTTACTGCATAGATCATTCCCAATCCTTCTCGTTCAGTAGTGGTGTAATTTCTTTTTGCTGCGTTCAATTGCCTGCTCGCATAAGCTATGGGGAGATCTACATTACCTTCATTTGTGGGTTGTGCCAACACACATCCTATGGCATAGTTGGAGGCATCCACATGTACATGGAATGGTTTGCTCCAATATGGGGTTGTCAGTATTGGTGCTGAGCACAAACGTCGTTTAAGTTCATTGAATGAATTCTCACACTCATCTGTCCATTCAAACTTGGTCAAAAGAGAGTAGAGAGGCTTGGTGTTGCAACCCAAAGAAGCACAAGAGAAGAGGCCCAAAATTTTCAAATAAATGGGCATGATTTTTCTTCTTCAAAGTCTTAGAGAATTCCCTCAAGCCTTGTAAATGCACTAGAGGAGTCCTCTAGTTGCGTAATCCCATCTAGTTGTAAAATATCCCTTGTAAATTAGTAGGAAATTCACTTTTTAGTAATAAAGTGCCGGTCTCTTGTGTGAAAGGACCAAATTTAGTGCACATGTATATAAGTTACTTTGTGACTCTTTGTAAGTACTTTTTGCTATTGTGAACAAGGAGAGCTTTGAAATGTCGAATTTGCCTCTTTCCTGTAGATTTCCATCTTCTCTTTGATCTTCTATGTGTGTGTAATGCTTGGAATGTGTGTGTAGGACTGTTGTCTACCGCTCCCCACTGTTTTTGAACTACTGTAGTGTGTGTGTGAGCTTGTAGGAGTTGTGGTGTGAGTATGGGTACTTCCCACCATTCACTATTTTGGTCATAACTTTAAGCAAGGTTGTCAGAATCAAGTGAGACCACTTCCAATAGATGTGTCTCGTCGAGAGCTTCGAAAGGAGTACCCTATTGACTATATTCAGAGCTTGGAGCTGAGAGAAATCCTCGATTTATTGAAAACTGTTGTAAGAGGTATCGCGGCAGACACTTTCAGTCTTTTAGTGAGTTTGAGAGGTGGATTAGTCTTTTCTCATGCATATCAGCTGAACCACTTCATTTTCCATCATGTGTGCACATGTCTTCATACACTTGGTTAGGTCGTTTGATCGGATTGACATATAAGCGTGTGTCAATTTCCCACTATACGCACTTGTGTTGCAAATGAGGTTTAGTCTTCATACACTTGGTTAGGTCGTTTGATCGGATTGACATATAAGCGTGTGTCAATTTCCCACTATACACACTTGTGTTGCAAATGAGGTTTAGTCTCTTTGGCACAAGTCCTTGAGTCTTCTTGAGTCAGGTACACACGTTTTTGGCGCCGTTGCCAGGAACGCTCAGCCAAGGTGCCTTCGTGATGGTTATAGATCGAGTGTGATGAAATCGTACTTGTAGAAGTGAACTCGTTCCGTGGCAAGTAGTCAATCACCTCAGCACTTGTTACTTCACATCTCGGAGGTGTGTGTAATGAGTTTCTAGGTTTAGGGTTAGTAGGAAGGGAGAGAAGGAGTTAGGGTTAGGTGAGAGGAGAAGAGAAGGGAAGTAGGAGTAGGCCAAGATCACCAAAAAAGCCAAAAAAAATTGCCAAAATTAGTGTAGTTCAGTTTTTGCCACCAAAAAGATATAAAAACCAAAAATTTGAACTCATTTGACACTTTCCTGCATTCTGGTATCGTCGGAGAGCAGCGATCGGTATCGTGGGTGTAGTATCACGCATTGCAGGCATTTAAGACTAGTTGTTGAGCTCAAAGTGCAGCCAAGACATCACTGAGGTAAGGTTCCGTAAGTGTTCACTGACCAAAACAAATTAAAGAGCACAAACACGTGAATATATGCGCATCCGGTATCGCGGGGAGAGGCAGAGTATTTTTCTGAGTTTTTGTGCACAAGACAGTAAGCTAGGAGTGAAGAGGGGTGAGAGAAGAGTAGGGGGTGACAAAAATTTTTTATTTTTGAGGTATTTTGGCTTGAGTATCGCGATCGGTTGAGTTTCTGGTATCGCGATACCAAAAATTCCCTTGTATCGCGATACTCGCCGAAGTATCGTATCGTCGGTTACCAACCCTGGTATCATAGTACCACTTGTGGTATCGTATCGTCGGTTTGGTATCGCGATCGCACTTTGCCAAAGTGGTATCGTATCGTGGTCCACTTTTGGTATCGTATCGTCCTCTTCTCTGTGTGGTATCACGATATCGTTCCAGTATCGTATCGTGCTGTTCGGTGGTATCGTATCGCCTAACCGCTGATATTGTATGGCGATCCATTAGTGGTATCGTATCATCTCGAGTCCCACCTAGTATCGCGATACCATACTGTATCGTATCGCCCGGTTCGGTGGTATCGTATCGCCACTTACATTGGTATCATATCGCGCACCACCCTAGTATCGTATCGTCTCATTTTCAGGAGTCATATCACGATACCAAGTTGGTATCGTATCGGCCCCTTGCAAGTGGTATTGTATCGTGTGAGGAGGCTGGTATCGTATCGGCTTATATTCAGGTATCGTATCGGGGCAAACTCCAGTATCATATCGTGCCCTTTTTGGTATCGTATCGTCCAAAAAGTGGTATCGTATCATCTAGGTGTTCAGTATCGTATCCTATGGACCCCTAAGGTACCGTATCGTCAGGAAAGTCGGTATCGTATCGTGGCCAGCTTAGTATCGCCTGGTGCAGTATCGCCTAGAAGTGGTATCATCCAGAGCTTTTGTAGCATTTTGTAGGGCAAACTTGAGGCATTTGAAGAGCCACTCAAGGAGAGTTTTAGAGACCTAGAGAGCCTCAGGAGGGTGAATGAACTTGAGGTCAGGGAGAGTGCTAAGTAGCCAAAGAAGTGTCATATCCTCTGTAGGGAGTGCCGCTCAGGTCAGTCACCACTCTGTCTATTCAGATACCTCTAGTGACTCTGAGGAGGAGATACCAATGGCCTCAGAAGACATGCATGGTCCAGCTCCAAGTAGAAACTTCATGACCGCGGAAGAGGGAGAGTACCGTACCTCCTTACAGTATGTTTCTACTAATGCCCATGAGATTCCCATCTACCTGAATGGCTTAAACAGATCAGTGGCTAGAATGGTAACCTCTATGGATGCCACGATCGTGCCTAGACCTGCTGTTAAGTACGAAGGAGGAGCATACATGGACAAGGTAGGTCACATATACATAGTGACTGAGTTTCCTGAAATGATCAATGAAAGGGGAGAGTTAGTGGAACAAGAAAACCCAGGAAGACCGAACCCTGAGAAGCTAGTGACGACCCCTAGAGGTAGATCCCAAGTAACACGAGTCTTGAGAGGAGACTTGATACCTCAGGATGACTACCTATTGGAAGTTTATATGATCCATGGATCAGATGTATTACTGCAAACAGACTTACCGGCTCCAAGAAGAGAAGAAAGCCCTATGACATTTTATGAGTTGAAGGATCCAGAATACGAAACTAAAATCACATACCTAGACAAAAATCAGAGAAGATATTGGTTGGTTAGTGCCTTAGACAGAGCTCGATTGAAATACATGGGGTTGCCTGTATTCCCTCAAAGAGATCAGGCAACTACTTCGCAGAACCCCTTTGGAAATCAACAAGAGACAGAACACACCATGTCAGGACAAACTAGCCAACGGAGTGGTCCAAACCGTACTCATGTACAATTTGCGACTCCAGGAGTGCAAATGAACAATCAAACCCACCCAGGAGTAGGGAATCAGTACCGAACACCAGTAAGACCATGACCACCAGTAGGAGGATAGCCTGGAATACCCCGAGTTAGACCAGCAGTTCTTGCCTTTCCCGTAATGCCTAGACCGCCATAACCAATGAGAAAATTGAGACCTATCCAAGTGGCCAAATGTGTAAGAAATCATTATGACGGATTAGGAGAACCCTACGATCACATTGCTGAATTTAAACAAGTCCTAAGGGCAGAACAAGTAGACGACTTCTTTGTGCAATATGAGTCCTTTGGACTCACCCTCACAGGAACGGCTCTGACTTGGGTCCAGCCATTAGATCTTAATCAGTTTGGAAACATGGAGCAATTTTTTCAAGAATTCATTGGGGAATTCACTAAGAGAGGGATTAAACACAATTCTGCGTCTTTAATCCATAGTTTTAAAGAGAACCCTAATGACACAGTGAAAATAGCTGCCCGGAGATTCAATCAGTATGTTGATAGATGCCCAGCTACCGAGAGACCCACTCAGCAAAAAATGATTTCATTCTTTTTGGATGGAGTCACGAATGGAACCTTAAGAACTTTAGTTTACGTGAAGAGATTACAAACCCTTAGTCAAGAATGCATTGACCTAGAAGACAACCTCGGGGAGGATCTCAAGAGTACTTCTAGTCCCAATAAATCAAAAGACTCTCGGAGTACCATTACATCCAACTCTAGTAATATGGAAGAATTAGCGGAGCTACTAGTAAAGAAACTAGGAGTCGAGGGGCAAAGAACTTACCAACACCCAGCCCTAAGAGTGCCCATGTTACGAAGGTGTAGCCTATGTGGAGGAGATCACCCCACACACATGTGTGTGCGAGGAGGGACTGGCGCACACCAGACATATCCATACAACAGACAACACCAACAAGGATCTTCCCTGAACTGCCACATAGAACAAAAATACACCAACCACACTACAAAAAACTATCCATTCAATAGGCAGTCGCGCCCCTTACAACCACCACAGTATCGACCATACGGGTATCCACCAAGAGAACCAGGCAGAGAGATGCCCAGATACAATCCCTATCCAACACCAGCAGGAGCACCGAGACCTTATGAACAAGCACCATATCCACCACCCCAATCAGTGTTAGGGCCAAAACTGTCACAACCTCAACAAGTGGTACGTGTGAAGTATGCTCAGCCAGAAGAAAACTTGGAAAGAGCCATAGTGCCAGCATCGACGACGATCAATGTAGAATCAGCAAACCCTGGATATGAGCTAAACTCAGGAGATTATCTATGAAGCCAACATGTTAGAGTATGAATCAGCATATGATTCGGCTTACTCTGGGTATGATGGTTATGATCAGGCTTATGGAACGGAGGTAGCGACTCTGATGTATACTGCGCCTAAAGCACAACCACCCATGAGACCACCCATTAGACCACCTATGCTGAGAGGACCCTGTTATAGATGTGGAGGAGACCATTTTATTAGAGAATTTCCTCGGCCTTATAATCCACCACCCCCTAGGACTTGGGAGGGGTACTGCAATGATTGTGGAAAGGAACATCTTTTTAGAGATTGTCCAAAAAATCCTAATAAAACCCAGGATACAACACCTGTTAATGTAATCGACATGATAGAAGCATCGGGAAGTGACAAGGGGTACACCGTGCCTTTAAAGGCTATTACGCAAGCTCAAATGAAAGAACGAAAAGAAAACCAAACAGATCGGGAACAAGAAGACACTAGGAAGGAAAGTCTCAAAAACCAAATGGTTGAAGATTCGGAGGACCCACGTGAGAGTACCCAAAACATTAAAGCACAGAAATGGAAGGAAAGAAGAGAAAAACTCAAAGACAAATGGATTAAAAACAAAGTCAAGATAATAAGAAACAAACCAGAAGTATGAAAGAACAAAAAAAAAAAGGAAATTAAAAAAGAAGTACCCATTCCACCGCTTATCCAAGAAGTAGAGAAACCAGGATCCATTTTAGCTGACCCGAAACCCGATGACCTAGACATGTGGCTAAAAGCTTACCAAGCTAGAATTAAGATGGGACCGAATGTAGAGCAACATGAAAAATTTTATCCACAAGGGGAATTAGAAAAAGAAAGGCTAGCAATATGTCGAAGGCTGATAGAGCTTGCACAAGCTCCCCTAGAAAAGACTATTCCAGCCCTACCAAAGACGAGAATAACAGATAATCAATATAAAGAACACGTCGAAGCCTTGGATAAAGAACTTAGAACCCAGGATGAACCACTGTCAACCATACCTGACCTAGAGGCAAAATGGCCAAAGGAGTTATGGAATAGAATCCGAGAAGAACAATGGAAGAAAAATGGAGTATCAAAGCCTCCTTTTGAGGAAATAGACGTGGAAGTTTATCAACCAAACCCCAACCTGGAGGAAGTGTATGAGGAAGTATCGAGACTGGATAGAAATAGAGAAGAAACCCAGAGCATTTCAACATTTCCTAATTACATGGGAGAATACAAAAAAGAATCTATGATAATACGAGCACCCACAGTACATGGAAAAGCCAAAGGGAAGTCAGAGAAGAGTTCACACAATTTAACAGAACTAAAGAAGACAAAAGTACAATGCAAATTAACAGTGGAAGAATTACTTCAGGTAAAACCACAATTATGGAGGCAATTAGCGAGTCAATTAGAATTAGGGCAAGAGAAGGAAGAAAAGGAAGGAAAGGGAGATGAAAACACATCTAAAATACAAATCCCAGTTGATAAAGTGGGAGAGTTTAGTGAAGGGGATGAAGGTAATACATGTCTACCTGTCACATACAATGGGTACATGACCAAGGCTATATTAGACACAGGAGCCGGGTAGGAATCGCCACCAAGGAGATTTGGGAGAAATGGGGAAAACCTGCCTTACGACCCACATGCATGAAGCTCCAATTAGCAGACGGTCATGTGGAGAAACCCTTAGGAATACTGGAAAGAATCAAATTGAATACCTGTGGAGTTGAATTTGAACACACACTAGCAATTTGCAAGTTCGAAAAAGCGAAAAACTATGAAATGATATTAGGACGACCCTTCATGAGACAAATGCGGGTAGTGCAAGACTAGGGTAGAGATTCATTATACCTGCAACATCAAGGAAATACAACCAAGATAAACTTGCATACGTTTGCCTATCGGGATGTTCCTCCTCTACAATGGAATTCTATACACAAGGAGGAAGATGACCTATCCATTCATAGTGTTGGATCAAGTGATCAATCATGGATACACGAGGACGCTCAGTTATGGATGTGTAAGGAAGCCAAGAAAGAAGAAGACAATAGACAGATATGGCCAATAGGACATCCTAACTACAGACCTGTAGAGGACCCAAGGTACATGCCTCAAATTTTTCCGGATGAAACCTTTGAACCGCATGGATGGATGGAAATCCTAGCAACCTTAGACGTGTGCGTAAATGAGGAAGTCTTGACAATGAACGAGTGCATAGATGAGGAAGGCTATGGTGTAAATCAAGAAGTGGAAGAAGGGGAAATCTTGGAAAAAGAGTGGAAGGAGGAATATGAGAGTCTCGAAATGGAACCCGAATTTGATTCAGAAGAGAGCTATCTAGACACCATTCGAACCAAAGAGAGACAGGAACCGACAAAGATCTTAGCAATAGAAGCCGCTCCCAGAGTACAAAAACAAGAAGCCGAAATGAGTAAAATTGGACCAGACCCTGACCTGTTCAAAGTTACTGAACATTTTAAAAGATACGAAGTAGAAGAGTGAAAGGTAGCCATTCAAATGCCTAAACGAGAGGCCCGAGGCGGAGAAGCGTACTACAACAAAGAACAAACAAAAAAAATTATAGTAATAGTGGAAGACGGAGAAGAACGATGCACATACATAGGCAAAGATGTACCAGTCGAAGAAGAAGAAGAACTCATACAACTGATCCGAGAATATCGAGACGTGTTCGCATGGACATATAAGGATCTCAAAGGCGTGGAACCCTCAATTTGTTCTCATAGGATACCAATGACAGCACATGCAAAACCATCAAAACAACACCCTTATGTCACGAGGAAGGAGATAAGGAAGAGAGCTCACACACACACACACTCTCACTCTCAAGGAGAAGCACACACACAGATTGAGGCAAGGAAGAATGATCTTCTTCTTCTTCTTCTATTACATAGAAGGAATGTACAAGAATGACCTAAAAACAAGAATACAACGAGTGCAATATATAAAGACCAGTACATAAGGAAAAACCTAATGTCCATGAATGAGTGAGCTGGCAAGAAACAAATGTGCCATCACTCTTGGTAGATAAATCTAATAAAGCTCAATGAAGTATCCCTGACATATACCGACGTGACCACTATACATGTCAGAGAAACAAAAAACTAGTACGTGTCATCCTGGATCATCACATGTTGAGCTTGATATCTCAACACTCCCCCTCAAGCTCAATGCCATATCCTGTAATCCAAGCATCTTCCGAAACTTCTTCAACTTCTCAGCTCCAAGTGCTTTGGTGAAAATATCAGCAACCTGCTCATGTGTTCTCACATAAACAAGATCAATATCACCTGCTAATACCTTCTCTCTGATGAAGTGATAATGTACCTCGATATGCTTTGTTCTAGCATGGAAAACAGGGTTCCGTGCTTACTGTATGCTGCTAAGATTATCACAATAGATAGTGATAGGCTTTTGCACTTGCACACCTAAATCTGCAAGTAACATCTCCAGCCATGATGCCTCACATGCTGCCATTGCAGCACCTCTATACTCAGCCTCTGTACTCGACAAAGCAACAGTGGGTTGCTTCTTACTGCTCCATGTAATAGCTGCACCTCCAAGTGAGAAAGGAAAGCCACTAGTAGATCTTCTATCTGGAGTACTACCAGCCCAATCTGCATCGGTGTATCCATGAACCTGCAAATCTACACCAGCTTCATAAAACAATGCATAATCCAAAGTAGCACTCACATAACGTAGAGTGCGCCTCAGAGCATCCAAATGTGGCTTTCTGGGAACCTGCATAAACTGACTTTCAAGTCCAACAGTGTAGCTTAAATAAGATCTTGTAATTGTAAGATATATAAGACTTCCCACAATTTTCCTGTACATAGTAGCATTTTCCAATGCTTCACCTGATGTAGTATCCAGTTTCAAATTCTGATCTAAAGGCATAAAAATTGGCTTACAATCAGTCATACCATACTTTTGCAGCATATTCAAGGCATATTGCCTTTGCGACATCCATATACCTGTTTTTGTATGTATAAACTCAATGCCCAAGAAATAGCGCAACACACCAAGATCTTTCATGTCAAATTCCTGCATAAGAAGTTTCTTTACCTCTTTGATGCTTTCTTCATTATCACCACCTACAATCAGATCATCAACATAAATAGCCACAATATTGATGCCATCATCAGCCTTCCTTGCATATAGTGAGTGATCTGCATCACACATAGAAAACCCAATGCTGGTTAAGTAATCAGCAATTCTTGCATGCCATGCACGTGGAGCCTGCTTCAGCCCATACAAAGCCTTTTGCAACCTGCAAACATATTCTGGATGCTTTGAATCTTCATATCCTTGTGGCTGGTCCATATATACTTCTTCTTGTAACTCACCATGTAGGAAAGCATTCTTCACATCCATCTGATGCAAAGTCCATCCTTTTGTTGTAGCTAATGCAAGAAGTGTTCTAACAGTAGACATTTTAGCTACAGGGCTGAATGTTTCCTCATAATCAATGCCATATGTCTATGCATAACCTTTAGCTACCAATCGTGCTTTATACCTGCTTATGCTACCATCAGCATTATGCTTTACCTTGTAAACCCATTTGCAGCCTATGGATTTCTTTCCTTGCGGCAATGGAACCAGCTTCCATGTATCATTTCCATAAAGTGCAGCCATCTCCTCATCCATAGCTTTTTCCCAATCTCCGTTACCAGTTGCATCTTCAAAACAAGAAGGTTTAGCATCTTGTATTGTTGATATATTTAGGTAGTGATGTGTGTGAACACTCTAGGACCGCCGGGGCACTTTTTTCCCTCTTTAGGAGGTTTTTTTCCCCCGACTTGTATATACGCCTATTGCCCTAATGGGCTACTTATCTTTGTACATTCTCTAGTAATACATTCAGTCTTGTGTGTTGTGCTCCAAGCTTCTTCTTCTTCCTTGTGCTGTTCGCGTGCTTCCGTAGACGTCTAACTCCAACAATTGGTATCAGAGCAGGTCGTTGCTTCTTCTAGGGCACCGTCGACACTCCTCCGTTTGTAGTCTCAGATTCGCACAAAATTTGGTGAGCATACTCAGGGTGTTTCCGAGATCAAAACATCTTCGCTCTGTGGTGCCGAAATCGCGATCTGAGCTCGTTTCGGCCTCCGAACGCACTATCGCAGTGATTGTGCAGGCTATTTTGTCCTTTTGTGCCAAAGGTATATACCAGTTTCTGTTCGCCAGTTTAAGCGTCTCGAAGTCTGCTACAGGTCTAGCAGAACTCATCTGGGCAGTTCTGTTCAACTTTTTGAGATACAGTCAATTTTCTGCATCAAGGTATTTTTAGTCACCGGCCATGGCTGAAAGCAGTGATGTATTCCGTATGTTGGCTGTTGAGGATAAGTTGGATGGTACCAACTACCCATTATGGGCTTATATGATGCGACATGTACTGGTTGCAAAAGGATTGTGGAACATTGTGCAGGGTGTTGAAAGACGTCCTGTTACACCTGTAATAACAGGTACTGCAAATACAGGTGTTGGAGCTGATGAAGATGGTGTCGAAGATGATATTCCGCAGATTCCTGTTCGTGCTGCTGTTTCTGTTGCACCTACTGCAGAGCAGATTCGTTGGGATGGCAGAGATGCCCAGGCACATGCATTGATAGCTTTGTCTGTCAAACGTGCCATTATTCCTCACATTCGCTCTTGCAGAACAGCAAAGGATGCTTGGGATACACTTACCACTTTGTACCAGGCTAGGAATGAGGCTCGTGTTGCTTACCTTCGAAAACAGTTGGAGAGTGAGCACATGAATGAAGGTGATTCGATGGACAGTTTTCTTACAAAGATCAAAGACCTGAAGGAACAGTTGATTTCTGCTGATGAGGTTATACCAGATAGCTCACTTGTGCAGACCGTTCTGAATGGCCTTCCTGATTCATATCAGAGTTTTACCTCTACTCTTCGATTGATGATGAAAGGCAATCCGAATGCCTTGTCATTTGAGGAATTAGTCTCTGTTCTGTTGCAGGAAGATCAGTCCAGGCAGAACAGGTCCATTATGCGTGTTGCAGATCAAGCTTTCCTGGCTAGTCAGAAGGGCAAAGGAAAATGGAGCTCTTCTACTAGTAAGCAGAAATCTGCAAATGCTGCACAATCGAAGAACCAGGATAAAGATGAGAAGAAATCAGAAAAGCAGAAATGGTTCTGCAAGTACTGTAAAGGAAATGATCATATTATAAAGAACTGTCCAAAACTGGCTGCTAAAGAGGCAAAGAAGAAAGAGGCTGGAATGGTTGTTGCAGAGGCCTCTACACCAAAAACAGAGTCTGCAAATCTTGTGCAAGAAGAAGAATGGGCGTTTACTACTGTCTGCAGTTTTGACCCATCTTCTCATGATCAGTGCATGTCTGCAGTAGACTCAGATGTTTGGTACTTTGAGAGTGGGGCGACCAAACATATTACCTCGCAGCGCAGTTTCTTCTCTTCACTCGAGCCTGCCCCTACAGGGAATACTGTCACATGCGCCAATAACTCCTCTTATCCTGTTCTAGGAGTTGGTAAGATCATTCTGACTACTGCTGATGGTAGTTCTTTCACTTTGTCAGATGCTTTATTTGTGCCAGGGATCAAAAAGAACCTGTTATCAGTTTTTGCATTAGCCAAGATTGGCTTGGTTGTGAAATTCATTGATGACAGGTGTACAGTCCATGATCTCTCAAATGGCGATGTGATTATTTCTTCTGGCATTTTATGTCGTGGGCTGTATAAGCTCATAGACTATGAAAGATCTGTGAATGATTCGGCATGTGCAGTTCATGATTCTCAGGCTATGTCAGATGCAAAGCTTTGGCATGCACGCTTTGGTCATCTGAATTTTGCTAGTTTGTTACGCCTGCAGAAATCTGAAATGGTGTCCTCTTTGCCCAAACTTGAGGCACCTGGAAAACATGTTTGTGAAGGCTGTATTTTGGGCAAAATGCAGCGTTCTTCCTTTCCAAAAGATGGTTCAGTTCGGGCTATGCAGAAATTGCAGCTTGTACATAGTGATGTCTGTGGTCCTATGCAGACACCCTCTTTTGGAAATTACCTTTACTTCGTGACTTTCATTGATGATTTTTCCAGGCATGCATGGGTATATCCACTCAAAGCAAAGTCCGAAGTGTTCATGTGCTTCAAACAGTTTTTGGTTTTGGTTGAAAATCTGTAAGCATGTAAAATGGGCACCCTCCGTTCTGATCGAGGGGGGGAATATATGTCTTCAGATTTTAATGCATTTTTGGCTGAACGTGGGATAAAACACCAGTGTACAGTGCCGTATACACCTCAACAGAATGGAGTTGCTGAACGAAAGAACAGGTCACTCATGGAGATGGCGAGGTGCATGGTCAAAAGTCAGGCTTTACCACATAGTTTCTGGCTTGAGGCTGTCATGTGTGCAGCATATGTACTGAACAGGTGTCCCACCAAAGCGTTGCAGTCTATCACTCCATATGAGGCTTGGCATGACCGCAAGCCATCTGTTGCTCATCTGCGTGATTTTGGTTGTTTGGCATATGCATTAGTGCCTGAACAACATCGCAGAAAATTGGATGATAAGGCAGTAAAATGTATTTTTGTTGGGTACAGTTCTGAAAGTAAAGGCTATCGTCTGTATCATCCACAGACTAAATGCATTCTGGTTAGCCGTGATGTTGTCTTTGTGGAAGATGCTATTCAGCCATTGCTTTCATGTACTAAGGAGACATCTGTTAGCTCCAAAGACATGTATGATACTTTGATGCCTCTTTTTACAGGTGGACAGGCTAGCGCTGGTCCTAATGAGGCAACTTCTCAGCCTTTGCAGGTTTCATATGATGATGCAGATCATTCCATTTCTGATGCAGATTTACATGATGCACTTGTTGATGAGAGAGTTGATATTGAACAGGCAAAAACTATGCCAAAATGGCTGGTGCAGACTTTGCGTGACAGCAAATTAGATGCACCTTTGTCATATCGTACTCGTTCAGGCTCTCATAGTACCTCCTTTGCATCAGATTGCTATGCTATGGCTGCATCTAGTCTCTGTGATGAGAATGAGCCTGTTTCTTTTGATGAAGCACAAAATTCAGAAAATTGGATGGCTGCTATGCAATCTGAATATGATGCTATAATGAAGAATGGTACATGGTCTTTATGTGACTTGCCTCCTGGCAAGAAGGCCATTGGCACTAAGTGGGTATACAAGCTGAAGCGTAAACCTGATGGTACAGTTGACAGGTATAAGGCTAGGCTTGTTGCAAAGGGTTATGCGCAGGAAAGAGGCATTGATTTTGATGAGACCTTTGCACCTACATGCCGTATGACTACTGTTCGGAGCATTTGTGCACTTGCAGCCCATCATGGTTGGAATGTACATCAGTTGGACATTAAAACAACATTTCTGAATGGTGACTTGCATGAAGAAGTGTATGTTTTTCAGCCCCGTGGCTTTGTGCAGAAAGGGCATGAAAACCAGGTGTGCAGGTTAAAGAAGGCGTTATATGGTTTAAAGCAAGCACCACGTGCTTGGTATGAGAAAATACATGCCTATCTGATTGCACATGGTTTTGAGAACAGTCCAACTGAAAGCACCTTATATGTTAAGCGTGCTAATGATGTGCTTTTGATCATTGTTGTCTATGTAGACGACATGCTGCTCACTGGTCCTCTTGAGAAGCATATTGCTGATTTCAAGGCTGATTTGCATGCCTCATTTGAGATGTCTGATTTGGGGCATTTGCATCACTATTTGGGCATTCAGTTTATGCAAGTTGATGGTGGAATGGCTTTGTGTCAAACAAAATATATTGACACATGTAGCTCAAGTGTAAGCACCACCTCCTTTACTTGTCAATCCGCGGAGACGTGAGGACCGGTATGAAGACCACGAGCAAGTGAAGGCACAAGTGCGTGAGTGAAAGCACACAAACATGCACACACATACACACACACGCGCACAAAGTAAGATCAAAGAGAGGAACAATGGAAAGCTTAGATTGCAAAAGAGTTCTCTTACCAAAGTTCTATTCTCTAACAAGCTAACCCCCAAAAATGAGCTCTCTAGCTCTTTTTATAGTTTTTTGACTAGTTTTGGCCCTGTCCAGACCTAATGTCCGGCCTAGTTAAAAATTAGGTTCCAGGGCTTATTTGAGGGCTCAAACAAAGTCTAAAAATTATGAAAATTGGTACGATGGTACTTCTAATACTCCTCAAGCTCGAGGACTCCTCGGCTTGAACAAAATGGAGTTACTAAAAATAGATAATGGTATTTACAATGGTTTTTAGTGATGAAAATCACTATTTTTGTAGGGGATTCTTCTGAAAATTTGACATACACTTCTTGGAGCTCCCTACTTGCTCCCTTTCCTTGTGTGTCCACCTTTTGATGTGCTTCCATGCTTTGTCCTTGACTTTGAGCTTCAACACTCCCCCCCCTCTCGAGTCTGTCGTCCCTGACAGACCCTTGTTGGAAGGGCTGTTCTATGTAGTGCTTTGAGAGGTGGTGTCTGTAGCTCAATGATGAGTAGCACCTCCTTTAATGTCAATCCGGGAAGACGTGAGGATGGTATGAAGACCTCGAGCAAGTGGCGGCACAAGTGCGTGAGTGAGAAGCACACTAGCATGCACACACATACACACACACGCGCACACACGGCAAGACAAAGAGTGAGAATCAATGGAGCTTTTAGATTACTTTCAAAATGCTCTTACAAGTTCGTTTCAATTACAATCCAACCTCAAAAATGAGCTCTCTAGCTCTTTTTATAGTTTTTGACTAGCTTTTGGTCCTGTCCAGACCTAGTGTCCGGCCTAGTTAAAAATTAGGTTCCAGGGCTTATTTGGGGGCTCAAACGAGATCTAAAAAATATGAAAATTGGTATGCAACTACTTCTAAGGCTCCTCAAGCTCAAGGACTCCTTGGCTTGCACAAAATGGAGCTACAAAAAGGTGAAATGATATTTACAATGATTGTTAGTGATAAAAATCACTGTTGTTGTAGGGATTTCTTCTAGTGATCTGCCATACATATCTTCGAGCTCCCTACTTGCTCTTCCTCCCTGCATGTCCATCTCTTTGATTTGCATTAATGTCTTGAAAAAATATTGGCCTACTTGCCAGATCTTCTTTGACTGCCCTGTTTGCTTGTGCTGTCCCTTCGCTCTGACTCCCTTCTTTGACTTTCATGTCTTGTACGTCCTGGTGTACCAAGGCTACTGCCAACACCCCCCCCACTCTCGCGTCTGTCGCCCCTGACAGACCCTTGTCTAGCTGCTTTTTGGACATAGTATTGTACAACATCGGCGGCGAGGTGGTGTTCTTCTAACCTGAGTCCCCTTGCTAGATCTGTCAGCAATGCATCCCAATTGACTGGCCCTGGGACATCTGGATGTGGCACCCGTAACTGCTCTGAGTGAATGGTTCGCTCCACAGCAAATAAATGGAGGAGATGTGAGGGTCTGGGTACAAATATTTCTGAGTGGTATTCCCAGAACCCTGTTATGAACATCTCTTCGAATGTTTGTTTAAAGCAGGCTGGGAGGTATTTTATTCTGGCGTACCAAGCATATATCACCTCTATGGAAGGAGTGGTGCTCATGTCATAAACTAAATCTTGGTTTCCTGTAAGGAATCCGACGCCTGAGAAGTGTGGGTCCTTGATATTCTTGAATGTCCTGAATGTAATAAGCATTAACTCAAAAATTTTCATGCACATCTGGGCCATTACATCAGGGGTATTCCTTAATCGGATGCTCCAGTGCCGTATAGTGGAAATCATGTAATTGACGGTGGGAGGCCCTTGAGGGGGTGCTAGATAGACGTAGTTTAACCATTTGGCGCATCCCTTGATATTCTTGACTGCAATGGTAAACTCTGGCCATGTGTGTCTGCGGAGTACAGGAACATAACAAGGGTTATATTTAATAAAAAGAGGCATATTCGTCCAGGTGCGAACCATCTCCGGGTAGGTTTCGAGGAGTCGGATCCTCCAAGTGGGTTGATGAATGGATCCTTTTTGAGCGCTCGCTGGGATGTCATCTGGCCCAAATTGTGTAGCAAACGTTGGAGGTTTGCCACATCTTTGTTGGATTTCTGCATTATAGTCCGCCAGGAGTATACAATATGGCACGTATTGATCATCATTGGTTCCGATCCATCTATGGTGGGACATGCTGCGGAAGTATTCTGATTTAATAATAGTGTCCTCTATCTTTGCCATAGATTGGATTTGAACTGCCACTCGATCTTCATGAGTTGATGCCGTTTTCTCTAGTGTTTGGAGTCACTCAGGTACTTCAATTTCTAACGTATCCATTCCTTCTGCGGTTTGCTCACCACCTGGCATTGGCATAGGAACGTAAGGTTCCTCATACGTCTCATCTACCTCGATGGGTACCAAATCCTCGGGTTCTGGTTCGACAACTGGAGAGGGTTGCCTTTCATGTGTGAGTAATCGTGCCTGTAATTCGGCCACCTGCTCTTTCAATGTCTTGACTTCCTCTGAAGTTGTGGCCGTTTCTGTGATTTTGGGTGCTGTCTGTTGCTCTTGGAGTTGATTGCGCAGCGCATCACGTTCCCTTTCCAAGTCATCATGAGCTTCTAATAGATCTGCATAGCTGTCCAAGATGGTCTTCATTGTCTCTGAGGGCACAGCTTTAAACTGCTCTGGATCAATTTCGTGTGGAGAGCCTTCCATTGCTGCTTCTAGATTTGCTTCATTTTGCTGCTGCAGTCTCTTGTTTTCTTCAAGGGCGGCCGCCATGTGTTTTCTGAGAAGTGCCAGGTTACGCCGGACTTTGAGATTATCGGCTTGGTATACCTCGAGCAAAGCTTCTAGTTGTTTGACACCTGATTCTGTCGATGGTTGGGGTGCCTCCAATAATGTTTGGTGAGCCTGCTCAAGCGTCGCGTAGCGTTGATTCAGTTCTGCATTTTCTGTTTGTAGAATGTGAAATTGTCTTAGTAAGTTCTGATGATGCGTTTCCAGTTTCTGATACCGGTTGTCCAGAGCTTTGTACTCATTCTGGAGCTGGTATACACATTGGTTTAATGCTAAAAATATGTTATTTACATTAAATAATGCTGGGAGGGGTGAAGATGCAGGGGGAATGGGGGCGGGAATGGGAGAGGTGAATGATGTGGATGTAAGTGGAGATGTGGGTGGAGGGGGTATGGGTGATGAAGGTGGCATGGGGGGAGGGAGTGGTGCTGTGGCAGGTGATGTTTCCATCGTGTCAACTGTTTGAGTGACGGTGTAGATGGGAATCGTGGGTGGAGTGGATGTGACATCGGTGAACAGGGTGGTGAAGGTGGGCATGGTGACTCCCCCGACTTGGATTCCCGGAGAGAGTGGAATGCCCATGACAATGGTAGTGGTAGTGAACGTGGTAGTGCTAGTGCCCTGTGGTGGGGTAAATTGGGTAGTGCGAGGTGGGGATGGTGGTGACAACGGTGCTTCTTGATATTCTTCCGATTGCGCTGCCTCGCCTGGTGCTGATGTATTGATGTGAATTTGCTTCCCGGACCTCCTGGGACGAACGGGAACCCTTTTCTCAAACCTGTGAATGTAGGCCACTGCCTCATGAATGGCCTCATCCAGTCCTACGGCGTTGGCATGAAGGTTCATGGACTCAATGAACAACTCGTCCACACCTTCCTCCGCTAGCAAGTCGTTCATGAGCCTTTTGCCCTGTTCTAGAGACATCTGATGCTGTTCCTGAACCAGTCGCATGGTTCGATATAGTCTCTTGATTTGTGCCGAATATGCTGGGGCACTTGCTAACTCGGAGAGTTCGTCATATTCTTGATGTTGTTCTTCGTCGGCTTCTTCTTCGTCTCCTCCTGCCTCTTGTTCATCTACATCGACTTCTACAACTTGTGGTTGGGTGGGGGCCGATGTTGTTGTTTGGGGTCGTGGTTCCTGAGCTCGCTCGGCTTCAGCTTCGAGGTTAGAGTCATAGATTAATCTGGCAATTTCTTCATCCGTGAGGTCCTCAAGAGTAAATCCCTGTGGAAATTCCAAATCTGATGGAATGGGTGGAAACACCAG
Source organism: Ceratopteris richardii (assembly GCA_020310875.1). Classification (NCBI taxonomy): domain Eukaryota; kingdom Viridiplantae; phylum Streptophyta; class Polypodiopsida; order Polypodiales; family Pteridaceae; genus Ceratopteris; species Ceratopteris richardii. Next base: position 124,457,515 of record CM035409.1, read on the forward strand.
ATTAGGCCCCTCTGTGCTTGGTCTTGGTAGCCGGATTGTGAATGGCCTAACTCGTCGTGTCTGGGGAGGGGTGATTTCTGGTGTAGCGGTAGCTCCCCTTGGTTGAGCACAGGGTAGTTGGACTCCCCCCCTCATCTTCTTTGATGGGGGACCTGCTGCTGATAGTCTTCTCTGGAATTCTTGGACTCGGGACCATACGAGTGCCCGCTGAACAGGCACGTCATAAGCCAAGCATCTATAGATTATTCTGGTCAGAGCACAACACCCGTGGAGCACATTCTTCTGTTTCTTGTTCCACCTTTGATGCGCTAGGTGGATCTGATCGATGATCCAGTGAGGCACATTGATGGGAAGGCTTTCTGTTTCTGCTAGATATAAACTGAACCATATTTTTTTCGGGGGCATTGTGAATCGTTCCTGGGCGGGGAAAGCAAAATGTTGCATGATGGTTCGCAGGTGAAGCGCAATGGTAAGTGTCATCGCTACCATATCCTTCAACTTATTAAGATCCTTGTGCTTCATTCGACCTGGGACCATGGTTTCCTTTTCTGTTGGGATGTGCATGCCATACATACCCAATGCTTCTCTTACCAGATTGAGGTTCAACTTGAACCTTTTAAGCTCATTACCCGTCAGCAGTGATGGCAACACAAAGGTGCTGTCGCCTCCCTTGGCCCTGCTTGGCGTGATTGTACTGATCAGATATGAACATCGTAAAAAATCAGGCTTTGGTATGTGGGCCCTGAAATAACTGTCCACACCCGCTTTGATCCAAACTGATCTCATGACTTCGGCGTTTTGATAGCTTTCAAACTCGCGTGTGAAAAAGTGGTATCGACCCCATTTGCCATTGAACTCCAATTCGGCTTCCCAGAAATAGGTTCCATCGCCCAGTGGTCCAGCAACATCACTGAACCAATGCGCATGCTTACCTACTTGAGAAGTGTGCCCTTGAGGAGGATCCTGAATGGGGAGCACATGCACTGCTTGAAGCTCTTGCGGTCTTGCGGTGAGACGTGGCTCAAGGAGAAGTGTTTCTATGTCCACAATCTGGGCACCAGATCCGGCTTGAGAACTGGTACCTGCTTCTGCCATGGCCCTGTTCGCTGGTTGGTTCTGTGAGAATATAGAACCAAGTGTTAACATCGTAATGGACAGAATAAATCCGTTGTTGCCCCCTTTACAACATTAACATGAGGTGGATGGTGAGTTAGTGGTTAGTAAGTGCATGAAGACAGTGTGTGTAGTTAGTGTTTGTGTTGTCCTAGGAGACTACTGCAGTTAGTAAGTGGGTATGAATTTACAAATTGGGGTCGGGGGGTTTATTACAGGCCATAGGCTGCCAAATGCAGTGAATGGGCTTTGCTTTCGGTTTCGGAGAGTCTCTACAGAGCTTTCCCGGTGTCGTGGTTTGAAAACGAGGCCTTTTTGGGACCCATTTACAATTGATCACATGCACGCTCTTGGGTCTTGGTGTGTTCTTGAGCGTTGAGAACGAGTGAATACTGGCAGTGTGCGTAGCTGCGTTATGCTGTTTAGGTTGTGTCCTCAGCGTAGCTGCTTGTGCCATCAAACAAGCCTTAGGCACCCAAATTTGTCTTGATTGTGGGCTAGCCTTCATCGACTTCTTGGGCACCCAAATATATTTCACGTTAGTAGAAGAATTTCCGAAAGACTTTTTATTAGTGTCGTGTTGTTGGTTACTAATAAGAAGCTTGGCTCGGGTGGTTGGCTTGAGTGCAACCGGGTGTTCGCCTTTCCGCACCCACACTTGTTTCACTTGCTGGGACATTTTGCTGCGTAGGTACTTTGGATCCCCGACATAGGTAGTACTCTGCTTCTTCGGCCTGTGATCCACCTTGGTTTGTTGCCTTCTTCTGGCCTTTGGAAAAGAAGGGAGTTCCTTTGCATCCCGGACTCCTTTTTTGTGAATATCCTTCCTCTGCAATACATAGTTTTGGACAAGAACAGCATGGTCAACTTCATGTGCACCCCTGGAAGGACCAGGAGTCTGTGCCTTTCCTAGTTCCTTGAGTGCTCCATTGTCTAATTCTACTGTAACTCGACTATGATTGACCCATACCTGAAGAAGTCCACTTCTTAGGTTTAAGTTGACTGCTTGGTCATAAATCCAGTCTTGACCCAAGACAAGAGGTTCAGTGAGATCCTCATCCTGACACACTAGTACTTTAACTGTCATTGCCTCCTCATGAATGTAGAGGGGAAGTTCCGCCTCGCCCATGCAAGGGGTTTCCACGCCTCCCAATCCTATGAGATATGCCTCCACAGGATTGACAGTTAACTGTAACTCTTGACAGTAAGACATTCTAACAGCACTAGTGGCTGCACCTGAGTCAATCAAGGCTCTTACAGTCCTTGCACTCTTTCCTTGTCCTATATCTAGGGTTACGAAAGGACGTCGATCAGTTATCCTAGGTGAGCTGGTTCCTGCGACTTCACACATTGCCATATGATATCCTTGATCTGCATAGTCATTTGTCCTAGGCTGCTCTTTACCTTGCCTACGTAATTTCATCCTTCTAATGCGTTCTAAAGCTTCTGCTTGAGCTTCTTCCCGCACTCGCTTTTCTTCCTCTTTGCGTTTCTTAGCAGTGTTGAGTCGGCTAAGCATTTCCTCCGTGAGGGGTTCCTGATACAGCTTGACTCTGCACCCGCTAATATAATTTGGGAGAACATCACCCTCTAATGTGGCCAATTGTACTGCTCCGCTCGTGGAGATCCTATTGATGATCATAGGTCCGTAGCCTCTCTTTTCTAGCTTCCTCGCGTGTTGTTTTAGTGTATAGACTAAGACTAGATCTCCTGCTTTCAAGCCTTTATCCTTCACGTGGGCATCAAAGTATGCCTTCTGTCGCTTCTTGGCTGCATATATCCCTGCAGCGGCTCTCAGTCTTGTTTCTCCTAATCGTTCAAGGTCAAAGATCCTAGAGGAGAGCTCATGACCTGTCCATTCGTGCTCTTGTGCTACTCTCAATGTAGGGATCAGGAAGTCCAAAGGTAACACAGCGTTTTGACCGAATACCATCTGAAAGGGGGTGGCTTGGAGTACCGTTTTGTAGGCAACTCGGTATGCCCAAACAGCATGGTGTAGCTGTTTGTCCCAATCAGAGCGTTTAGTGTTCACTAATTTCGTCAGTACATTGCATAAAATCTTATTAGTGCTCTCAGCTTGTCCATTAGCTTGAGGGTGATAAGGGGCAGACTTCTTGTGTATTACCAAGAATTCTTGAAGTAGATTTTCAATCACTTCATTCAAGAAATGAGTGCCTCTATCACTTACAAGCTCTATAGGTAGCCCGTATCTTGTGAATACATTCTCAAACAAGAATTTGGCAGTTGTTTGAGCATCGTTCTTGGTTGTAGCTTTTACCTCTACCCATTTGGTGAGATAATCTGTTGCCACAATGATGTATTCCGCATGAGAACCCTTAGCTGGGGGATTAATAGGACCTACGAAGTCTATTCCCCATTTAGAGAATGCACGTCCACCCATCATAGGTTTCAGTGGCATCTCATCTTTGCGTATAGGATACTGAGTCCTTTGACAGACATCACACCGCTTCACATAGGTATGTGCATCCATGTGAAGGGTAGGCCACCAAAAGCCCGCAAATAGGATTGCCTTGATCACCCGATCCGGTCCAAAGTGTCCTCCTGCTACACCTTGGTGAGCAGTTTCTAAGATCTTAAGATACTCACTTTCATGGACACACAGTCTCAGGTAACCATCCTTACCGCGCTTGTATAGATTATCACCAACGAGTGAATAATCCTGGGCTTCTTGTTCCAAACTCCTTTTTCTAGCTAGAGTCATGTCTGGAGGGAATGTGTTTGTCCTCAAGAATGATACTAGAGGTTCACTCCAATCTGGCACAATGGATACGTGATAGAGAGTGGCATGTTCCACAGGTGGTTTAGTGCAACAGATTGGGCATTCCTTGCACAACTTTTGGACATCAGCTTCCATAGTTGGCCAATGTACTCCGAGTCTCTTTAAGGTCTGTAAAGTTCGTTGCTTTGAATGGTGTTGCTCTAATGCACCTACATGTGCTAATTGCAACCATTTAGCGTACTCATCCTCTTCTACGCAACAAGCCAAGATCCCTTGATCTGTGTGCTTGTACATGCTTCCGGCCATGATGTGGTACTTTTGGGCTTTTACGATCTCTCTATTCCGTGTGTTTACCACTGGATGATTGGGCCCGTATGTCAATACTGGTACCAATGGCTTAGCCCACTGCGGTACAACTTCCAAATTAAACAAGTAAGCATCAGGAAGGTCATCTAACACTCCTTGTGGGGCTTCTCCCGATGTGAGCCTAGAGAGATGATCTGCTCTCAAGTGAGTCCTACCTTTTCTTACCACAACCTCAAAGTCATATTCCATTAGCAAGAGAAACCATCTTACTAATCTTCCTGTATTGCATGGCTTGTTTACAAGATATAACAATGCCTGATGATCAGTAAAAAATTTAAACTTATTTGCAAGCAAATAGTGTCTAAATTTCTTAACTGCATATACCATGCCTAATCCTTCTCGTTCAGTAGTGGTATAATTTCGTTCAGCCGCATTCAATTGTCTACTGGCATAGGCAATTGGAAGATCCATATTACCTTCACCAGTAGGTTGTGCAAGCACACATCCAATGGCATAATTGGATGCATCCACATGAACATGGAATGGTTTATTCCAATCTGGTGTGGTCAAGATTGGTGCTGAACATAATCTTCGTTTAAGCTCCTGGAAGGAATTCTCACATTCATCCGTCCACTCAAAGTTTGTCAGAAGTCCGTACATGGGCTTTGCAATGACAGCATACATGTGTATAAATCGTCGATAATAACCACAATGCCCCATGAAAGCTTGTACTTCCTTGACATTCTTTGGCCTAGGTAGCTCTGCTATGGCTCTCACTTTTTCTTCGTCGGTAGATATGCCACTTTGACACTATGTGTCCTAGAATCTTGCCTTGCCTGACCATAAAAACGCACTTTTCTGGGTTCAGGCAGACTTGGTATTCTCTACATTTGTCAAAGATTTGTCTGAGTTCAGGAATATGGGTTTGTCTAACATTGGAATGAGCACAAAGATCATCAACATAGACTTCTAAACTCTTCCTCAAGAACTCCTTAAACACATGGCACATCAGCCTCTGGAAGGTAGCTGGTGCATTGGTAAGCACAAATGGCATCACTCTAAAAGCAAAAATGCCCCATTCTGTGGCAAAGGCTGTCTTATGCTGATCCTCTGGAGCTATGGCTACTTGATTATAGCCCGAAAATCCATCAAGGAAGCTGTACACTTCCTTGCCTGCCACTCTTTCTAAGAGATGTTCTGTTATGGGAAGCGGATAGTTATCTCGAATTGTGGCTGCATTAACCTTTTTCAAGTTAATGCACACACGCAGTTTGCCATTCTTTTTGGGCACCACTACGATGGGGGATACCCATTCAGTGTGCTCAATTTCATAGATAAATCCAGCTTCGACCAGTCTATCTATCTCTTCCTTGATCTTAGCAGCATAGTTATCGTTATATGTATAAGGCTTTTGCTTAGAGGGTTTAGCATCTGAGGTCATAGGGATGGTGTGTGAGCATATGTCAGGGTCAACACCTTTCAAATCCTTGTAACTCCAAGCGAATACATCTCTGTATTCTCTTAGCAAGGCAATCAATTCGTGCTCTTCTTCCGCTGTTAGGTCATGACCTATGTACGTACATCTCTCCTCTCCTTCTTCTAGGGCCACTACTATTTTCTTGGTGGTTTCTTTGTTATCATAGGCCTCTCCTGATTGTGCCTCTCGTTTAGGCATTCTTATCATGACTCTCCTGTCATCTATCTCATACTTCTTAAAATTTTCTGGGACCTCAAACAAAGATTCTTCCTCTTCTGGTAAGGCTTCTCTCTTCTTTCGTTTCTTTCCTTCTTCCTTAGGGGTCATATGCGTTGCTAATCTTACATCATTTGTAACCTCTCCATGCCTCTGGGGTTGAAATTCTATTTCCTGGAAGTATTCTTCATCTGATGCAAATGGTGGGTCCATAATGATTGACTCTAGATCGGAGTCACTTGCATCCTCAAATGCATCAGAGCTAGGTTCGCATTCTTCTAAAACTGCCTCTCCCATGATTGGCTCTATGGAGAAGACTGAAATGTCATAGCCATCCTCATCACAGTGAGGTGTCCATTGTTCTTCATTGATGGCTACGTCCATTGTTGCTAAAATTTCTGCCCAACCGTGAGGTTCAAATTCTTCGTCTGGAAAAACTACAGGTGCATAGGCTGGGTCTTGGATTGATCTATGGGTTTCTTTCGCACCTACCTCTCTGGCTTTTTCTCTCTTCTCTTCTTCTACTGCTACCTTGCACATCCATAAGTGAGTGTCTTCATGCATCCATGAGGATCCAGACCCTATGGAATGCACCGATTCTGTATCATCTTTGGCTCTATGGATGGGATTCCATTGGATAGGAGGGACATCTCTATGAGAATAATCCTTGAGATTGACTTTGGTCGTGACACCTAAGTGTTGCAGGTACAAAGAATTGGTCCCCCAATCCTGCACCACTTGCAACTGTCGCATAAATGGTCTTCCCAAAATCATCTCATAGGCATGATTTTTGCTGAAGTCACATATGGCAAAGGTATGTTCAAACTCGACACCACAAGTGGTGAGAGTTATGCCTTCTAACAATCCTAGGGGTCTCTCTATGTGACCATCGGCCATCTGCAATTTCATCCTCGTTGGCCTGAGTGCTGGCTTGCCCCAACGCTTCCACAAGGAGGTAGTGGCAATTGCAACTCCTGCACCTGAGTCCAAAATTGCCTTCGTGGTGTAGTCCTGGTAGGTGATGGGAAGATAGGTGTTCCCTTCTTCACCTTCACACATATCTCCTATCTTATCCAAGGAAATTTCTGGCACTGTCCTATGGGATCCTACCTGGGAACGAGGTTTTGCTATCTCTGGTACTTGTTTGGCTACATGTTTCCATAATTCAGGTCTAACCTTGAGTAGCTCTTCTAACTTGAGATTACACTGCACGTTAGTGTTCTTCACTACCTCTGTGTTCCTAGGTATGACTGAGTCGTCGTTCCTTACCATGACTGTGGGTGCTCTCATACATGTGGACTTTGCTTCCCATGGGCCTGTGAAGTGGGGTAGCTCTTGTATGGAATTCGACTCAAAGTCTAATCTCTCGTGAGACTGAACACTCTCATGCTCCCCGTATATAGATGGGATGTCTTGTGGGAATTGGTCGTGTGCATCGTCCACAAGTTCAAAAGGAGGGGCGACCTCACTTTCGTTATCCCATTTGTCTTCTTGAATCTCTCGTAGGAAGTCTGGTGCAAACTGATTCATAGAAGAAGAAGTGTCTGGCTCCGTAGAATTGGGTACATATGCTACCTGGGAAGGAGGGCTTATTCTATCGTTGGCCCTTTCCTCGTTCTCGTAGATAGCTGGAGCACAAGCTTCTTGGGGAGGATTACTTATGCTATTACTTTTCCGAACAGGCCCATACGCTCTCTGGGAAGGAATGTGGGTTACCTGTGGGGGTACATAAGCTTTCAAGGGAGGCTCCTGTGATCTTTGGGGGGGAAGATAAGTTTCTTGGAAAGGCACGTGGGCTTCCTGAAGAGGCTGGCTTTTCCGTTCTCTTGCCCTTTCCTTTCTTTGAGGGGTAGGTTCCTTTTCTGATTGTGCGATTAGCCTCTCTATTCTTTCTAAAGAGGGAAAGTTGTCTGGTTTAGTGGAATTGGCCACATACACTTCCGATGGGGAATGATTCATGTTTTTGCTTGCTTTATCTTTTTCTTGATTTTTTTCTTCCTTGGCATATCTTGCAATTATTTCCTCTAACTTCTCTAGGAATCCATCCAAGTGTAATTGTGTTTTGGCTGAGCCTGAGTAATTGAAAAGGCGACTGGCTTCAAACATAGTCTGAGCCAATGCGACCATTTTCGCGCATAGTTTGGTCCTTTCTATCTCTAGGTCAGCTCTAGGATAGCACTTGTCATGATCCGTGACGTTTGGCCCTTCTTGGATTCTGGCCTGATAGGCTTTAAGCATCATGTCTATGTCTTCGGGAGTGGGATCAGCTAATACCGATCCTGTTTGGGGTGGTGGGTGGGTTACGTGGGCTGTCTTAGAGGGTGAAGGGATGGAGGGTGATGGGGATGGTAGCGGTGGGACTGTGTGAGAGTGCGGTTGAGATGTGATCTCTATGATTTTAGCCTTGGTTTCTCGTAGACTTTCCTCAAGTTCACTCATCTTCTTTGCCCATTGCCTTTTCATGCGTTCACGGCTATCTCTCCAAGCTCTTGTTCTCTTTTTATTTTGGCTCTCAGTATCGCTAGCATCTGGGCTCTTTTCCTGGCCTACCCCTTGGTTTTGCTGCAATGCCTGAGCCCTAGTGACTACCTGTACTGGTGCAGTGGAAGTGACACTTCCTGAGGAGTCTACCACTAACCCAACAACGTTGATAGGGGTGATTTTTGGCATGCTATTGGGGTTCTTTGGGCAATCTCGTAAGAGATGCTCTTTTCCGCAGTCTTGGCAAAAGCCTTGGATAGTCACGGACTGAGGTTGTGTGGGTGGAGGCAAGGGACAATCACGAATGAAGTGATCCCCCTGACATCGGTAGCATGGTCCTCTAGGAATTGGTGGTCGTACCTGCCTAGGTTGAGGCCTAGAATTGGGGTTTGCATACATGACGTTCGTGTAATCTGACTCCCAACTAGATTCATTCGGCTCTTCACTATAGTAGGACTCACCATGTTCTGGAGACTGCATGTAGTAAGCCTGGGGGCTATCCGCATGGGAAGAATCAAAGCTATGATCACTTGGGTCATTTTCAGAGATCAAGGATGTTACAGGGACTATAGCTCTATTCAGGTTCTCTTCTGCAGCAGTATACTTCACCGGAATCACATTAGCTGGGGCTGGGGGTTGTTGTGCTAGCACAGGCTGAGGCCTTTGTTGGGTTTGATATTGAGGTTGGAAATTTTGTTGTGGCCTGCCATATGGTTGTGGAGGGTACTGGTTCTGGTATCTGCCTTGTTGGTAGGGCTGAGGGTAGGGTTGCCTAACTGCCTGCTTGTTGTATGGGCAATCTTGTGCGGTGTGGTTGGTGTATCTCCGTTCTATGGTGCAGTACTGGCTACTAGGGTTTACTTGGGGTTGAGCCATAATGGGACAGACGTTCGCCATATGGTCACCACCGCATGTATAGCACCTTTTCACAGGAGCAAACCTTGGAATTTGTTTGCTAGTTACTCCTAATTTCTGGGCCACTTTCTCTGCGAGTTCCTCAATTGATGTGGATTGTGTGGAAGAGTGACTAGATGCACTATCTGAATCTTTGTAGATTTTGGAAAGCTCTAGTTCTTCCCCTAGGTTATCTTCAATGTCAATGCACATGCGTACACACTCTTCTATAGTCCTAGGGTCCTTCAGATACACATAGGATCTCAATTTCGTACTCAGCAATCCATCAAGGAATAAGGCTACTTGTTTAGCAGATGTGGGTAGCTCCGAAATAGGGCACCTCTCAAGATATTGTCTAAATCTTCTTCTTGCAAGTCTCACAGTCTCTTGAGGGGTTTGCTTGAAGCTGTGAATCAATGAGGAGGTGTTGTGTCTTATGCCACTCTTGGAGAACTCAATAATAAATGCTTCTAGGAGTTGGTCTATGCTCCTGAACTGGCGCTCGTCCAATGGCTGAAACCATGTAAGTGCCGTATTCCTCAGGGTTAGACCGAAGGCATTGTACTGCGTGAATAGATCCTCAACTTGTTCAGCTCTCAGGACTTGCTTGAACTCCGCCACATGATCATAGGGATCTCCTGTGCCGTCAAAGTAATTCTTCATGGACTTAACTAGCTGGGTGGGTCTCAAAGTTCTTGTGTGCTCTCTAGGCCTCGGCAGAGGGAATCCATCTACATTTCTTTGGTTCCTGTGGACCCTAAGCATCTCAGGTTCTACCCTATTCGTCTCCGTTCTCGTTCTTTCTCTGCCCACTGGGTTGGCAAAACTTACTTCTGGTCTATCTCTACTTCTGTCTCTTTGCGTACCATGAGCTTGGGAAGTTCCAGCCCCAGGGTGACCATAGGATACATTTGATCTTGGTTGGGGGAAAATAAATTCACCCTTCCAAGTGTAAGCATGCCTATCATTTTCTGTCACCACGAAGATCCGTTCTGAAGCATGATCTAAGTAGGTCACTCTGCCTGGGCTATCCGGATCCTTAAACTCATAGATCATGATATTTCCTATGTCTGTTGGCTGATTAGACTTATACCTCCAAAAGGCCTCATCAGTTTCTCGATTGAGGAGCAACTCTATGCTCTTGTTGTCTTGGGGGACCCATTCAGGCGTGATAATCCTAGTGAGAACTGATTTACCTCGAGGGGTTCTAGGTTCCGCACCCATGTTCCCTTGTTCTAGGTCACCTAAGTCCGCTTCTGAGATTACATTCCCAAAGTCATCTGTCCTATCCGAGTGACTAGTGACTACATATATAGTTCCTTCCTTGTCCAGGTATGCACCATTTTCAAACTTGATAGCTGGGTGCTCTAGTCCTATGGATTGGTCAGGGTTTTTAATCTGGACCACGGATCTTCCTAGGCCGTCCTCATAGATGCTAGCACCTAGTCGGTTGGTCCTAAGATATTCCAGCTGTGTTTTGTAAGGGCCTTCTACCCTGTACAAATAAGGCACTCCTGAACTTCCCGTAGGTCTGTCCATACCTTGAGACATTTCTGACTCACTGGTCTCAGAGCTAGGGTAGTATGAGTGGTGGCTCAACTGCTGGGCCCAAGACCTTGCAGTGTGATTGACACTAGCCTCTGAAGACCTAAGGCTTTGTCTCTCTCTTGCTAGGTGTCGTCCTGATCTAAGGTTCATATGCCTAACTGATTAGCCCAATTTTTTCCAGAGTACAACCTCGTTGCCGATCAATTGGTACCAGTCACTTGATTCTTTTTAGTTAATTATTGTGTTTATGGTCTTGTCTGATATCACGTCGTCAGGAACACTTGAATGTTCTTCGTACTTTAGGTTGATCGTTCCACGTTAGGTTCTTTTCCTTTAGGTTATCGACAGTACAGAGATTATGTTTTTAACTTGAACTTGAGTTTTTAGGTAGTCTTTACTTGATAATTGCTTACCGTTGCCCTTGCTTACTCCTATCACTAGTCGTTCTTAGCTTGAGCTAGGAAATGACAGAGGGAGTTGAGAATATTCCAACCTTACTTGTTGATCCCTTGCTTTATGGTGCTCAAGAACCCGGTTCTCAAGCTTGCAAAGAAATCTTGCTTTGTATGCTCCAAGTTGCTCTCAATGGACCTATAAAAGTCCCACGGTTAGCTCAATGCTTATATTCAAAGGACAAAACCAACCACTTTCATTCATGTGACACAAACACACATCTGCATTGTGACTTTTAGGAAAATAATTCTAAAGACCCCTGACTTTGATCCCCCTGGGTATGGTCAACTTCAAAATACCCTCTCTCTGTAGTATATGCCACGAGCTTTCCAACAAGCCCAAGAGCTCAAAAATTGGATTTCATATGAAAAAGTTAGGACTGTTCAGGGTTTAGGGGGTTAAATCAGGATTCAATACAAGCTAACAGTCAAACAGGAATACTCGAGTAGCTTGTGGCACGGCCTCGCGATGCAATACTACACCCTAGTGTTTGTCCCACACTCAATCAAAATTTAGACCAATAATTTTGCCTTGAAAATTTGACCTAATTTGCCCTTCTAACGTGTTCGCAAAGTCTGTCGGTCGCGATTGACAGGTCAGTCGCGATCGACGTGTCGATCGCGATTGACAGGTCCGTCGTGGCTGTCGGTCGCGATTGACTGGTCAGTCGCGATTGACACGTGGCCGAAAAGTCAATCAATCGTGGTCAAAGCGTCGTTGACTCTGTCGGTCGCGATTGATGAGTCGATCGCGATTGACAGGTCGGTCGCGAGGGTCTGTCGATCGTGGTCAAACAGTCGTTGACTGTGTCGGTCGCGATTGACAGAGCCGTCGTGGTCTGTCCGTCGTGGTCAAACAGTCGTTGACTGTGTCGGTCGCGATTGATGAGTCGATCGCGATTGATGACTCGATCGCGATTGACACGTGTCACGCGTATGGTCAGTCGGTCGTGGTCAATCGGTCGTTGACTCTGTCGGTCGCGATTGACGTGTCGATCGCGATTGACAGGTCTGTCCGTCGTGGTTTGTCGATCGCGATTGACAGAGCGATCGCGATTGACAGAAATCTGTGGAATTTCAAAAAACTAAACACATTTTTGGGAAGCTCTAGGCCTGTAGGTCATGGATATGCACTTTGTTTAGCAATTAGAGCAAGTTTTCAGTCGGTCGCGATTGACAGAGCTCGGCGACACACAGACAGTTACTCAGATTTCCGTACCTGCGCAGAGTGCTGGGGATGATGATGCAGCCTGTACCTGCAGAATGCTCACAAAACATGCAAAAAACAGCACATGCAAATTCGCTCTCTCGCTCTCTCTCACAAGTGAAATGAGGGAAATGAGGTGGAGATGGGGATGTAGTCAAAAAACTGAAATTTTCGCGATGATGGAGATGGACGTGGGAGATGGTGATGATGATGATGATGATGATGAAGATGGTGAAGAAAGTAAAAGAAAATCGATGAGAGTGAAGAAAATACCTACAACTCCAACGCGTCAACTCTACGTCTTACCATCACACGCTCGTCCTCAAAGCTCGATCCCCGGCAACGGCGCCAAAATTTGGTGTAGCTCAATGATGAGTAGCACCTCCTTTAATGTCAATCCGGGAAGACGTGAGGATGGTATGAAGACCTCGAGCAAGTGGCGGCACAAGTGCGTGAGTGAGAAGCACACTAGCATGCACACACATACACACACACGCGCACACACGGCAAGACAAAGAGTGAGAATCAATGGAGCTTTTAGATTACTTTCAAAATGCTCTTACAAGTTCGTTTCAATTACAATCCAACCTCAAAAATGAGCTCTCTAGCTCTTTTTATAGTTTTTGACTAGCTTTTGGTCCTGTCCAGACCTAGTGTCCGGCCTAGTTAAAAATTAGGTTCCAGGGCTTATTTGGGGGCTCAAACGAGATCTAAAAAATATGAAAATTGGTACGCAACTACTTCTAAGGCTCCTCAAGCTCAAGGACTCCTTGGCTTGCACAAAATGGAGCTACAAAAAGGTGAAATAATATTTACAATGATTGTTAGTGATAAAAATCACTGTTGTTGTAGGGATTTCTTCTAGTGATCTGCCATACATATCTTCGAGCTCCCTACTTGCTCTTCCTCCCTGCATGTCCATCTCTTTGATTTGCATTAATGTCTTGAAAAAATATTGGCCTACTTGCCAGATCTTCTTTGACTGCCCTGTTTGCTTGTGCTGTCCCTTCGCTCTGACTCCCTTCTTTGACTTTCATGTCTTGTACGTCCTGGTGTACCAAGGCTACTGCCAACAGTGTCCATCCGTTGTATGAGCTGGTTCCTTGGATTCCAGCAAGAATGTGTCGTTGTGAGCTTTCAAAACTGCAAGTTGCTCAAAAGAGGTTGTCAAGAGTGATTTGGAGCAACTACTGGCTTCAATTTGCTTCCGAGATATGGATGTTGTTCCCATGACGTCCGCTAGCTCTTCCAAAGATGATGTTGAGAGCAGTCATGCCAACTACTCATAACCCATAATGAATGATGGGTAAGTGTGTTCGTGCCTGGGTTGAAAAAAGTATGTTCCTTGTGCACGGCTTTGTAATGTAGCCCTACGCATGCTTACTTGGAAAATGCATTGGAAGAAGTATGGTGCAAAAATTGCGGGTCTTGAGCTAAGTGCTTAAGGGTATGCTGACGAAGAGGTTTCCTAAACTATCATGGTTATGGTGTTTCCAGAGTAAAGATACTTACCATGGAGAAGGTTGATGGATGTTTGTCTCTTCGTGTTGTACACTCGGCCTTTGGGATGGAACATTGTTGATGAATGTCCATGTTGATTGTCCACTGATGAGATCTTTTGAGTGGTGGATCCTCTCTCCTCTTTTCAAAGCAAAATTTGTCAAATACTGAGAATTGAATTGCTTTATATTCCTTGGCAAGCAACATCAGGTAACTACACCAAGCTGAGTTTCACATATTCTCTTTAGCTCACCATATGCAGGAGTCTTCTCCTCCAGAACTACCTTTTGCAGATATCTCCTTGGATGCTCTGGTACATGAAGTAGTTAAGCATCACTCAAGTTGTGGACCTTCAAGCTCTTCATTCCTACCATGGTAAGAGAAAATCATAGTTGTAGATGCCATGTTCATGCCAAATGCTTGTCATCTACCAGATAAGGTAGCAATAATCTCACTGCTGGCCGAGACACACTTCTATCCAAATTGATAAATGCCTAGTAATCAACAGTTCCACCTTCAACTAAGCATGACTCATTCATGTTTCATAAGCCAAACCTGGGAACAAGCTCTCTCCCACTTTTCTTTCTCCCTCTTTTTTTTTTTTTTTTGAGGAAAAGGATATCACAAAACAAGAACACAAAAGTTAGTATCAATAGAAATGTTTGACATATGTCACTGTGCTCTTGTGCATGGGATTCTCAAGTGTGTCTATGCACGGCCGTGTAATGTGGCGTTATATTAATGCATACATTGGAAATGCATGACCTGAATGGTGCAAAAGACAGGGTTGTGCAAGGAGCACATGGTTGTTGCTCGTTCGAGGCTTTCGATGTTATTTGCGGAGGTTGATGCCGACCTTGGTGGAGGTATCCATTGAGTCTCAACCTGATGTAATCCTCCTTATTGGAGTCCATTTTAGAACATCATTTGGCACTGTAGAGGTCACTTCAGGCGTCTTTCTCTTTGGATGCTTTCTGAACTGTGGTATCCAGTGTGGTTGACGCTTTGGTTCGGTGGAGGCTACTTGCACTTTTGGCTTCCAAACCCATATCCTTTTTGCATGTCTTCCTACTAATGTTGAAGAGCTGATTTGATCTTCCTTTGGTCTCTGTACGTGGTTCTTACCCTTTTCTCTTTTTGGCTTCTTTGTTGAAACCTTTTGCATGTGGGAGAACAAAGGTTGTTGTGGATGTAGGAGGTTCTTAGGTACCCAGATCTGTAATTGCCCTTGTTGAGCTACAGCTAACTTTTTAGGCACCCAAACTTGTTGGATACCTTGTGATTGAGCTTGTCTGAGCTGCTTCCTTCGTCTTTTGGCCTGGTTGGTGTGCATGGATGGGATTTGTGGGGGCAAGGCTGGTGGTTGCTCTCCTTTGCGTACCCATATCTGCTTCATGCTCGAAACTGCTTTTTTATCAAATGGTGTCTTTCTATTTGATGTAGCAGTTGTCGTGAACGGTTGTGTTTGCTTGTGTGGTGGACTCACTACTGTGGCTACTTGATTCTTTGGAGAAGAAGAAAGATCCACCCGCCTTCGAACCTGGTCTTCCACGATTGACTCCTTCTGCATCATAGAGCTTTTGACACATACAACATCTTCTTTCATATGATTAGTCTTGGAAGAACTAAGAGAGTGTGTGGTGCCATGATTTAGAAGCATGCAGTTCTCTAATTCTAATGTAATGCATTGTTCATGTACCCAAACTTGAAGAATTTGACTTCTTAGGTTTAAGTTAACTGCATGGTCATAGATCCAATCTTGACCCAAGACAAGTGGTTCTGTAAGGTTCTCATCTTGACATACTAGCGCTTTGACTTTCATTGGAACATCTTGAAGGTAGATGGGAAGTTCCACCTCGCCCAAACAAGGGGTTTCCACACCTCCCAATCCTATGAGATAAGCTTCTATGGGATTGATGTTCAACCCCAAGTCTTGGCAGTAGGAAAGTCTAACTGCACTACTTGCTGCACCTGAGTCAATCAATGCTTTCACCGTCCTTGCACCCTTCCCTTGTCCTATCTCTATGGTCACAAAGGGTCTTCGGTCAATGACCTGAGAAGTCGCTATGCCTGACTTTTGACACATATCCATGTGATATTTTGGGGCTTTTGAGTTGACTTCTAGGCCTAATCGCCTTAACTTATTTCGCCTAATACGCTCTCTGGCCTCTACCTGTGCTTCTTCTCTCACTCTTAACTCTTCATCTTTTCGCTTCTTAGTAGTGTTGAGTCTCATTAGCATATCCTCAGTAAGAGGTTCTTGATATAGCCTGACTCTACAGCCACTAATATAGTTTGGCAAGATATCTCCTTCTAGAGTGGCCAACTGAACTGCACCACTAGTGGAAATTCTATTAATGATCATGGGTCCGTATCCTCTTTTTTCCAACTTACGGGCATGTTGTTTTAGTGTGTATACCAACACTAGATCTCCCTCTTTCAATCCCTTATCCTTGATGTGTGCATCAAAGTATGCCTTTTGCCTCTTCTTTGCAACGTAGATGCCTGCTGCCGCTCGTAGCCTCGTCTCACCCAAGCGTTCGAGATCAAAGATCCTAGAGGACAATTCATGCCCATTCCACTCATACTCTTGTGCTACTTTTAAGGCAGGGATTAAGAAATCTAATGGTAGCACAGCGTTCTGTCCGAAGACCATCTGAAATGGGGTGGCATTGAGTACCGTTTTGTAGGCAACTCGATAAGCCCAAACAGCATGATGAAGTTGTTTGTCCCAATCAGAGCGTTTATTATTTACCAGTTTTGTCAATACGTTACAGAGGATCTTATTGGTACTCTCGGCTTGTCCGTTGGCTTGTGGGTGATAGGGGGCAGATTTCTTATGTATCACCAAGAATTCTTGGAGAAGATTTTCAATGACTTCATTCAAGAAGTGTGTGCCTCTATCGCTCACCAACTCTATTGGTAGTCCATATCTCGTGAACACATTCTCGAATTAGAACTTAGCCGTAGTCTGAGCATCATTCTTTGTTGTGGCTTTGACTTCTACCCACTTTGTAAGGTAATCTGTGGCTACAATGATGTACTTTGCATGCGAGTTTCTAGCTGGGGGGTTAATAGGACCTATGAAGTCTATGCCCCACTTCGAAAATGCACGTCCTCCCATCATTGGCCTCAAGGGCATATCATCTTTTCTCACTGGATATTGTGCACGTTGGCATGTGTCACATTTCTTCACATATGTATGTGCGTCCATATGAAGAGTGGGCCACCAAAGTCCTGAGAATAGAATGGCCTTGATCACTCGGTCAGGACCAAAATGTCCACCTGCAACACCGTTGTGTGCAGTCTCTAAGACCTTTAAATAGTCTGATTCATGAACGCATAGTCTTAAGTAACCATCTTTGCCTCTTCGGTATAGGTTGTCCCCTACTAAGGCATAGCCTTGAGCCTCTTGCTCTATGCTTCGTCTTCTTGCTAGACTAGCCTCTTTGGGTAATCTTCCCGATCTCATAAACTCTACCAATGGAGCACTCCAATCTGGAATTAATGACACTTGATAAAGGGTTGCATGCTCCACTGGGGGTCTCTCTCTGCACCTTGGACAATTCTTAATCCACTCATGTATTTCTTTGTCCATGCTAGGCCAATACACTCCTAAACGCTTTAGATTCTGCAATGTTCGTTGTTTAGAATAGTGATCTCCTAGCATTCCTTCATGGGCTTGTTGCAACCAACTACTATGTTCATCATCCTCCACACAACAAGCTAATACACCCTCAGTATCTTGTTTGTACATGCTTCCTGCTAATATGTGATATTTTTGTGATTTTACAATTTCTTCTTGTGATGTTTTCACATTCTTATTTGCAGGGCCAAAGGTTAGGACTGGTACCAACTTATTTGCCCATTTAGGAACAACTTCTAAATTGAACAGATAAGCATCGGGTAATTCGTCAGACACTCCTTGCGGTGACTCTCCTGAAGTGATGCGAGAAAGGTGATCTGCCCGAAGGTGGGTTCTACCTTTCCTGACAACAACTTCAAAGTCATATTCCATTAGTAAGAGGAACCATCTTACTAAGCGTCCAGTATTGCAAGGTTTATTGACCAAATATAACAAAGCTTGATGATCAGTGAAAAACTTGAACTTGTTGGCCAATAAATAGTGTCTAAACTTCTTCACAGCATATACCATGCCTAAGCCCTCTCGCTCAGTTGTGGTATAGTTCCGTTCAGCTGCAGTGAGCTGTCTACTAGCATATGCTATGGGCAAATCTAAGTTTCCTTCACTTGTGGGTTGTGCTAGCACACATCCTATGGCATGATTGGATGCATCCACATGGACATGGAATGGTTTATTCCAATCAGGAGTGGTGAGTATTGGTGCCGTGCACAAACGTTTCTTCAGTTCGTTGAAAGAATTCTCGCATTCGTCGTTCCACTCAAAATTAGACAACAAGGCATAAAGGGGTCTAGCTATGATTGCGTACATGTGGATAAACCTACGGTAGTATCCACAATGGCCCATAAAGGCTTGTACCTCTTTAATATTCCTTGGCCTTGGTAGCTCCGCTATGGCTCGTACCTTATCTTCATCTGTTGAGATTCCATTCTTAGAAACAATATGACCTAAGATTTTACCTTGACGCACCATAAACACACACTTTTCTGGGTTCAGACACACTCGATATTCTCTACACTTGTTGAAGATTTGTCTGAGCTCAGGGATGTGAAACCTTCTTTCTTGGGAATGAGCACATAAATCATCCACATACACTTCTAAGCTCTTTCGCAAGAACTCTTTGAAGACATGACACATGAGCCTTTGGAATGTTGCAGGTGCATTGGTGAGCCCAAATGGCATCACACGAAATGCAAAGATTCCCCACTCTGTAGCAAAAGCTTTTTTGTGTTGATCTTCTGGGGCAATGACTACTTGATTGTAACCTGAAAATCCATCAAGGAAGCTATAAACTTCCTTGCCTGCAACACGCTCCAATAGGTGTTCTGTGATTGGAAGTGGATAACTATCTCTAATCGTAGCGGCATTAACTTTTTTAAGGTTAATACACACTCGCAACTTCCCGTTCTTGGGTACCACAACAATGGGGGACACCCATTCGGTATGCTCAATCTCATAGATGAATCCAGCTTCAATCAACCTATCAATTTCTTCTTTTATTTTGGCTGCATAGGTATCATTATATGTGTAGGGCTTCTATTTGGTGGGCTTAGCATCAGCAGTCATGGGGATAGTATGAGAGCAAATTCTTGGATCTACCCCTTTCAAGTCTCTATAGTGCCATGCAAACACATCCCTATATTCCCTTAATAGAGCTATGAGCTCCATTTCTTCTCTTGCACTTAGGTCATCTCCTATATATGTGCATCTCTCTTCGTTCTCTTCAATGGTCACTACAATCTTCTTGGTCTTTTCTTTATTATCATATGATTCTCCTATGATGGCCTCTCTCTTAGGCATTCGTACCAAAATTTTGCGGTCGTCAACTTCATATTTCTTGAAGTTTTCTGGTACTTCAAACAATGATTCCTCCTCTTCTTGTTTCACTGCTTTCCTTTTCTTTTTCTTTTGACTACTCTCACTTCCATCCTTTGAGTTTACTGTTTTAATACTTGTGAGAGGCTCTTCTTCTTTCTGGGTGAACACTCCTATATCTTCTAGATAGTGCTGCTCTGAGTTAAAGCAACTATCCATCACAATAGACTCCAGATCATCGTCATTCTCTTCTTCTTCTATGACATCACTAGGGTCACATTCTTCTAGCAAGGGTTGACACATGAACACTGAGATATCATAACCCTCCTCATCACAATGAGGTGTCCACTGTTCCTCATTGACAACAATGTCCATGGTGGCTAAGATTTCTGGCCAGCCATGAGGCTCAAACTCCTCATCTGGAAAGATCATCGGTGTGTAGGCTGGGTCTCTAACTGGTCTATCTCCTAGCGAAGTTCCTTCTTCTCTTGCCTTTAAACGTTTTTCCTCTTCCTTTGTGACCTTGCACATCCACAAATGAGTATCTTCATGCAGCCATGATGGATCAGGTGAACTTTCAGAATGCACAGAGATGGAATCTTCTTTCGCTTTGTGGATAGAATTCCACTGTAGGGGTGGTACATCTCTGAAGGTGTAATCCTTCAAATTGACCTTGGTGGTGACCCCTAAGTGCTGTAAGTACAAGGAGTTAGTTCCCCAATCATGTACTATTTGCAATTGTCGTAGGAAGGGTCTTCCTAGGATCACCTCATAGACATTATTTTTCTCAAAGTCACATATAGCAAATGTGTGCTCAAACTCTACACCACAAGTGGTTAGAGTGATCCCTTCTAGCAATCCTAGAGGTCTTTCAAAATGACCATCAGCCATTTGAAGCTTCATCCTAGTTGGTCTTAATGTGGGCTTGCCCCATTGCTTCCACAAGGAGGTGGTCGCAATAGCAACACCAGCACCTGAATCTATGATTGCTTTGGTTGTGTAACCTTGGTAGGTGATTGGAAGATAAGTATTACCTTCTTCACCCTCACACATGTCCCCTATTTTGTCTAGAGGTATCTCTGGTACCCTTTGCTTGGAGCCTGCTTTTGGCATGTTGGAATCAAGTTCTGGAACATGATCCTTCACATGATTCCAAAGCTCAGGTTTTGCTTTGAGCAGCTCTTCTACAGTGAGATGACACTGAACCTTAGTGTTCTTCACGACATCCGTGTTCCTTGGAACCACTGAGTCTTCATTTCTTACTAGTATTGTGGGAGCTCTAATCTGGAGAGATTCAGATTCCCATGGGCCTGGAAATTGAGGCAGTTCTTCTAAGGTATTAGATTCAAAATCTAACCTTTCGTCTTCTTGTTGTTCTGCTTCATCTCCGTAAATAGATGGAATGTCTTGGGGAAATTGATCATGAAGATCATCAATCTCAGGAATAGGAGGGGAATTACCCTTCTCCTTGGCCCATTTCTCTTCTTGTATTTCCCGCAAGAATTCTTGAGAGTATGTTGAATTGAAGGAGGTATTCCTGGATCCGTGGAATTAGGAACATAAGCTCCCATTGGTGGTGAGCTTCCTCTTTCAATAACTGGTTGAGCCTATGGAGGTAAAGAAACTTGTGGTTTGTTTACCAACTGCTCTAATCGTTCTAGTAAGCCCTGGAAATGCAAATCCCCTTTGACAGAGTTTGTCTGATTGAACTTTTGACTAGTCTCAAGTATAGCTTGAGCTTGTTCTACCATTTTCATGCACATTTTCATCCGTTCAATCTCTAAGTCCGCTCTAGGGTAACTCTTGTCTAGGTTTGCAGCTGTAGGCCCTTCTTGAAGTCGAGCCTGGTAGGCCTTGAACATCATGTCCAAGCCTTCTGGGGTTGGATCTGCAAGAACAGACCCTGGTTGCGGTCTATTTACAATGGGTGGTGGGGTGCGATGAGGTGGAATGGATGGAGTTTCGGCATGCGAGGGGTTTTGAGATGCAATGTCTTCTATTTTTGTTTTTGCGTCTTTCAAGCTTTCTTCTAGTTCCGATAACTTTTTATTCCACTTACGATTGGCCTTTTCTCTGGTATCCTTCCATGTTCTTGTTTTCCTCCTACTAGGCTCTCCTGATTCACTCGACTCCGATTGCTCTGCTGGTTTATCTTGTTTTAATGCTCGTGTCCTAGTAACTGCCTGTATAGGTGCCACATTACTGCTACTTGAACTTGAATCCGCCACTAAGCCTACCACATTAATGGGTGTAATCTTGGGTGCACTGGAGGGGTTTCTTGGGTCTCTAGGGAGATGGTCTTTGCCACAATCAGGGCAAAAAGCCTGTATTGTGATAGCCTGTCCTTGACTCGGAGATGATGGGTGGGGACAGTCACGAATGAAATGATCACCTTGACATCTAAAACAAGATCTTCTAGGGGCTTGTGGTCTCATTTGTCTCAATTGGGGCCTAGGGTTAGGATTTGTGTACATGACATTGGAGTATTCTGGCTCCCAATTTTGCTCCATAGGTGGTGCCTCATATTGATACGAGTAAATCTCACTATGTTCAGGTGACTCTGTGTAATACGCATGTGGACTACCTTCATGGGAGTAGTCTGAACTATGAGCATGAGAATCATTATCTGGTATCAATGGGGTTAGGGGTACCAATGCTCTATTTGGATTTTCCTCTCCCAGAGCATATTTGACTGGAATCACATTGGCTGGAGCTGGTGGTTGGTTTCCCAAGACAGGTTGTGGCCTATATGGTACCTGATATTGCTGTTGTGGTCTATAATATGGCTGTTGGTATTGGTTCTGATACCTACCTTGTGGGTAAGGTTGCTGATAATTCTGTCTAACAGCCTGCCTATTGTAGGGACAATCTTGAGCCGTGTGGTTTGTGTATTTTCTCTCAATAGTGCAATATGGAGCATTCCTTTCTCTAATGTTTTGGTTTTGCATTGGGCATACATTAGCCATCTGGTCGCCCCCACAAGTATAACACCGATTCACTGGAGTGACTCTCTGTGTTTGTTTATTTTGGACTCCCAGCTTTTTGGCAACTTGCTCAGCTATCTCCTCTATTTCCGTGGAGATTTTTGAAGTATGACTAGTAGAACTATCTGAATCCTTATAGAGTTTGGATAATCCTAACTCCTCACCCAAGTTATCTTCTATGTCAATGCATGTCCGCACGCACTCTTCTATGGATCTAGGCTCTTTCAAATATACATATGATCTTAACTTTGTGCTCAGTAAGCCATCTAAGAACAAAGCCACTTGTTTGGCTGGTGTGGGTAACTCGGGAGCAGGGCATCTTTCTAGGTACTGTCTGAACCTTCTACCTGCTAGTCGCACTGTTTCTTGGGGTGTCTGCTTGAAACTGTGGATCAAGGATGATGTGTTATGCCTGATACCACTCTTGGAAAATTCTACAATGAATTCGTCTAGCAGTTGACGTATATCGCGATAGTTGGGACTACTCAATGGTTGAAACCAAGCCAAGGCAGTGCCCTTAAGAGTCAAACCAAATGCCTCGTATTGGGTGAATAAATCCTCAACCTGTTCAACTCTTAACACTTGTTTGAACTCGGCCACATGATCATAAGGATCTCCTGACCCGTCAAAATAATTCTTCATTGCCTTGATCACTTGAGTGGGTCTAAGGGTTCTTGGGTGCTCTCGGGGTCTAGGCAATGGAAAATCATGTTCATCTCTTTTTTGCCTATGTGCTTGATGTCTCTCTCTTTCGGGTCTTTCATTTTCAAATCCTGATCTATTCCTACCCACGGTGTGTGCAAAACTTACCTCAGGTCTCTCTTCCTAGTTCTTTCTCTCTAGGCTTCATGAGCGTGGGATGATCCTACTCCTTGGAGGCCATGGGAAACATTGGATCTTGGTGGGGGGAAAATCAATTCATTCTTCCAAGTATATGCATGTCTATCATGTTCTGTTACCAAGAAAATTTTCTCTGATGTGTTATCCAGGTAGACAACTTTGCCTGGTATCTCTGGATCCTTGAACTCGTAGATGATGACTATGCCCAATTGGCTAGGTTGATCTGGCTTGAATCTCCAAAAGGCTTCCTCTGTTTCTCTATTCAAAAATAGTTCTATGCTTTGAGGGATCCAGTCTGGAGTGATCACTCGGGTCAAAACTGACTTACCTCTAGGAGTCTGGGGTCCTTGTCCTACATTTCCTTGTTCTAGGTCTCCTATTTCATTCTCAGGAATGACATTTCCAAACTCATCAGTCCTATCTGGTAGGTTGGTGACCACATACATGGTTCCTTCCTTATCAATGTATGAACCCTCTTCGAACTTTACCACCGGGTGTTCAAGTCCAAAGGATTGATCTGGATTTTTGAGTTTGACCACTGATCGCCTCAGACCATCCTCATAGATGCGAGCACCTAATTGGTTGGTCCGAATATATTCCAACTGTGTCTTATAGGGACCTTCTGGTGTTTGTAGATGGGCAGTCCCTGAGCCACCTGCAGGTTTTCCCATACTAAAAGACATTTCTGAATCACTTGTGTCTGAACTTAGTAAAAGATGACCACTTAGTTGTTGTGCCCAAGACTTGGATGTATGGTTGACACTAGCCTCAGCAGATCTAATGCTTTGTTTATCCTTGCCTAAGTGTCTACCAGATCTCAGGTTCATAAGCTTTAGTCAAGAGTCCAAATTTTCCCCTTGGTATGGTTCAAAATTCTTTGGAGTCCCCTTGGTTCCCTAGTCCCACTTGAGGGTCAACTTCAAATTATCCTATCTCAAAACGAGCTTTCCAACGAGCTATAGAGCTCAAAAAATGGACTTTGGATGAAAAAGTTATGCCAATTCAGGCTCCTGGGGGTCAAAACAGGCAAACAGGACCTTTGGAGAAAATCGCGATTTTGTGAACTTTCAGAGAATCACGATTTTGTGAACTTTCAGAGAATCGCGATTTTGTGAACTCAGAAAATCGCGATGTTGAGCACAAAATCGTGTTTTTGAAAATCGCGATTTTGAGCGAAAATTCGTGTTTTCACAGAATCGCCTTTTTCACAAAATCGTGTTTTCTCAGAATCGTGTTTTTGGCATGAAAATCGCGATGTTGAGCACAAAATCGTGTTTTTGAAAATCGCGATTTTGAGCGAAAATTCGTGTTTTCACAGAATCGCCTTTTTCACAAAATCGTGTTTTTGGCTGAAAATCGTGATTTGTGAGAATCGCGATTTTGAGCCCACTGAAAATCGTATTTCCTCAGAATCGTGTTTTTAACAAGAAAATCGCGATGTTGAGCACAAAATCGTGTTTCTGAAAATCGCGATGTTGAGCACGATTTACGCCGGTAAATATTTGATTCTGCAATGCCAGGCATAACACACCCGAAGCGATGGCATTGTACTCATGTCATATGCAAGATCTAGATTTCCATGCTCGAAGCCCGAGGTGTTTACATGAGGTGCCTTGACGCGTCTGAAGACTTTAAAAACCATCTGCATCATGTCAAATATCTTGACAGTCATGTGCGCTACTATATCATCCATGTGTTTCAAGCGAGGGAGCCAGTGACGAATCGTTGCCATCATGTATCCGACTGTAGGTGGTCCTCTGGGTGGAGTGAAGTATGGGTAGTTTAGCCAATCCTAACATTGCTTGTTCTTTTGTATCTTAATCGCAAATGCCTTCCAGGAACGATGATGTGGCACTGGTCCCCAACATGGGTTGTACTTTAAGTGTAGTGGTGCCTTGGCCCATGTACTCATCATCTCAGGATATTTCTGTAAGAGATCCTTGCGCCATTCTGGTTGATAGATTTCTCCTTGCTGCACGTCTGTTGGCAAATCGTTAGGCTCAAACTGAGTAGCGTGAGATGCTTTCTTGCCTGTTTCTTTCTCTATGGCCAACTGATATTCTGCCATTAACATAAAATAAGGTTTATATTGTAGCTCATGCCCAGATATATATCTGTGAGGGGCCAAGTGAGCAAAGTAGGGCGACTGTAAAATCTTTCCTCAATCATTGTCATTGCGTGCAACTACGCCTCTACTCATGCTGAGTGGGTTGTTCCAAGCTCTTCAATTGTCTTCATCCATGCGGGAGTTGGAAGTTCGAAAGTCGTCTGGCCTTCAGCCGTGACGCGTCCGCCTGGGATGGGTTGGGGCTCATACGCTTCTTCAAAAGTTTCCTCCACCGGAATAGTGACTGTTTCTTCCTCTGCTGGTAGGTCCGGTGGGGAGTCTGGTCTGGGTGGTGCTTCATATACTTCTATCCGTGATTGAAGAGTAGATACCTGGGCCCGTAAAGCGTTGAGTTCCTCTAGGATGTCAGGAGATGGGTCCGCAGGAGCTGGTAGGCCTTGTGGTATTGGTGCTCTTAACTGCAAGATCTTGTTTTCATCTTTGAGTTTCTAAAACTCCTCGTTCATGCTGTCGTACTCATCTAACAATCTGATATGATCATCTAACAACATTTTCATTGATTCTGAGGGCATGGCCTTAAAGCGACTGGGGCTTAGCGGTTGGTCTCGCTGATCTAAGGCAGCTTCTAGATTCTCTCTATTTTGTTCTTGTAAGCGCTGGTTTTCTTCTTTCATGACTGCCAAGTGTCGTCTAAGTAATCCCATATTTCGTGTTAACGTTGCGTTGCGAATGGTCTGTGCCATTAACAAATTATCAAGATCAGCAGTGGCCTCTTTGGTTTTCTCTTCACTTTCTAGTTCTAGTTTGTGGTATGCCTCTCGGAGTTCTTGGTATCTGGTGTTTAGGGAGGCATTCTCGGTGGTCAGTGAATTTAGCTGCGACTGTAAATCATTGGTTGTCCTCTACAGCTGCTGATAATTATTTCCCAGAGATGTGAACTCATCTCTTACTTGAGTCATACACGTGAACATCTGTCGAAATGCAGTATCTACAGTGGGTGATAATATTAACAATGTGCTAAGCGAAGATGTAGTAGGTGTAGATGCAAAGGGAATGGAGAATGGGGGTGGGAAAGTGGATGCTGTGGTGATTGTGGAAAATTGTGGTGTGCTTAAATATTATGGTGCCACAAATGAAGTGAGGGGTGGTGCAGTGGGTGGTGATATATCCATATCGCTTGATGTGGTGTCGAGTGCGGTGACTGTGAATAGTGGTGTGATCGTGGGTAAGTGTGTGGGTGTAAATACAAGATTTATAAAGGTTGACGAGTAATTTACAGAGGGGTTGTCTTGGATGGCTTGGTGAAAGAGGAGTTACGGTGGGTCGGGGAGGTGAGACTGGGGAGAAGGTTAATGGAGGTGGGAATGGGAAAAGGGGTCTTGGAGGTGTGGGGAAGGACAGAAAGGATGGTGGGAAAATTGGATTTGATAGAAAGGTGGGT
Source organism: Ceratopteris richardii (assembly GCA_020310875.1). Classification (NCBI taxonomy): domain Eukaryota; kingdom Viridiplantae; phylum Streptophyta; class Polypodiopsida; order Polypodiales; family Pteridaceae; genus Ceratopteris; species Ceratopteris richardii. The sequence goes on from CM035409.1 coordinate 124,484,240, forward strand.
GTGCTAGGGGGTAGACTAGGTTGAGTGGGTGCGGGAATTGTGGGATGAATAGGAGTAAGGACGACTTCTGCTACTCCGCCGGAGAAGGAGGATGTTATTATGGGAGAAGGAGGGTGTATTGGGGAGACTGGATGGATGGGAGGTGAAGGAGGAGCGGTTGGGGAGGTAGGTACTTCAACAACTGTGGTGGTATGTTCAACAGTAGTAAGGGGTGGGGAGTCGATGATAATGGTTCTTCTGCCAATGAGCCTCCGGGGACGAGACGTGCTTCCCTAGCCTGTTCTGAAGATTGTCCGTCGGTGGGTACCCAAATATATTCACCCGGTTTGGTTAGTAGACGGATTCTACGAGGGTCATACTGTGGTAATGGTTTCCTCTGCAAATATCATAAGGCTTCTGTGGATCCCACTGATTTGACAAGTTCTCGGAAGCCTCTGATGTATACTTCTTCGAAATCCGCCTGAGATAAGTTCTTGTTCTATAAGTGCTTGACTCTCCTCCTCAGTCAATTTCTTGCGCGCCCAAACTTTTTCCATAGTACGATACAATTTGTTGATGGCCAGCGTATAGGTTGCTGCTTCATAGGTTTCATCTTCGTGTGTGCTCGTGTCACCTTGGGTGTCGGTTTGTCGTCCTTGTTCATCTGTGTGTACATGTTCTTGGGATTCATTTGTGCCCTGACTGGCTTCGTCATCACCGTCATCTTCATCTGTCTCTGTTCTTTCCTCTTCAGAGCTAGACACGACTTGTCCGTGTGGTTGATCTCGGGGTGTGGTAGGGTAGCTTGGCCGTTTGTATTCTTGAGAAAATATTTGTCCTTCTGAGAACTGAAATTCACTAGAGAAAGCATCTTGCATTTCGAAATCAAACGTTGTGTCTACAGGTTCCGCTTCCCGGTTGGGTATCGGAAAAGAGAAAGCTTCCGCACCAATAGTGGTGGGAACTTTTGTTGTAGTGGTGGTAGGTCCTGAGACTGTGGCTGCTTGTGTAGCGACTGTGCTGGTAGTGGCCTCCATTATAACCGGTCTTGATAACGGTATGCGAATAGGTTGTACAGGGGGTTCAGTAGGAGACTGTTTTGGAGAGGGTTGTGGTGAGGGTGATTCTCGCACCTGAAGGCAGGCGATAGTTCCTCTCATTCGCTTTCCTACTCGTCCTTTGCTAGGCTTTCTAGCTTTCTTTGTTGTTCCCTTGAAGGCTTTCAGCTCCTCACTTGTCATTGCTCGCTCGATAGGTAAATTGTAGGCCAAACACATGTATACAATGCACGTGAGAGCGCAACCTCCATTGATGACCTTCTTTCTTTCCCATCTGTGTTGTGCTAAATATAATTGATCAATGATCCAGCTTGCGAGATCAACTGTCTGGGGTCCAGTACATGCTAAATATAATCCAAACCATATGCGCTTGTGAGGCATTGTGAATCTATCCTGAGCGGGGAAAGCAAAATGCTGCATACATATCCGTAGTGGTTTTGAAAGCTCAGGTGTAATCGTCAAAATCTCTTCCCACTTAGTAACATCCCCACGTTTCATAGGGTCTGGAACTAACCTTTCTCGCTCTATGGGCGTGTGGGTTCCATGAAACTTGATGGCAGCTCGAATCAAATCTTTAGAAAGATAAAATCTTTTATATGGTGGATAGTTCACTAAGGATGGC